>JANHMN010000004.1:147481432-147537494 GCA_030674055.1 Rhabdomys pumilio
TTCCTCCTCCTCCCCCTCCTCCTCCTCCTCCTCCTCCTCTTCCTCCTTGTCCTCCTCATCCTCTTCATCCTTCTCCTCATCCTTTTCCTCCTCTTCCTCTCCTCTCCTCCCAACTCCTCACTCCGTCTACCTCTCATACTGCTCAATCACCGAGCTTTACTGCAAATACAATGTAGTGGGAAAATATCCCACTACAGGGAATTTTCATAGCTATAGAAATTTCAGGGGTTACAGCTATCAGAAATTAATGAGAATGGGAATTCATTATTAAGATGTGGGCATCTTCAAAAACAGTTCTAATTATATACTTTTCTAAGCAAATAAGGGGAGAGATTGCTGAGCAAAAAATGAGTAGAAGACCTAGTCAAAGAATGTAATTTAAGCCAATTTCATGCGTGACAGTGGTGCAAATGAGTGTAGCATGGCTCTGATCCTCAGGATCAGGAGGAAATAAACATTGCACATTATCACAAGCACAACTGTAGAGACAGAAACAAAGGAAGCCAAACTGTTAGAAAGAGAAACATTTTGCCAACACCTGATTCTCAGCTAATTTAATACCTAGCAACTTTCAGTACAATTTTTGATCTTTGTGAAGAGCCTTAAAGACACAAGACAAAAAACAAACAATTTTTGAGATGCTCAGTTTAGTGAAAACAGGAGAATTAAGAATTGTCACGTTGAAGCTGGGAAAGAGACGTCATGTACTTTATCTAATGTTGAGCAAGTTCAACTTACAGTTAATTCTGATATAAAAATAATTGATATGTTCAATGAGATAGTGATAAAGTAAGTTTCATTTTTGATTAATCAAACAATGTCAGTTAGGGCTTTAATAATTTAGAGCTCATGATTTGTATGTGAGAACTCATTGATGTATCAAACTGGATAGTACCAACCCAAACTTTTAAAAATATATATTTGGGTGCTGTGATGTTCTGAATGAAAATGGCCCCTATAGACTTATAGGGAGTGGCATTAGTGGAGGTGTGCCCTTGTTGGAAGAAATGTATCACTGGAGCATGAACTTTGAGGTTTCAGAAACTCAAGCCTGGCCTAGTGGTCCATTGTCTCTTCCTGCTGCCTGAGGATCCAGATGTAGAACTCTTAGCTACCTCTCAAGCACCATATCTGCTTATATGCTACCATGCTTCCCAGTATGATGATAATGGACTAACCTTTTGAAATGTAAGCCAGATCTAATTAAATATTTTCCTTTATAAGACTTGCTGTGGTCATGGTATCTCTTCACAACAATAAAATCCTAATTAAGATAGATGCTAAAAAAGAGCATAAGTGTGAGTATGTGTGTGTGTGTGTGTGTGTGTGTGTGTGCGTGCGTGTGTGCGTGTGTGAGTGTGTGTATATGTTTATCAACATGAATCTGAGAAAATGAATAAATGCATTTTTTCAAAAGAAGGTAGGGATGGAGTAAACATAGAAATGACTAGGGAGTCTTTCATTGTAAAGCTGCCTACTCTAATGTCAGATGCTAGTAAATAAAGGAGGTTAAAGGATCTGGGAAACCAGCCAGACTGGAAACATTGAACATACCTTCAACTTTATTTTTCTTTGTTCCTGGGGGTTAGACTGAGGCTTATAACAAATATCCCAATAGAATGGGGGGAGGGTGTGCCAATCAATTGTATAGATGTGTCTCCAGCATGCAGAAGCATCCATATGTGGCTGAATGACTGATTCTCACTTGTCCCAAGCCTATTCACTTTACCCTGTATTCAGAATGATTCAGGTTGAACTGAGTGGATAAATGCTATAGGACTGAAATGCAATCTAATGTAAGAAGTGAGAACACCCATGGAAACATTTCAAAAATTACAAAGAGCAACATAAAGCATTGCTTTAATTAACTACTCTCTTAAGAATGCTAACTATAAATAAGAAGTGAGAAGATAGATGAAAGTTGTAGTGGGGATTTTCTAATCAATTCTGTTCCTTTGTTCTGTCCTTACCTGCTGAGCCCATGCAAATAAGGATGTACAAGCATGGGTGGGAGTAGGGGAGCAAGACTCTGAGGCTACTCCTTTCTAACAGGAAACCCCATGTTTCTTCAACAGCAGCTTACTCAAAATGTTTCTTCTGTGCTAAGTTTACTGAATAGCTCTGGAAACAAAGTGGCCTCTTACAGTCAACCCCTGACACTATTAATGATACTCTGTCATGGCACAATTTTCTCCTTGGAGGCTTCATCCAGCAGTGGATAGAAACAGATGCAGAGATCCACAGTCAAACACTAGGAGGAACTTGCGGAGTCTTGTGGAAGAGTGAAGGATAGGATTGAGGGAACCCGAGAGATCAAGAATACCACAAGAACATCTACAGAGGCAACTAACCTGGGCTCACATAGGTTCAAAGAGACTGAACCAACAACCAAAGAGCTTGCAGGAGTTGGACCTAGGCCTCTTAGACTTATGCAGCAGACATGCAGCAGCTTGGTCTTCATGTAGGTCTTCTAACAATTGAAACAGGAGTTGTTGTTGCCTTTGTTGCCTACCACTGAGTCCCCTTCCCCTAGCTGGACTGCCTGGTTGGGCCTCAGTGGGAGAAGATTGTTTAGGCCTGCTTAGACTTGATGTCCCAGGACAGGGTGGTACCCAAGGTGGGGCTTCCCCTTCTCTGAGGAAAAGTGGAGGGGGTGATGAGGGGAAAAAGATTTTCAAGAGTGGGGCTAGGAGGAAAGGAGGGAGTGGGCTGCTATTGGGATGTAAAATGAGTAAATAAATAAATAAACAGAAAAAAAAGGGAGAGAGAGAGAAAGAAAGAAAGAAAGAAAGAAAGAAAGAAGGAAAGAAAGAAAAAAAGAGAGAAAAAGGAAGGAAGGACCTAGATGACCCTGGATTTCAGTCAGTATGATCAGGAAGGAAGGAAAGGAGGAAGGAAGGAAGGGAAGAGAGCCAGGAGAAGCTCTGAGCCCTGGTGTGCCTTGTAAAATATGGGAACTGTGGTAGTTGCCGCTATTTATCTTCTCTAGGCTGCTCTGCTGTTGTTTTCTTACACTAATGCTCATTTCTTCCTTATTTATTTTAGGCAGTATTCAATACCAGTCTTTGCATCTTGGCAGCAAGCACATAGAATTTCCTTATCCGCATAATAACGATTGTATTCTTTTTGTAAACAGAGGCAGTAACTCTACTCAGTGTGTTTGCCATTCTTTAAAACATCATAGCAAATAATGCAACATATAGCAAATGTTTGCAGAGAATAATCTTGTTCTTTCAGACTGATGTGTTTAGCATGAAGTATAGCAAGCAGAAACAGAAGCAAACTAAGAAAAATCCATTTGTCTAGTCCTTGGAAACGTTGTACATGTGAGGCAGCAGGACCTCAGTGACCCAGGAATTCTGGATGTCAGTCAGTGTGATCACATGTCTCCTCCCCACTGGTTCTTTCAGTCCCAGGGGCTGGGACTCTTTACTTACATTGTTGTCATCTGATCTACTTTTCACTTATAGCTTTAAAACAGTATCTTCTGTGCAGGAAACAACAGCTTAGCAGTTAAGAGCACTTAGTGTTTTTCTGGAGGATTCAAGATTGATTTTCAGCACCTACATTCGACAACTTACATCTACCTGCAACTCCTGCTCCAAAAGATACAACATCTTCTAGCCTTTGCAGACAACTCATGAATGTACACACACACACACACACACACACACACACACACACACACACACACACACACGTGCATGCACACACACATTCTTATCTTCCAAAAATTCACTTGCTCATGTTCATTAACAGGTGCCTTTGACACATGTTCTTGGTGTGCAGGTGAAAGGCCATCACTTGATCAACTCTTACCCTAGATTTTCTCTCTTCCAGAAGCTGTACAATGACATAGAACAATATAACTTTGCATGTTTGTAAGTACATTTTGCAAATCTCACTATCTCTCTAATAGAGCTAAATGAAGATCTTCTTTGTAATTACAATAATAGGTGATTTTGAGCTCATTATAGAGAAAGGTTTGATCCAAGATAATTTGCAACTGGAACTGGCAGCTAAACTTTAACAACAAGCTCAATACAAGTCTTTCCAGAAGCATGGTAAGTAGAAAAGATGGCTTGGGAGCCAGCTGGAGAGCTGTGCAGATTGGACATAGAACCACCCATCTGAAATATATTCATAGGTACTGAAAGCATTCACAGCTACCTTCTGCTTCATCAGGTAAGAAGACAAGACATATGTGTCAGGAGGGACTGTAATGGTAGCCTTTTTTTTTAAGTCTATTTAAGGAAACTTCATCCTAGCTTCAGCATGTCTCTAGACTCGCAAGAAACTGAGTTTGTCATTCAGAATTTTTAAGTATTTCTGCAATTATACCTGAAACCAGGAAAGGGGATGAATTATTCACATGTATACACATGTGATAAGAAAACCATTTGCCATAAAAATATTTACAACAGACATAATTTCCCTCTATAGTCCCAGGATAACTTAGCTGAAAGTGACAAAATGCAGATGTGTCATTTCAATTTCATAATATTCACACAGAATCCAAGAATGTTTATAAACCACTCACATCACCGCTGATGGTCTCTTCTCCGGTGGCTCATCCAGAAACCAGAATTGACCTCACTCCTTCCTTCTGTTCTTCATTTATACTTGTCTTTCTTTGCATCCAACTTTCCTTAATCCCAAGTCATTCTTTCTGCTTTTCCCCTCATTTTACTGACTTTAGAGACTATAGCTAACAAAAGTATGGCATATCAAAATTTGTCATTTAAAGATTAATTTTTTCTGGTTTAGGAGTTCTCTGATGTAATTTTTGGGGACACTTTAGTATATTATCATATCATCTGCAGATAGTGATATTTTGACTTCTTTCAAGGAACTTCAGCAAAGTGGCTGGATACAAAATTACCTCAAACAAATCAGTAGCCTTCCTCTACTCAAAGAGTATACAGACTGAGAAAAAAATTAGGAAAATGACATCCTTTACAATAGTCACAAATAATATAAAATACCTTGGTGTGACTCTAACTAAGCAAGTGAATGATCTGTGTGACAAGAACTTCAAGTCTCTGAAGAAAGAAATCGAAGATGATCTCAGAAGATGGAAAGATCTCCCATGCTCATGGATTGGCATTTTTAATATAGTAAAAATAATCATCGCGCTGAAAGCAATCTATCAATGCAATCCCCATCAAAATTCCAATTCAATACTTCATAGAGTTAGAAAGAACAATTCTCAAATTTATTTAGAATAACAAAAAACCAAGGATAGCAAAAACTATTCTCAACAATAAAATAACTTTTAAGGGAATCACCATCTATGACCTCAAGCTGTATTACAGAGCAATAGAGAGAAAAATGACATGATATTGGTACAGAGACAAGCATGTAGATCAAGGGAATAGACTTGAAGACCCAGAAATGAACCCACACACCTATGGTCACTTGATCTTTGACAAAGAAGCCAAAAGTATCCAGTGGACAAAAAAGAGCATTTTTAACAAATGGTGCTGGTTCAACTGGGGGTCAGCATGTAGAAGAATGTAAAGTAAACCATTCTTATCTCCTTGTACAAAGCTCAAATCCAAGTGGATAAAGAATCTCCACATAAAACCAGATACACTGAAATTAATAGAGAAGAAAGTGGAAAGAGCCTCAAACACATGGGCACAAGGGAAATTTTCCTGAACAGAACACCAACAGTTTATGTTCTGAGATCAAGAGCTGACAAATAGAACCTCATAAAATCAAAAAGCTTCTGCAAGGCAAAGGACACTGTCAATATGATAAAATGGCAACCAACAGATTGGGAAAAGACATTTACCAATCCTACATCTGATAGAGGGCTCATAACCACTACATACAAAGAAATAAAGAAGTTAGACTCCAGAGAATCAAATAACACTATTAAAAATGGAGTACAAAGCTAAACAAAGAATTCTCAACTGAGGAATACCGAATGGCCAAGAAGCACCTGACGAAGTGTTCGACATCTTGTCATCAGGGAAATGCAAATCAAAACAACCCTGAGACCTTAACACTGGTCAGAATGGCTAAGATCAAAAACTCAGGTGACAGAAGATGCTGGTAAGGATGTAAAGAGAGAGGAATACTTCTCCATTGTTGGTGGGATTGCAAGCTGAGACAACCACTCTGGAAATCAATCTGGAGGTTCCTCAAAAAATTGGACATAGTATTGCCTGAGGACCCAGCTACACTACTCCTAGGTGTATACCCAAAAGATTCTCCAACATATAACAAGAACACATGCTCTACTATGTTTATGGCAGCCATACTTATAATATCTAGAAGCTGGAAACAACCCAGATATTCCTCAACAGAGGAATGGATACAGAAAATGTGATACATTTACACAATAGAGTACTATTTAGCTATTAAAAACACTGAATTCATGAAATTCTTAGGTAGATGAATGGAACTAGAAAATATCATCCTGAGTGAGATAACTCAATCAATCACAAAAGAACACACATGGTATGCACTCACTGATAAATGGATATTAGTCCACATGCTCAAAATATGCAAGATACAACTCACAAACCACATGAAGCTCAAGAAGAAAGAATACCAAAGTATGGGTGCTTCGGTCTTTTTTAGAAGGGGGAACAAAATCCTCATGGGAGCAAATATGGAGACAAAGTGTGGAGCAGAGACTGAAGGAAAGGCCATTCAAAGACTGCCCCACCTGGGGATCTATCCTATATATAGCCACCAAACCCAGACACTATTGTGGATGCCAAGAAGTGCATGCTGACACAAGCTGTCTCTTGAGAGGTTCTGCCAGAGCCTGAAAAATTCAGAGGGGTATGCTTGCATACAACAATTGAACTGACCATGGGGTCCCCAATGGGGTTCCCAATAAAGGAGTTAGAGAAAGGACTGAAGAAGCTGAAGGGGATTGCAACACCATAGAAAGAAAAGAAATATCAACAAACCAGACTCCTCCCAGAGCTCCAAGGGACTAAACCACCAACCAAAGAGAACACATGGAGGGACCCTTGGCTCCAGCTGCATATGTAGTGAAGGATGGCCTTGGCAGGCATCAATGGGAGGAGAGGCCCTTTGTCCTGTGAAGTCTTAATGCCCCAGCATAGGGAAACTTGAAGGCAGAGAGGCAGAAATGGGTAGGTGGGTTGGGAATCACCCTTCAAGAAGTAGAAGAGGGGTAATGGGATAGGAAATTTTTGGGAGGGGTTACCAGGAAAGGGGAATAACATTTGAAATGTAAAGAAAGAAAATATCCAACAAAAAAGTTTAATTTTTCCAAAACATTTAATCATAAGGTTTTGGAATCAATTTTGATTGCAGCAATAGCTCTACTAGTGCCAAATTTGAACTTAAGAACCTTTGAATTGGTGTGTAAAACAATTAGGTGTGTATTTTTTATTTTGATTAGAAAGTGAGAGAGTGTTTTTAAAGGTAGCATAATTGATGGAATAGCAGAGAGTATTAAAGCAAAAGGACGGTAAGGGACTTACTCAAGGTCAGAAGGCACATTTGTTTTAGTTCTGGGAATAGGATGTCATCTAACTTTTTGGACAGCATCCTATATAATAGATCTTTCTACCCAGTATTTCTTATCTTGCCACTAAGGACAGGAGACTCATCTCTTTAACATAACAAATGTAGGCTGATACCTTAGCAGTTTATTGAGTTTACTGAATCCTTAAAGTCTCTTTCTCAATCCATTCTTTGGCTAGTGCAGCCTTAAGGAGAACATTATTTTTTTTTAGACTTTCACAAATGTGCAGATTTTTAAGAAATAGAGCCTGGCAGATCTTATTGTACAAGTTAATTGCATATATGAAATTTCATGTGATTGCTACACTATCTCCAAGACACAGCTCCAGTGCTGAGTGACCGTTTCTATTCTTAATCCAGCAGAGACAATTTATTCTGCATTTCCAGATCTAATAATGTTTTATCATATTCATTTTAATTGCCAGTGTATTTAGATAATTCAAATATGGTGTTCTCAATTTCTATTTACACAGTTGATTTTTTTTTTATTCATGGCTGATGTAGCAGTCAGCATAAGTACTTAGTAGTTCTTTGGCATATAGTATAAATAACCAAATCTGGGAGAAGAAAATGTTGATGCACACCTTGAATGATATTTTTATTTTAGTTTTCAGTACAGATGGTCCCCATCTGATTACTTACAAGTTTTTGACTTTATGATTATGAAAGTAATATACATTCAGTAGAAACCATACTTTATGATTTGAATTTTCATATTTTCCTGGGATGGCTATATGTAGTATGCTATTCTTGTCATGCTGGGCAGTGAATAAAAGCACAGCTCCAAATCATCCACATACAGCCCATGCTATGCAGTGGATTGACTGTGTTGCTGCAGTATATGCTTACTGATAGGCTATGTCTTGCTCTGGTTCCTGTGGTTAGCTTGCTATGCTAACCAAACCAGTTTAATCTGAAATGTCTGGAGCTACTGCTCAAATTTCTCAGGCCATCCACCCACTGTGGCTGGCCTGCAGAACACCAGCTACCACTCAGCTACCCTTAGCCATATGAAATGAAAACACTTGAGACTTATATCAGCCAGATTTATAATGGTAAATCTCCAACCCCCAAATGCTCATACAAAGAACACACAACTCTATAATATAATTACAAGTTGCATGCTTAGATTGTACAAATATACCCTACACTACTCTATTGCCCATCTATGAAATCCCTTGATACTTGCAGTTCCACCAGGCTACATGGATCTGTTGCATTTTCAACCTCTTCTATTTTCTTCTCCCTCTGTCCTCTATTTCTTTCTTTCTTATCCTCCTTCCCTCCCTTCTCTAAAACTTTTGGCTCTCCTTTTTTCCACTGCCCAATAACAGGCTCTAGCCTTATGTGACCAATTAAGATTTCACTTGACCTTAGCTGAGTATGTGATCTACTCCTTGTTGGGGCAACTCTATTGAGAGAATAGAACATACAAACAAGAATCCACAACAGGTCCCAAAATAGGAATTCTTCACCCTGATTCAGCAGATAGCAAATGTAATAAGACTGTTTCCCCATTCCCTTAAGTTGGGATAGATGGCTTGGGTCGTTTTATGAATTATAAGGTGTTGTCGCTTTTAAAGGATAATTTGCAAATAATCATAGATTTGGTCAGGGAGGAAGCTAAATAGAGAGCTTAGACTCAAGAATGTCTATCTTTCCTTTTTTTCCCTATCATTTGTTAAGTAAAGGGAAGGGGGTTGTAAAGAAAGAAGAGGGATATACTATTATTATAAGAAATTGAAAAAACAGGGATAGCTTATTAAATATACTCTTAAACAAAAGCACTTTATACTCATAACCTTACATGTTAGAGATCTTTATATTTTGATGCTAATTGAGGTTATATTTTCTTACAATGATACAAAATTTTAGATATTGATTCAGACTTAAGGTTTTTCATTGGTATAAATCTTTATATATTGATACAAAATTTAACATTAATTTTGTTACTCTTAGATAGGCATTGTGCCTATGCGACTCATTTAAGAATACAAGGCTTTGGCCCAGTCCTTGTAATAGCTGCTATTACAACCTTTTAGAAGATGGTGAGTGAGCATCAATACTTCCATGTGGAGTTGCTTCAATTGTGGCAAGCTGGCTGCTGCACAATTTTATCTGCAGAAAGAATGCTGTACAAAAAGGAAAAATGAACACAGTGTAGTCAATTGCTAAGTTCTGTCAATACAGGATAAACTAGTCCTTTATAATTCTTGTTTCAGTTAAGGTCTGTCAGATGTTCTTGACCTGAAGGCTGAAGATAGATGCTACAAAGTTATAAGGAATGTCAGGGACTGTCCAGACAGTCACCTGTCTCTGCCAACTGTTTAAGTTTTGGAAGCTGTATTCCTGAATACCCAAATATTTATTTCTTCCTAAGTCTGACAGGATTGAAGACTAGATAGTTATAGTCTCACAATGAAACTTAAGTTGTTTAGGATTTAAGAAGATATACTAGGTCTAAAAGATGGTTCTAGGATGGTACTACAAGTTAAAATAGAAGATGATTATGTACAGAATTGCAAACTCATTGAGATAGGATAGATTGTAAAGTACCTTCATCCAAGTTACAACATACAGACTGAACTTTTGCATGTAATTCATACTTAATAATTTAATTATTTAATTGATTCAATTAGTTCATACTTTAATTGTTTCAAAATTAGTTCATACTATTGTAACGCGCTTGGTATCCCTGCCCGCAGGAACTCACACGAACACGAAGGATTCTTTCGCGGTGTTTATTCTTTCAACATGGCTTGGAGAGAGAGAGGGATTCGAACTTCCCCCACCCGTATATATAACCTTTGGGGTGGACAATTATGATTGGCTGCTTGCTCAAATTCCCAGGTTCCCCTGTGCTGTACATGCGCAGTTTAATGGTGGATGTGACGTAGGAAATTAGGCATACCCAAGACGCTGTGCGTGCGCGGTTTGTTACCTCACGCACACAGGCGTCAGCAAGGACAGCCTCCTACATACTATATATTGTTTGTTACTATAAAAGAGCCCCTTTAATTGGACAAAAGGGGGAAATGTGGTGAGTTGGCCTGATGCTGCTTGTATTCTAATTCTAATACTGGGCCCCCAGGATATAAAGACTATACATAGACTCAGTGATCCTGCCCCCAAGTTATTTCTGATTGGCAAATAAAGATGTCAACAGCCAATAGTTGGGCAGAAGAGACATAGTTGGAGTTTAGGTTTTCTGGGCTTGGAGTCAGAAGAAAACCACAAGGAGAAAAAGGGGCAGGAATAGGAAAGAGAAGCCATTATGGGTTAGGAGTCAAGAAAACATGGCCCTGAGGGCTGACCAATTGGAGTTAGGAGCAGGCCAGATGAAACATAATAGTAGTAATTGATAAAAAATATTTATTCTAATAGCATAGAGGCTAGGTATCTGCCCAGATCTTATACTATTTAATATTTATTTTAAACATAAAGGTTTTACGCGACTTGCATCTGGGAACTAAATGGCAGAGTAGAAACTCCATGTTGGGTTAAATAATTTCTACAACAGAGATATCTGTTAAAATAGACTTAAAACCAAAACTAATCATAAGAAATACTGAAGGACACTACATAATCATTACAGAAAAAAACCCAGCAAAATGATAAAATAATTCTATTTATTGATGTATCAAATACAAAGACATCAAATTTCATAAAAGAAATACTACTGTATCTACATTCAAATATTAACTCTAACACAGTGAGAGTTGGTAACATCAATACCTTAATTCTACCAACAGACAGTCCTTCAGACAAAACTAAGTAGAGAAATGCTATAACATAACATGAATTAACTTTATGTTATACAAATAATATAAATTAAACAGACTTAACAGACATCTATATAACATTTTACCCAAACATTAAAATGTAAAAATTCTTCTCAGCAGCCCATGGAACTCTCTCCAGAGTTGATCATATATTAGGACTCAAAGCAATTCATAACAAATACAGAAAAATTGAAATAATATGTTCAACCCTATCTGACCACTGTGGATTAAAGCTAGATATCAACAATAGAAATGGCAAAAAGTACACAACCAACATACTACTGAATAAAAATTGTCTCAAAGAAGAAATGAAGAAGAAAATGAAAAACCTTTTAGAATAGAACGAAACTGAAAATACAGCACACCAAATCCTGTGAGACATAATGTAGTGATATACTTGAAAGCAAAACAAACAAACACAACAAGAGGAAACAATACCCACAAACAGTTGATAGGAAGAAATAATTAAATTCAGGGCTGAACTTAAAGTAGAAACAACAACAATAATATATGAAAAATCAATAAAATGAACAGCTATTTTTAAAAATAAAAAATAAAAAACCTTTGACCAAATTAACTAAAGAAAGAGAGAAATGATCCAAATTAATACACTTAGAGATTAAACATGAGGCAACTACTATCTAAGAAATTCACAGAATTATAAGGACATGATTTGAAAATCTGTATTATATCACCCTAGAAAACTTAAGAAAAATGAGTGTATTTCTTGATTTATATGAGCCACCAAAATTTAGTCAAAATGAAATAAATATTTAGACAAATCCCTCACCCTTAGTGAAATAGAAGCAGGAAAAAAACTTTTGAACTAAAAAAAATCTTCAAGGCTATATAGATTCAGCATAATATTCTGCCTATCCTTCAAAAGGAACTAACGTCAATACTCATCAAATTATTCTGCTGAATAGAAAATTGGAGGGTTAATTGCAAATTCTTTTTAGAAGGCCACCATTATCCTGAAAGCAAAATCACACAGACTCAAAAAAAAAAAAGAAGAAAAGAACAGAAGGAAGGAAAAAAGGAAGGAAGGAAGGAAGGAAGAAAGGAAGGAAGGAAGGAAAAAAGGAAGGAAGGAAAAAAGAAGGAAAGAAGAAAGACACTATAGAATAATGTTCATTACAAACATAGATGCAGCCGTTCTCAATAAAATATTTTTCAACTTAATTCAAGAACATATAAAAAAAGATTATCCACCATGAGAAGTTGGTTTTACCTCAGAAATGCATGCATGGTACTTCATATGTAAATAAATAAACTTAATCCACCACATAAATAGACTAAAGGACAAAAATTACATAGCTATTTCATTAGATTAAGAAAATCCTTGTATAAAATCTAACATCCCTTCGTGATAAAAGTCTTAGAAAGACTAGAAATTGAAAGAGGCATATCTCAGTAATATACAGACCTGATTTTTTATGGAGAAGCATAAATGTACAGTAGAGAAAATACAATGTCTTCAGCAAATTGTATTGGTCAAGCTTGATAATAGAGAAAAAATAGTTTTCTCCAATGGGATGACATTGAATTTATCAACTACACTCAGAGAGAACCCTAATCCTAACCCTAACCCTAACCCTAACCCTAACCCTAACCCTAACCCTAACCCTAACCCTAACCCTAACCCTAACCCTAACCCTGTGTTCAGCTGTACACAGTTGTTCAGCTAATACAATTAGGACTTCATGTTTTTCTAGTGTCTGTCATCTTTTCTTTGATAGAGAGAGGGGGCAGGGCATGGATTTAGGTGGGAAGGGATAAGGAGAATCTGGGAGGAATAGGAGAATGAAAAAGCATATGATAAAAAATACCATGTATGAGTCCATCTACCTGTACACTGCCACAAATAGCAGCACAAATGTTATAGGAGTAACCAACCACTATTTGAGTGGATTTAACTGTGGGGAGCCGACAGAAGGTGGCTATCATCCTTGCACCCATCTTGAGCCAAATACCCTGACCAGAGACTTGATTACAATAGCCTACAACAGCTGAGCACACTCTAATAACATCTTGCTTTAGATACCCAGGATCTTCCTTGGGTGTGTGAGACTTAAAGGTGGGATTTAGAGCTGAGACTTAAGGGTGTGACTTAGAGATTAGATTTAGAGACAAGACCTAAGGGCATGATTTAAGGGTGTGACTTAAAGGCATGGCTTAGAAGTGAGACATATAAAAGGCGAGAGGCAGATAAAAGAAATTACCAGACAACAGATTACTTGACACAGTACAACTTGGAACTAGGAATTAGGTTAGAGACTTGCAACAGAGAATTAGGCACTTGGCACTTGGAGAAAGAACTTGGAATTTGGAGGCACTAGGGACAAGGAACTAGGGACTAGGAACTCAAAACTAGGGACTTGGAGAGAAGAAGAAAGACTGAAGAATAAACAGGATTGAATCACACTCTGTCTGGTCTCCATTCTTCGAGTCCGTCCTCACTCTCTCTCTCTTGCTGAACCCTGACCCGAAGACCGGAGCTGCTTGGGGCAGTGCTGGCTAACAAGTTAGTCTCCAAGGCTTTTGGCAGTGCGGGTTCCAACATTGATAGAGCATCCCCGACATTTTGGCTCCCAAGTGTGGAGCAGCTCAGGCCACAACAACCAAGGAAGTGTGGGGCAGTGAAAGGATGGCTTGGTTTTTGTTAAAGTGCTGGCTGGAGATAGCTGGAGACCCAACAGGTGTCCATGCCTGCAAAGGATGGCACATATTTCACTGTGCTCTCAGACTCTAGGTTCCTAACACGCAGTCTAAGACCTCCATTTGATTTGTGCCAGTTCAGTCATGTAGGGCAATGCCCCTACCAGCCCCTCCACAGGTAGAGGGTGTGACTACAGGTCTCAGGGCCTCGAGAGATTTCCATATTAATGAGTTACCTAAAGGCCAGAGGACATAGCCAATTAGTATTCTTTCCCAGATCCTCCTCCTTACAAATGATATTTAACCAAAGGCTGGCCCTGGGGGTGTGTGGGTGCATGCAGATTCATCTATCAACTGCCATGAAAATAAAACCCTTTTGGAAACATGGACTTTCTCGTGTTGTTTGGGACCCGCCGTGGGAAACCATGGAGAAAGTCTCAGCTACTGAGCAGTGTCTAATCTCCCCTGGAGGACTTCTCAGCATTCTAGCCACTGGGATCACACACTCAACCAAGTTAGTCAACCCTGCCAAGCAAGTGTGTCTTCCCACAAGGCATAGTCAGGGCTTTTCTCTCCCTTGTTCCTCTCGACTGTGGGCTGGTCTCTGTTCATCTGCAGCTCCCCAGCTGTGCGGGGGGGAGGGGGGCCGAGAATGGAGGCCACTGGCCTCTGGGTCCACTCAAGAACCCTGCCTTCCCCCACCCCCCAACCCCCGAGGGACCTCAGCCTGAGTGGGATCTCCCCAGAGTCCGCCAGGTGCTGTGAGGAGTGAACTCAGTCAAATTCCTGCAATACAGTCTCTTCGGAAAGTCCTGGAAACCATAGCGGCCCAACAGGAACCCACGCCCGTGCCCACCGGGAGCTAATCATTCCTGCAAGAAGGCAGTGTTTTTCAGACACAAGAAAACCGATGGCATCAAGTAGAGTGGCTACACAGCTTTAAGCCAGATGGGGACATGGCACTGAGAAGGAGTGGCTGACAGAAGCTCTAATAGCTAATTAAGTTGTTTATTTCCAATTGACCAATGCTTGAAAAGGAAAAATTAGTTTTCTCCCACAGAGTCTCCTTGGGTATACAAACCACACTTAAAGGGAAACAGTGGATAGCCTAATAGTAAATGGCCACCACAAAGCAAACTCGGTGCTTCTGTTTCTCATATTGCTCTTTAACCTTATTGGTCTTTCACTTGTGTTTCATACTTGCCAATTTTATGGGATTTTTTTAAATTGTTGTTGTTTCTTTGTGTGTGTTTTGGAGAGAGGTGCTGTTATTGTTTTGTGGTATTTGATTGTTAGTTTTCCAAGGAGAGAGAGAAAGAATATGTGGGTCAGGATGGGTGGGAAGTGAAGAAATTTTGAGAAGAGATGAGGGAGCCAAAATTATGATCAAAATATTCTATATACAATATATATACACACACACACACACATATATATATATATATGTGTGTGTGTGTGTGTGTGTATACATATACATGTACATATACTTATATGCGTGTGTGTGTGTGTGTGTGTGTGTGTGTGTGTGTGTGTTGTATTGTGTGAAATTCTCAAAGGAAAAATTTTTAAAAGAAATTCAGAAAATCAGACCACTAATTCAATAGTTTGTTAATTTGCTACCCACTGATTTTCCTATGAATTTAGGAAATCTAGTCAGTTTGGGAAAATTATGGGAACTAAAGAAAGCAGAAAGAGATTTAGATGGACAGGAGGGTTTCAATGTGTTCAAGTTAGTTCAAGATTTAGAAAGCAAATCCAAAATCCTACGGAGACCCTGGGCAGGATCCTCTAGCTTTTACAGTTCTGAAAGGGTGTTTGAAAGAAGATAAACTGTAATTGCAGTGTGATGGACAGGGGGCTGGAATCAGGGGACAATACATACAAGTAGGTTTGAGGGGTGTTTTTAGGGGTGAGAAAGGTGACAAATTAAGAGGTCAAATCCAAGTTGTCAGACTGAGTAACTTGATGAAGATTAATTTGCTGCAGAGGAATATACAAGTTGGATGTACAGCTGATTAAAACTGAATGTTCATCTGTGTATCTGTGGGGAGGCACACTTTATCAGGCTTAGAATTCCTATAAATATTTTCACTTTGGAAAGCATGGTAATCATGTAGGTTTCTCTCTTTCTTTGTCATTTGATTTTTTTTTAATTTTAATCATTCAAACAAATTGCTACAAGAAAAGTTTTTGTTTCAACTATTCACATGGAAGCTGGGGGTATATTTTGATTTGGTGGCTTTCATGCCAGTGTGATTGATTGATAATTTGACATGTTGTTAGATCTACAATGTAAAAAAATATGTAAAACATTAATAAAAATAAACAAATCACTGCTGAGCCAGTGGGATATAGGCTTCCAGTGGATCCACAGTAGCAATATCCTGTCAGTGAGCAGATTTTTTTCCTTTTCCTTTCCACAAACCCCTGCATTTTTATGTAGGACTGATATGTCAATTTAGTCAGTGTACACATGGTGTGAACTTTTTAAGCCTTTGAGACAGTCTGTCAGTCCTGACAAGTGACTGAGGGTGCCTGGTTAGGTTACACTGCTTCACTGGTGCAAAGAAAGAGTTTATCTGTAAGGACAAATTTTGCTCTCATCCTTTTCACTCACAGTACCTGGTTTTAGAATGATCCCTGCATTACTTTCATTGTCACTGTGACCAAAACTCATCAGAATGAGGAAAGATTTATTGTGGCACAGTTTCAGAGATATCAGTGCACAGTCCATGGCTTGGTCTGTGACAGACCATGGTGAGGTCAAACACTGTGAATGTGTGGTGAAGAATTGCTCTCCTTCATGGTAGATTGGAAGCAGAGCAAAGCGAACAGGATCAGGGACTACATAAAATTTTTGAAGGTAAATTCAGTGACTGACTTAATCCAGCTAAAGCCGACCACCTCCCAGAATCATGCCATACTCTAGGGACTAAGCATTCAGAACCTGAAACAGTAGAGACATTTCATTTCACACTCAAGCAGTGACACTTGTTCAAGGCTTTAATCCTTTTCTGTTGCTATGATGAAACAGCATGACCAAAAGCAACTTATGGAAGAAAATGTATTTTAGGATTATGGTTCCAAGAGGAGAGCATGTAATAACAGAGGAGGCATGGCAGCAGGCGGCTGAAACAAGAAGCTGAGAGATTACATCTTCAACAGAAGACACGAAGCAGAGAGAGTGAGAAAACACCCAGAAGAGGAAAGGAGCTGGAAGTAGGGCATGGCTATAAATTCTCAAAATCCCAAGCAAACTGGGGGTGGACATCTATATGTTTTTTAGAATAGCAGAAAGAAATGAAAATTCACAAGGTAAACCATAGCAGATACTAGACTTTGGACTTTTCCAGTGTGCACCTCATGTTTCACTGTGCTCTTGTAATTATGACACAGGGTAAAAAAACTGCAATTGCCTTGATAAATGGTAGAAACGAGTCAGGGGGAAGGGAGAGATCAGAGATAACATTGAAGATTCTTCTGTCCTTTATTTATGAAATACTGAGTGGAACCGTTCGTTCATTTATGAATCATTGCTTTTCAGGAGTACAGGCTGTTTGATGGGGTTTAGCGCAAACCATGATGAGTGGTGGAAATGGGAAAGATTTAAGTGGGCAAACAGGCTTACCTAAATTCCCTTCCCAGCAAAGCTGAACCATTCCTTGAAACAGTGCCCTCAACTAGGAAACAAGCATTTCAATACATGGTCCTATGAAAGCCATTTCTTGTTCAAACCACCACGGAGTACACACGTGGCATATGTGCCTCTGCTGACATGCCAAGGTCAAGAGATTTCCCATGATCTAAGAGAGTCATCTCTCTTCCTTGACCATGTAGGATCCAGAAATCAAACTTATACCATCAGTTGGTGGCAAGACTGTTTATTCACTGGGGCCAGAAGTAGAGTTGTAAGTATTGAGAGGAAACTTTCTGGAGCCTAGTTTGATGATGGCAGAGAGAATACCAGTGGGAGGCAACTAAAAAAAAAAAAACTCTACCTCTACAAGATCTTGTATCCTATTCAGATCTTCACCTTGACTCTTTTCTTCCCATCTTTTACTCAGTTTTGTCTTGATTGTGTTAAAATGAGATTATTTTCCCTTGCCATCATTCTTTTAATTTTAAGTAGTTTTTGTTTTCTTAATTTTATTAGTTAAAACAAATCCCTGGTATTTATGCTATCATTAAAGCTTGATATATGATTGATCACATTATGTTTATGTTTGAGCTGAAATTTCTTCTTTGTTTTCTTGAAAAATCACATGAACATTGCAAGAAGAAGGTATAGCACAGATTCCAGATGAAAAATGAACTATAAAAATAAGTAAAAGACTACCAAGAGAAATAAGAGCAAGTGCAAATTGAGCAACAAAAGGAAGGATGAAGAGAAACAGAAAAAGTGAGACAAAGACACAGTGAATCAGACAGAGATGAGAGAGAAAGAGAGGGAAGAGGGGCCACAGGTTTTACTGTTGTGAACAGACACCATGACCAAGGCAACTCTGAAGGTTACTAAGAGAAGATTGGCTTCCAGGCAGCTAGTACAAGGGTATTAAAGCCCATGCCCACAGTGGCACACCTACTTCAAAAAGGCCACACCTACTCCAACAAGACAATACCTCCTAATAGTACCATTCCCTGGGCCAAGCATATACAAATCATCGCATTCCACTCCCTGACCTTCATAGGCTTGTTCAAAAACATGAGTCTATGGGGGCCATACCTAGTCACAGCATAATTAAAAATACATTTAGTCCAATTTCCAAAATCCTCATAGTCTATAGCAGTGTCAACAATGTTAAAAGTCCAAAGTCCAGTCTCTTCTGAGATTCACCCAATCACTTAACTATGATCCCCAAAGCAAGTCAGGAATCAGGGCTGGGCAAATTCCAAATTCTGCTTCTCCATTGTAGGACCTTGAAAGGAGAGCATGGTTTCTGGTTGAGCACTGGCTAGAAATTGCCGGAGACCTCAAGTGATCCTAAGGGACAGCATGCATTTCACCATGCTCCCAGACTCCAGGCTACTGACAAAGGCTCTTGCTGCAGACCTCCATAAATCTGTGCCTTTCAGTCATGTAGGACAATGCCCACTAGCCCCTCTCCAGGTAGAGGGCGTGACTACAGGCCACAGAGCTTCAAGACAGATCTCCATATTAATGAGGTACCTGAAGGCCAGAGGGACATAACCAATTAAACATTTCTTCCCAGACCCTCCTCCTTACAAAAGGTATTTAACCCAGGCCTGCCCTGAGAATATGGGGGCATAGTTTTGATCCATTTTCCATCATGACAATAAATATCTTAAGACCATGGACTATTTTCTCCTTGGGGTCTACCCACCAACCCAGCCACCAGAGCCAAGCAACCCACAGAAACTAAACCAAGAACTTTCATCCCCTCAGAATGTAACTGGAGCTCATCCCTCTCCCTCGCCTCTTCAGCTTCAGGCCAATCTAGCTCATATGCAGCCACTTCATTCTCTAACCTTCTGAGGACCCTAGCGGGTTTGGGCTGGGGCCCAAGAGCCTGACAACCAGCCAGTTCCTGGCGGCCCTTTGGCTAGGGGATCCCCCAAGCCAAGTGTCTCAACTCCCTGCAGGACCTCAGACTGTGCTCCCTCACCCCAGGAGCCGAGTCCTGAAGCTTCACACAGCCTGATGTCCGCCCAGCACTATTGTGGAGTGAGCATAGTCAAATTCCTGCACCTCTGTCCCTACAAGAAGCCCTCGCTATTTGCCGAGACAGACAATGGACCCACACATCAACCCCCACACACTACAACTCAACACTCCATGGCTGAAATCAAGGTGGTTTTCAGATCTACACTCCTTTTTCTTCTTTGTTGACTGCAACAAAGTTCTTTCTCTTGGGCTGGTTCTCATCCCTGTTAGCAGGTTTTCTCTGCTGGTGTCCCAAGGCTCTGTAATCTAGTGATTTACAAAGAAACTTCATGGCCACTGCTTCTTGTTCCAATGTCTGGGATCCACACATGGTCTTCTGGGTTTCTCCAAATGGTTTGGGTCATATTTGTAGATCTGCCTTCTGTATCACTCTAGGCTCTGGTTGATTCCACTACATTGCTGCTACTGTTCTTGGTGATCATCTCATGGTACTGACATCTCTAATACACTGGGATCTTCTGGTGCAACTAGGCTTCACCAACATCCTCTCATAGGCTCTATTCATGGTGCCAAACCTCAACTACTTTGCATGACCTCATCAGGCTTGGGCTGTCAACTGCAACTGAGGCTGCACCTTCAACAATGGCCTACCTATTCTTTCTCACAGTGCCAAATCTCAGCTTCTCTCCATTAGCCCTTTATACTTTCAAAACCAGTACCACCTGGGTGACTCTTACACATTACAAAGTCCAGCCTCAGCATAAGGTACAACCTTGGCTATCTCTGGAACACAGCTTTTTTTGTGCTCCCAGAAAACACTTCTTGGAAGATTTTACCTCAGTGATGTTGGTCTCTTCTTAATCATCACAAATATCCTAGCTCCAGCTAATCAGCATCAATTGTTCCAGTAGTCCCTTCTATTCTGGACTTTAGACCCAGAGCCACATGGCCCAAGCTGCCAAGTTTTGCTCCTTGCTGGGGATGGAACATGCCCCCCTTATTCTATTACCAGCTTTTTGTGTTCCAACTCACTCATTGTCTGAGTTTGGCTGTTCTGGAACTTGCTTGTAGATTGACCTTGAACTTAGAGATCTGCATGGCTCTGTCTCCAGGGATTAAAGGTATGTACTACCTGGACCTAAACTTAGGTAAAATCTTGCCCTGAAATCCCACTTCCTTAATCTGTTATCTCCTAGAATTTAGGATTTAGTTCTATTCTACTTTCTGGTACCTCTTTAATACTTGAACCATATGTTTTGTGTTTTTTTTTCTCAGCTTGCTCTTTTTCATTAAAACACTCTTCATAAGAGTGAAACTTGGTAAGCACATGTCTTAGTCAGGGCTTCTATTCCTGCACAAACATCATGATTAAGAAACAAGTTGGGGAGGAAAGGAAATGTTCAGCTTACATTTCCACATTACTGTTCATCACCAAAGGAAGTAAGGACTGGAATTCAAGCAAGTCAGGAAGCAGGAGCTAATGCAGAAGCCATGAAGGGTTGTTGCTTAGTGGCTTGCTTCCTCTGGCTTGCTAAGCTTGCTTTCTTATAGAACTTAAGACTACCAGCCCACGGATAGCACCACCCACAATGGGCCCTCTCACCCCTGATCACTAATTGAGAAAATGCCTTACAGCTATGTCTCATGGAGGAATTTCCTCAAGGGAGGCTTCTTTCTCTGTGTTAAGTTAACACACAAAACCAGCGAGTACACTACACAACAGAATTTATACCAGGCTGTTTTGAGACTTCTTTTTTCAAAGCAATTAATCTAAATCTCTTCAATTTATCCTGAGGCAAATTTCAGACAATGGCAAAAAGCAGCCATATGTTTCAACAAAATACCACAATAACAATTTCTATGCTATATACTGAAATTATTCTCCACTGAAACATCTTGCACCAGGTCTGGACTTGTCAAATCATACTTAGTAACAAAGTCTTCCATATTCCTACATAAGCCCCACTTAAAGGATATCACTGCTTTCCTAATCCAATATCTGAAAGTCCTCATTCTTCTAAACAAAAACATGGTCAGGCCTATCACAACAGCACCCCAGTCTCTGGTACCAACATCTGTCTTAGAGTTTTGTTGATGTAAAAGACTCCATGACCAAGGCAACTTTTAAAAGGACAACATTTAATTGGAGCTAGGTAAACTTTCAGAGGTTTAGTCCATTATCACTAAGGTGGAACATGGCAGCATACAGGCAGACATGGTGCAGGACATGCTTTTCAGACTGGCAGACTGAAAACTTTGATGCTGAAATGGACATTTGCCTAAGGACAGATGATGAAGACAGCAGTTATAAAGGAGCATCACATCAAAGGCTCTTTGTAAGGACTGTTAAGATTGTGGGATTGATAAGTGTTTCTGATGTAATAGCTAAACTGTGTATGATTTTTAAATAGAAGGAGGGAAGATGTAGAGGAGTTTTAATCCACCAATGTAGCAGCTCTGGAAAGAGATTACATCCAAAGATATGATCCTGGTGGTATTCCAACATACCACACACTACCTCTGGCTGGAATACACATCTTTAATTCTTCTGGCTGGAATACAAACATACCCTTAGTACACACCTTTGATCCCTCAGGCTGAATACTGACATGCCTTTAGTATACACTGTTAATCCCAAATAATGATGTCTAATTGAGAGGCAGACAAAGTGATGAATCAGAGCAAGATTTGACAGAATGAGTCAGATAAGAAAGAGAGGCTACTTAAAGAGCAATAAGAGAAATTAGATAGAATTTAGTGTAATGGTGTACACCTCTGTTCAGTGTAGTTCAGCCTAGAGCAGTTCAGTTCATGAAGTTCAGATGCAGTCTTTCCAAGCAGAGTAATTCAGTCAGAATCCAAGAGAAGCCTATTTGAATCACTCAGCTTAGAGAGGAGTTTGAGCCAGAACAGCTGATTTGAAAGAGCCAACCAACGTTCAGAAAAGGCTAAAAAGGGTGAATTTATTCAGCACCAAGTCTCAGAGGCTGAAATATTCTAGGCCTAGATACGATTATATAGAGACAAGATACTTCCAGGTCTAGACCTAGAAATAGATAGAACAGAAAAGGAAAGGTTCTGGGCTCAGCCCAAGCCATGTATTTATACATCTGGGCTACTGCTCTCATCTCCTCCCTTCTTCTAAGGAATAAAAATGACATTTACTTTTATACACTTTACTTAATTCAACTTGCCTTTAAGATATTTCTAAACTTTAACATTTTATTTCTCAAATACAGGTAGATCATTCTTTTTTTGTTTTTGTTTTTGTTTTTTGTTTTTGTTTTTGTTGTTGTTGTTGTTGTTGTTTTTTGAGACAGGGTTTCTCTGTGTAGCCCTGGCTGTCCTGGAACTCACTCTGTAGACCAGGCTGGCCTCGAACTCAGAAATCCACCTGCCTCTGCCTCCCAAGTGCTGGGATTAAAAGCGAGCGCCACCATCGCCTGCCAGACCATTCTTTAAAAGACAATTCATTAAAAGTTTTTTCCCCACTGGCCTCAGTTGGAGAGGAAGTGCCTAGCCTCACTGAGACATGAACTGTCAGGGTGTCAGGATATATGGGGTGGTGGAGGGGATAGGGGATGGATGGGAAGGGGGCACCAGCTCAGAGGAGAAGGGGAGGAGAAAAGTTGTGAGAGGGGTGACTGGGAGGGGAGCAGAGGGCAGGATGTAAAGTGAATAAGTAAAAAATAAAATTAAGTTCAAACAAAAAAGAAAATGCTTCTGCAGATCTGGTTGTAGGCAAATCCATAGTGCATTTTCTTAATTAGTGATTGATGGAGGAGGGCTAAACTATTGTGGGTAGTGTTATGTTAGGGCTGGTGGTCTTGGGTTCTATAAGAAAGCAGGTTGAACAACCCATGAGGAGCAAGCTAGTAAGTAGCTTTCCTCCATGGTCTATTCATCAGCTCTTGCCTCCAGGTATCTGTCCTGTTTTAGTTCCTATCATAACTTCAATGCATGATAAACAGTGATATGGAAGTATACTCCAAATAAACCCCCTGAAAAAGTTTTTTCTCAATAACATAAAAGTTTATGTCTTATGTTAAAAATTATTGTTTCTTAACTGTCACTACCCACATCCGACCCGTGGAATAAGTCAACGGCAACCGTGTTCTTCTTTAAACAGTTTATTCAGCTATCCCTGTACAGCAATCTTCTTCCTCTTTCTTCTCTCTGCTCCCGCAGCCCCTTATAAGCATTGCCTTAAACCTATCAGCAGCTACCATGATGTCACTACTAATTGGTCACACTCAATGACTCGAGGTAAGGCAATCGGGTAACCACACCTCTCAGTGTGGGCTTGCCATATATGGTCTCAAGCAATGCCTATGTCAAGTGCCATCTTGTAAAGGCAAGAGCAGAGCCGCTTCCCCCAGCTCCCCCTTTTTTGTTTTATGCAAGCAGAAGGACATAGAGGTCTGACCCCCTGTATTTGAAGGGAGATTGTCAACCCCATTTTCACCACCTGCCGTCTACAGTATGGTAGATACTGGGCAACCCAACCCAATGCCATTTTCCAGGGGACAGGAACTAGGGCAAAACCTATATGCAGTCAGACATATGTCCAAGGGTGTACAGTGCCCTCTACAGTGCTATGCCCTACATTCTGCTGGGTGTTACAACTTGGAGCTCTTCTTAGCCAGATTTGCGGGGACTGGCCTCCTTCCAAAGCAGCAAATGCTTGAACAATCATGGCATTAGTGTTGTGCTGTTGCATACACATCTTCAGAATGGACCATAGTGCTAGGCAGCTGACAAGAACAAGGCAAGTTGCTAAGGCCCCAATTCCCACCCATTCTTTTAGGTGGTTTATTGCAGATTGGATTCTGGAGGCCAAGCCCTCAGCAACAGACAAGTCAGCATGGGTGGAATTCACATGCACTATGGTTAGCTGCAGCTTCTACATCAAGCCATCCGTCCAATTTCCTGTAAAATACTGAGACAAATTTCTAAACAAATGAGTTGCTTAACTTGCATTTTCATGTTTTACAGGTGTCACACAGAGACCTGTATTTTTCCACTGACAGCCCAACTGAGCTAATTCCATGAGCATGTCTACTAGCTCCTGGACTAGATCCACTCTTTGATTCACCAGCATAATGCTGGCTCTCAATTGAGAATTAATCTGCCTCTGTGTATACAGGGCCGTAGTCGCATTGGCAGACAAGTTGTCATTCTGTAAGGTAGAACTCAGAGAAATGGCTGTTGCAGTAGCAGCAGTAGCTGATACTGCAATAGCTGTCACGATGGCGGCAGTGATACCAAAATCCCTGCATGTCCTAAACAGGGTCATAGCTGATGGGGCCTCCACCGGCCAAGGGACAAATCTAGGCATTCCCATCTGAACTCTTTAGTTTCTCCCTGCAGGGTCAGGATCCTTTTCCTCTATCACCATCAGCACGAGCATCATCTTCACTAGCAACATCATGATTGGATAGGAGCTTCTGTTGTTGGCTTTGCGCTGGACAAGTAAGTCTCTCTGGAACCCACAATGGCTGTTGCTGATCCTGTGGAAAAACACAAACAGACCCTCTCACCCACACCAACACTGGGTCTGGACCATGCCATTTTCCTGTTAGAATATCCTTCCAAAGCACCTGGCCTTTAAAGGCTGGTGTCTGTTGAACATGACGATCCGATGCAGATTTGCCATCTTTATCCAAATTGAAATAATTGAGGGTAAAAAGAGCAATAGCAAGACGCTCTCTTGGGGTCTTATTCATGCTCTCTCCCCTTTTTTGTTTTAATAAACACTCTTTTAAGGTTCTATGTGCACGTTCAACGATGCCTTGTCCTTGTGGATTATAAGGAAGTCCAGTAGTAAGCTGTACTCCCATAACTTTACAAAAATTTACAAATTGAGAAGAGGTATAAGCAGGTCCATAATGTTTTCATAGATTTTGGCTTTCCCCAGGCATTTCATGCTTCAAAACAGGCAGCGGTGTGCCTCACCTTTTCTCTTGTCATTAGGGAGGCAGCAATAACCCTAGAGGCAGTGTCAACAGACACATGGACATATATTAAATTACCAAATTCAGAAAAATGTGTAACATCCATTTGCCAAATATGCAAAGGGCATAAACCCTGGGGATTAACACCCACAGTTGGGACAGCAATATATGGCAGGCAGGAATTACAGCTTTTCACAATGCTACGAGCTTCCTCGAGAGAGATCTTAAAGTGAGTAGCCAATATGCGTGCATTGACATGAAATTGTTCATGGAATGTCTTAGCGTTTTGAACAGGAGTATGAGCAGAGAATATGAAGATGGCTCTGGTAGCCTTATCTGCCAAATCATTTCCATCTGCCAATGGACCAGGAAGTCCAGTATGAGCTCGAATATGTTGTACATAAAATGGATTTTTTTTTCAATTTAGAATTTCCTGTTGTAATTGAATTAAAATTTCTCGAATTGTACTTTTAACAATTATTTTCCTACTGCTTCCAATATCTTAAGAATATTTACCACATACTGGGAATCAGAAATCAAATTAAAAGATTTTTAAAATTTTTTAAATACCATTAATACAATTCGTAATTCGATTACCTGAGGAGATTCTATGGCAAACTGGACAACTTTTGGGCTATCATCAGAAACCACATATGAGCCACAACCAGTTTTAGATCCATCAGTAAATATTATTTTTACATCTTTTAATGAAACAGCGCTAGTCATCTTTGGAAAAAACATTGGATGTTCTTTTATAAATTGTAATAAGGGATCCTTAGGTAAATGATTATCAATAATACCTAAAAAGGAACATCTCAAGATAGCCCAATCATCCATGGTGGCACATAATACCTCTTGTTGCTGGGCTGTATAGGGCACCACAATTTTTTGTGGTTCACTTCCAAAATATTGTATGCTTTGTTGTAATCCTTATAAGGTCAAAGCAGCCACAGCACTTGGATAATACTCCAAGATCTTTCCAGGTGATATTTTTGGATGTATCCAAAGCAAAAGTCCTCCCTGCCAAAGAACTCCAGTGGGCTGCTTTGGGGTAGATAAGATACACAATTCTAAAGGGGCTGTTAAAACCCTCCTACGCAAGTAAGAGGTCGACAGGGCATTTTCTACCTCATCCAGGGTTACTCGAGCCTCAGGTGTCAAACTTCTAGGAGACATCAAATCAACATTTCCTGGCAATATATCATATAGTGGTTGTAATTGGCTATTAGACAATAATCCTAAAGAAGGCTGAATCCATTGAATATCCCCTAGCAATGTCTGAAAATCATTTAAGGTACACAATCCATCCTTATGTACTTGAATTTTTTGTGGCCTTATTTCTTTTGCAGTAATGACAGAGCCCAAATAATTAACTACTTTGTCTTGTTGTACCTTTTTGGGGGCTATAACTAGGCCAAACTGTCTCAATTCCTCAACCATCAATGAATATGATTCTTCTAAAATTTGTATACTCTTTATAGCCAATAAAATATTATCCATATAATGATAACAATAAAGCTTTGGGAATTTTTGTCTAATGTTAACTAATGCCTTATCCACATAGAGTTGACACATGGTAGGACTGTTGGCCATACCTTGAGGCAAAATAACCCACTCATATCTCCGGTCTGGTTGGGCATGAATAATGGGGGGAAGAGTAAAGGCAAAACGCTTGGCATCTTGTTTGCACAAGGGAATGGAAAAGAAGCAATCTTTTATATCTATTACTATAAGCAGCCATTCCTCTGGTAAGGTAGAGGGCAATAGTAAGCCCCTCTAAACAGGTCCCATAATTTCCATCTGGGCGTTAATGACTCTAAGATCATGTAATAATCTCCATTTTCCAGATTTCTTTTTAATAACAAAAATTGGCATATTCCAAGGGGATGTGGATGATTGAATATGTCCTAAAGCCAATTGCTCATTTACTAATTCTGTGTCTGCCTGTAGCTTTTCTGAGGAGAAGGGCCACTGAGGAACCCAAACTGGGTCCTCAACTTTCCATGTTATGGGTAATGCTTCCTCAGCGCCCCCTAGGAAAAACCCAGCACTGTTCTTCCCTTTTTCAGGTTGGGTAATATAGGGGATTTCCTGCCCTATAGGTACTTTCCCAACCCATGTTCAGGGTGGTGCCCCATGAGTTTCATAAGCTTTGGGACAGCTATTCCATAATCTGCTTCATTGGTCAATATAAAACCCATGTCTTTCAACAGATCTCTTCCCCACAATGACACAGGAATTTCTAAAACATAGGGTTGCATAGTGCCAGAATGACCTTCTCAATCTTTCCATGTTAAAGATCGGGCACTTATATCAGGGGATTTGCTATATCCTAGCCCTTGTAATAATTGTTCTGACTTTTGAATAGGCCAACCTTTAGGCCAATCTTTTATGGCTATAATACTTTTGACTGCTCCTGTATCTAAGAGGCCGAGAATACTTTTTCCTTCTATTTGTAACTCAATAAGGGGTCTCTGTTCTAAATCTATGGCATAGCCTATATAAGGCGTGCCTGAAGATCCAAACCCTCGACCTTGTCTCTCTTTATCGGCTGAGGGAAACAAAGAATGGCAGCTTGGTAGCACAAGTAATTGTGCAATTGTATCCCCTAGGGAGATTGCAGCTATTCCCCTGGGAGAAGATACCATGATTTTAACAGTGCAAGTATAGTCAGAATCAATTACTCCAGGGTGAACAATGACCCCCTGCATAGTGGTAGAGCTTCCACCAATCAAGAGTCCCACTGTTCCTTCAGGCAAGGGTCCTCTGAAATCTGAATCCACCAACTGAGGTCCCACTTGGGGTGTTAGTACGAGTCTGGTGGTGGCACAGAGGTCAAGCCCTGCACTTCCTCTTGTTGCCCTTCTCACTGATCCCATGTCATCGGCCTTCTCAGGGATGGCCAGGATCTCTTCGCCTTCATTGCCCCATCTATTTGAAGGCCCTGAGGATGGGGGCCCAGTGTCCCATTTTTTGGTTTAGTGCCACCAAACCCAGGAACAAGCCATTGCCCATTTATGTCCTTGAATAATCTACATTCATTGGCCCAGTGGTTCCCCTTTTTGCAATGAGGGCAGAGTCCCAGGGAGGGTTTCGAAACTCTCCCACTCCCTCCTTTTTGGGGGAAGTTCTTCTTTAGGTGGCTGGGCTGACCACACCTAAAGCAATTCCCAGAATTGGTTCCTTGCTTCTGCATATGTTGCATGACTGCAGCTGCTAAGTCAGCATTAGATAGTGGTCCGCCTATCTCCCTGCATATCTTCATCCAGACCTCCAACCCCTTACTTTTATAGGGGTTGATAGCCTGTCGGCACTCCTTGGTGCACTGTTCAAAAATTAGCTGTTTAATTAATGGCATGGCTGCATCGGGATCCCCAAAAATTCTGCCAGCGGCCTCTACCATTCTGGCCACAAAGTCAGCAAAAGGCTCAGCAGACCCCTGAGTTATCTTTGTTAGGTTCCCTTGTACTTCTCCCCTATTAGGAAGGGCCTTCTATGCCCTGGTGCCTAATTGATTGATCTGCTCATATACCTGCATTGGATAATTAATCTGTTGGTTGGCAAACCTACCCTCTCCTAGTAACATGTCTTGATTCCAGGCCTATTGACCTGCAGCCGCATTAGCAACGGCCTGCTCTGCTGAGAACTATATGAAAAATGCTTTCCAATCAAGATATTGGCCAGGAGTTAAGCAGGCCTTGGTTAGGCTCATCCAATCACTTGAGGTCATGCAAAATCAATGAAGAGATTCTAATTGTGCTATGACAAAAGCTGTACTAGTGCCATAAACATGGATGCCCTCTGCGAGCCGTTGAATTACTTTAAATTTCAAGGGCTCATGTACTCTATTTCCCCCTCCATCCTGAAATACGGGGAAGCACTGTTGCACCCTAGCTTCTCTCCAGGCCTCCGGACAGAAACTCCGTCCACTAGGCATAGCTATTTCCAGGACATAGGGTGGTGGCCACGGCAAATTTGACAGCCTTGGGGCAGCAGGTTCCACATTAAGTTCTGCCTTCTCTAGCCTTCTTACTAATTTTTCTAGCTCTTCCTCAGTATCAGTATCCTCTCCCTCCTCATCTGTTTCTTCTGATTCATCTGACTTTGCCCATCTCTCCTCTTTTAACTGTTCTAACGCCTCCGATCCTTTTTTAAGTTCCTTCTGACACCTTCCTTCTTTGTCCAGGATGGCAGCTATGCACCAACTTCTACAAAGGGCAGACACTACCTTTTAACTCTCCTTGCTCCCATACAAGATCAAGATCTCTCCCAAGCTTATCCCAGCTTCTAAGTGTCAAGTGACCTGAAACAGCAAACCATGGGGCCACTTTATCAATTTCTTGTAAAAATCTGTCTAATGTACAGAACTTTATCCCTAGCCCTTTGGCTTTTAAAAGTTCTTTCAGGGCAAGAAAAATTGGGTGACTCTGTGAAGTTCCCATATCTAAACTATGTTTGTCAGAAAAACCCAGAACTTTATCGGCTACTTTCACTTTTGCACTTTATCATCTCCTCCAAGAGGCTGATTTGTCCCACTAACCGGCAACCTACTTTCACTTTCAGCTTTCACTTTCAACTTTCACTTTCAACTTGTCCCTATACCGGGAACTTATCTTGTCTCCTATCCGAGAACTTAACTTGTCCTACTTACCTGGGAACTTACCCAGTCGACTGTCCTGAAGCCGCAAGAAGTTCTGAACACGTCCCTAGAGGTTTCGGTGTCCCTGGTTTCGGCACCACTTGTGGCTACCCACGTCCAACCTGCGGAATAAGGCAACGGCAACCGTGTTCTTCTTCAAACAGTTTATTCAGCTATCCCTGTACAGCAATCTTCTTCCTCTTTCTTCCCTTCGCTCCCACAGCCCTTTATAAGCATTGCCTTAAACCTACCAGCAGCTGCCACGATGTCACTACTAATTGGTCACGCTCAATGACTTGAGGTAAGGCAATCAGGTAACCACACCTCTCAGTGTGGGCTTGCCATATATGGTCTCGAGCAATACCTATGTCAAGTGCCATCCTGTAACAGCGAGAGCGGAGCCGCTTCCCACACTTAACAGCATGCAATGGATAGTTAGATATCCTCTTTATGAATATGTTCATAAGTATATTTTTTAACATGTGAAATAAAAATACAGAAATTTATTCCGGTCATCCAAATTTTAGGGAATATTTAATTAGTTAATTTGTATAATTCAGCTATATTAATGTAAATTTTCTTTAACATACTCATGAAGATACTTTTGAATATAGTAGAAATATTTCAATTTTCAGTATTTTACTTTGAAATTTTCAGTTTCAACTTATTGTATTTGCAAATTTTTTGAAGTTGGTTTCTGTCCTATAAATACTTTAATTGATATTTTTAGAGCTTAGATTTTACTGTGTGTAAGTAACTAAGAAAAAGGAAAAAAAATTACTGTAAGTATGCAGAAAATAGATGGTAACTATGGTATAAAATTTATATAATATTTTTATGACTTTGGGTATTAGTACTCTGTCCTGAGATATAAGATAAGTATAACAACATATAAAAAAATAAGAGTATATGTGAATGAATTTTAATATATTGAAATTTATATGAATATATGAATATGCCGAATGGAAATTTTCTAGCATGCTGAAGATACCCTGTCTGGTTTCATTGTAGTCCAAAACATCATAAACATCTATCTAGCATGTATTTCTGTAGATTAGTTTTGTTTACTTATAATTGCTTTAAAATATATTATTTGTATTAGTCCTAACTCTTTCCTACCTAGCCCACTAGAAGCAAAGGAATTTCCTACTAATGAAAGAGCCACTCTCCCGGATCTGAGGCCCAATGTAGACCCCTGCCCGGTCTGCTTCTGGGGACACTGGATCCCTCTGACCCACCCTAGAGGGGGCACAGAACCCAGAGCAGTAGATAAGAAGACCTGCTCACTACCCTAGGCCCAGAGCTGAGTGCAGGGAGTACTTAGATTCCAGTAGAACCCAAAACTCCGCCCCTGCAGAATAGCATACCCCTTCTGCCCCTCTCCCGGATCTGAGGCTTGACGCAGACCTCCGCCCAGTCTGCTCCTGGGGACACCGAATTCTTCCTGAACCACCTTAGAGGATCCACTGAACCCGGAGTGGCAGAGCACCAAAGGAACTCAGAGCGACAGACAACATTTCCTGAGACATGATAGAGGAGCCACTGCACTCAGAGCAGTGGACACATTAGCCCGAGACATCCTAGAAGAGACATTACACTCAGAACAGTGGACACCTAGCTTGAGTGCTACCTAGGAGACACCATATTCTGAGTCATTCTAGAGCTACCATTGTATTCAGAGCAGCTGGAGAAGATCACAGAGACATTGGGATCCCAAGGAGACCAGACACAAGATAACTGGAAAGGGAGGCCTCAGTCAGAGACAGAAAGTACAGGGAGCACTAGAGTTAGCCAAATGGCAAAAGGCAAGCACAAGAATGTAAGGAACAGAATCCAAAGTTGCATGGAAACATCAGAACCCAGTTCCCCCCTCATAGCAAGCCCCGAACACCCCATCAAACCAGAAAAGCAGGATTCAGAATTAAAATCTCTTCTCATGATGATGTTAGAGGACTTGAAGAAGGACATAAATAACACTCTCAAAGAAATTAAGGAGAACACAGGCAGACAGATAGAAATCCTTAAAGATGAAACACAAAAATCCCTTAGGGAATTGGAAGAAAAAATATCCAAACAGGAGAAGGAATCAAACAAAACCTTCCAAGATCTAAAAACGGAAGTAGAAACAATAAAGAAATCACAAAAGGAGACTATCCTGGTGATAGAAAACCTAAAAAATAGATCAGGGGTCATAGACACAAGTATCAGCAACAGAATATAAGAGATAAAAGAGAGAATCTCATGTACAGAAGATACCATGGAAAACATTGACACAACTGTCAAAGAAAATGCAAAATGCAAAAAGCTACAAACCCAAAACTTACGGGAGATCCAGGACACAATGAGAAGGCCAAAGCTAAGGATAATAGGTATAGATGAGGGGAAAGACTCCCAACTTAAAGACTAGTAAATATCTTCAACAAAATTTTAGAGGAAAACTTTCCTAACCTACAGAAAGAGATGTTCATAAATATACAAGAAGCCTACAGAACTCCAAATACTTTAGACCAGAAGAGAAATACCTCCCGTCACATAATAATCAAAACATCAAATGTACAAAACAAAGAAAAAATACTAAAAGCAGTAAGGGAAAAAGGTAAAGTAACATATAAAGGACGACCTATAAGAATTACACCAGACGTCTCACCAGAGACTATAAAAGCCAGAAGATCCTGGACGGATATCATACAGACCCTAAGAGAATACAAATGCCAGCCCAGACTACTATACCCAGCAAAACTTTCAATCAATATTAATGGAGAAACCAAAATGTTCCACGACAAAATCAAATTTTCACAATATCTTAACACAAAGCCAGCAGTTCAAAGGATAATTGGGAAAAAACTCCAACACAAGGAGGGAAACTACAAACTAGAAAAAGCAAGAAAGTAATCTTCCAACAACCCTAAAAGAAGAACGCTACACAAACATAACTCCAATGCCAATAACAAAAATAACAGGAAACAACATTCATTATTCCTTAATATCTCTTAATATCAATGGACTCAATTCTCCAATAAAAAGACATAGACTATCAGACTGGATACATAAACACAACCCAGAATTTTGCTGCATACAGGAAACGCACCTCTGTTAAAAAGACAAACACTACCTCAGAGTAAAAGGATGGAATACAATCTTACAAGCAAATGGTCCCAAGAAACAAGCTGGAGTAGTCATTCTAATATCAAATAAAATCAATTTTCAACCAATAGTAATCAAAAAAGATAAAGAAAGACACTTCATATTCATCAAAGGAAAAATGTATCAAGAGGAACTTGCAATTCTGAACATCTTATGCTCCAAATTCAAGGGCACCCATATACATAAAAGAAACTTTACTAAAACTCAAAGCATATATTACACCCCACACAATAATAGTGGGAGATTTCAACACCCCACTCTCAACTATGGACAGATCATGTAAACAGAAACTAAATCAAGACACAATGAAACTAACAGAAGTTATGAACCAATTGGTCTTAACTGACATCTATAGAACATTTCATCCTAAAACAAAAGAATATACCCTTTTCTCAGCACCTCATGGTACCTTCTCCAAAATAGACCATATAATTGGTCACAAAACAGGTCTCAACAGATACAAAATGATTGAAATAATCTCTTGTACCCTATCAGAACACCATGGAATAAGACTCGTCTTTGACTTGGACAAAAACAACAGAAAGCCTACATACACGTGGAAACTGAACAAGGCTCTACTCAATGATAACTTGGTCAAGGAAGAAATAAAAAAAGAAATTAAAGATTTTTTAGATTTAAATGAAAATGAGGACACTTCATATCAAAATTTGTGGGAATCCATGAAAGCAGTACTGAGAGGAAAAATCATAGCTCTAAGTGCCCACAAAAAGAAAATGGAAAGAGCGTACATTAACAACTTGACAGCACACCTGAAAGTGTTAGAACAAAAAGAAGCTAATTTACCCAAGAGGAGTAGACGGCAGGAAATAATCAAACTCAGGGCCGAAATCAACCAAGTTGAAACAAAAAGAACTATACAAAATATCAACAAAACCAGGAGCTGGTTCTTTGAGAAAATCAACAAGATAGACAAACCCTTAGCCAGACAAACCAAAGGGCGCAGAGACAGCACTCAAATCAATAAAATCAGAACTGAAAAGGGAGACATAACAACAGAAACAGAGGAAATTAAAAAAAATCATTAGATCCTACTACAAAGGCCTATACTCAACAAAATTCAAAAATCTGGATGAAATGGACAGTTTTATAGATAGATACCAAGTACCAAAGTTAAACGAGGAGCAGATAAACCATCTAAACTGTTGCATAACCCCTAAAGAAATAGAAAATCTTCATCAAAAATAGAAAAAATAGAAAACAGTCATCAAAAATCTTCCCACCAAAAAAAGTCCGGGGCCAGATGGTTTTAGTGCAGAATTCTACCAGACCTTCCAGGAAGACCTCTTCAAACTATTCCACAGAATAGAAACAGAAGGAACAATACCCAATTCGTTCTATGAAGCTATAATTATGCTCATACCAAAGCCTCACAAAGACCCAACAAAGAAAGAGAACTACAGACCAATCTCTCTTATGAATATTGATGCAAAAATACTCAATAAAATTCTCACAAACTGAATCCAAGAACACATCAAAGCAATCATCTATCATGATCAAGTAGGCTTTATCCCAGGAATGCAGGGTTGGTTCAATATTCGAAAATCCATCAATGTATTCAAATACATAAATAAACTCAAAGAAAAAAACCACATGATCAACTCACTAGATGCTGAGAAAGCATTTGACAAAATTCAACATCTCTTCATGTTAAAAGTCCTGAAAAGAGCAGGAATTCAAGGTCCATACCTAAACATAGTAAAAGCAATATACAGCAAGCCAGTAGCCAACATCAAACTAAATGGAGAGAAACTGGAACCAATCCCACTAAGATCAGGGATGAGACAAGGCTGCCCACTCTCACCCTACCTATTCAATATAGTACTGGAAGTCCTAGCTAGAGCGATTAGACAGCAAAAGGAAGTCAAAGGGATACAAATAAGAAAAGAATAAGTCAAAACTTCTCTATTTGCAGATGATATGAAAGTATATTTGAGTGACCCTAAAATTTCCTTCAGAAAACTCCTAAACCTGATAAACAACTTCAGTAAAGTGGCTGGATATAAAATCAACTCAAACAAATCAGTAGGCTTCCTATACTCAAATGATAAACAGGCTGAGAAAGAAATTAGGAAAATGACACCCTTCACAATAGTCACAAAAATATAAAATATCTTGGAGTGAACCTAACCAAGCAAGTGAAAGATCTGTATGACACAAACTTCAAGTCTCTGAAGAAAGAAATAGAAGAGGACCTCAGAAGATGGAAAGATCTCCCATGCTCCTGGATTGGCAGGATTAATCTAGTAAAAATGGCCATCTTGCCAAAAGCAATCTATAGATTCAATGCAATCCCCATCAAAATTCCACATCAATTCTTCATAGAGATAGAAAGAGCAATTTGCAAATTTATTTGGAACAACAAAAAACCCAGAATAGCGAGAACTATTCTTAACAACAAAAGAACTTCGGGGGGAATCACCATCCCTGACCTCAAACTGTACTACAGGGCAATAGTAATAAAAACTGCATGGTATTGTTACAGATACAGGCAGGAAGATCAATGGAATAGAATTGAAGACCCAGAAATGAGCTCAAATACCTAAGGTCACTTGATCTTTGACAAAGGAGCTAAAACCATCCAGTGGAAAAAGGACAGCATTTTCAGCAAATGGTGCTGGTTTAACTGGAGGTCAACATGCAGAAAAATGCAAATTGATCCACTCATATCCCCTTGTACAAAGCTCAAATCCAAGTGGATAAAAGACCTTCACTTGAAACCAGATACACTGAAACAAATAGAAGGTGGGGAAGACCCTCGAATACCTAGGCACAGGGGAAAAGTTTCTGAACAGAACACCAATGGCTTATGCTCTAAGATCAAGAATTGACAAATGGGACCTCATAAAATTGCGAAGTTTCTGTAAGGCAAAGGACACTGTCAATAAGACAAAACGGCAACCAACAGATTGGGAAAAGATCTTAACCAATCCTACATCAGATAGAGGACTAATATCCAAGATTTACAAAGAACTCAAGAAATTATACTTCAGAAAACCATATAACCCTATTAAAAAAAGGGGAACAGAGCTAAACAAAGAATTCTCAACAGAGGAAACTCGAATGGCTGAGAAGCACCTTAAGAAATGCTCAACATCCTTAGTCATCAGGAAAATGCAAATCAAAACAACCCTGAGATACCATCTCACACCAGTCAGAATGGCTAAGATCAAAATCTCAGTTGAGAGTAGATGCTGGCGAGGATGCGGAAAAAGAGGAACACTCCTCCACTGTTGGTGGGATTGCAAGCTGGTACAACCACTCTAGAAATCAGTCTGGCAGTTCCTCAGAAAACTGTACATAGCATTACCTGAGGATCCAGCTATACCACTACTGGGCATATACCCAGAAGTCGCTCCAACATATAACAAGGACATGTGCTCCACTATGTTCATAGCAACCTTATTTATAATAGCCAGAAGCTGGAAAGAACCAAGAAGTCCCTCAACGAAGGAATGGATACAAAAATTGTGGTATATTTACAGAACGGAGTATTACTCAGCGATTAAAAATAATGAATTAGAGAAATTTATAGTCAAATGGATGGATCTAGAAATTACCATCCTGAGTGAGTTAACCCAATCACAAAAGAACACACATGGTATTTACTCACCGTTAAGCGGATGTTAGCCCAAAAACTTAGAATAGCGAAGATTCAACCCACAGACCACATGAAGCTCATGAAGAAGAAAGACCAAGAGGGGATGCCTCAGTTCTACTTAGAACCAGTAACAAAAATACTCAAGGGAGCAATTATGGAAACAAAACATGGGACAGAAACTGAAGGAGGAGTCATCAGGAGACCATTTCACCTGGGCATCCATCCCATGTACTGTCACCTAAGCTAGATGTTGATGTGGATGACTGGAAATGTATGCTGTCAAGAACGTATTATAGCTGTCTCCTTAGAGATCTGCCAAAGACTGACACATTCAGAGGACAATGCTCACAGCTAACCACTGATATGATCAAGGGATTCCCAATGGAGAACTTAGAAGAGTGAAGGAGCAGAAAGGGTTTGTGACCCCAAGAGGAAAGCCACCATACCAAACAACCAGAGCTTCCCGGGGTCTAAACCACCACCAGCCTGGGAGCATATAGGGAAGGACCTACAACTCTAGCGGTATACGTAGGGAAGGACGGCCTTGTTGGGCATAGGTGGGAGAGGAGATTCTTGGTCCCATGAAAAACGAACACAAAAGGGGGGGAATGTGAGGGTGAGGAGGGGGTAATGGGGGTGGGGGAGTAGGTGCGGGCACAGCCTCATAGAAGGTATGTAAGGAGGGGGATTGGATAAGGGATTCCTGGGTGATGGGGGAAATGAGATAAGAGGATAAAACTTGAAATGTAAATATTATAACCAACTACATAAAAGGGGAAAAAGTTGTTAGAACCAACATCTTTAAAAAAAATGTCAGCACTCTAGGGAAAAAAATTTTTTTTTCTTGATACTAAAACTTGTCCAGAGAATTGTATATTGCAGAATACACAGCCTTGGTGTATCTACTCATCAAGCAAAACGAGCAGACCTATTCAAACCTTTGATGTGTGGGAATTCCATCTGGATGTAGTGAAGACACAGTGTCAGAAGTTTACCAATTTACTTTTCCCCCCACCCCTCTTCTAATATCTCAACGCCCATAATCAGCTTAAAGAAGTTAAAAAAGAGTAAGCGCCCCTATTCCCCAGGCTTGGGGACTAAGGTGGTTAATATGGGGCTGTCTCTCTGGGGAAAAGTATTTATTTTGTTGGAACAGGGAGGATTAGCTAGGATTTATGGCACAGCCATAACCTATTGCTAGAAAGCTGTATAATTTAGTATCAAGATTAAGTTATAATTTCTTAAATGGTACAAAATTCACTTGGATTTCAAATTTAAGGTTTTCATTTGTATAAGCTTCTTATTGATATGAAAGTGAAATGAATATTGATATTCTCATGGGCATTGTGCCTGTATAACACATTTAGGAATACAAGGCTTAGACCCAGTCCTTCTTTAACTTTTTTTTAACTGACTTGGGATGATTAGCCTGTGAGTTAAGGGACTATAGCAAATTCATGACTTTGAGTTTATTGTTAGGGTGTTTTCTATATTTTATTTAGAAATAGCTGAGAGGAGTTAACAGACAACAGTCCAGGTTACCTTACATGGATAGTTGGTTTTCAAAATGTCAGAAATCCATAGAATTGATGTCACAAATATTTCTATATTAATGTTAATTTTTATTAGAGACCCATCTGCTCCTGAAAGCTTCCTGTCTTGGATTCTAAGAAGAAATTGAACATCCTTGGAGTTACTCCAATTGTGGTGAGACAGCCACCAGGCAAGAATTGTCTCTCTCCTTCTACAGACAAATTACTGTCCAGAAAAGGTCACACTTGCAGAATAGTCGACTGATTATATCTGCCTAGACAGAGTAACCAGCCCTTATTAATTCTGCATCACTAGGTCTGTCAGATGAGTTTGGGCTAGAAGGCTAAAGATTTGATGCTCCAACGTTCGGTAGTATAGGGTTTGTCCAGGTGTACAGAGGTCTCTATAAATTGGCTAAGTTTTAGAAGCTATGCTTAGTGCTTCCCATAACTTCAGTTAATTTAGTCATTCTGGATTTCTGACGGCATTGAAGACCTATAGACTCATTTCCAATCCAGGCTATTTACCTTGAGAGAAAAGATCTGAGTGGATGGTTCTCAGCTGACATTCATTCTAAAGCCAAGAAAAAGCCAGGTTCAAAACTAAGTGTCATAGTCAAGAGAGACGGCAAAGATTCTGGTTAGTCAAAAAGAGGATGGACTGGGTATTAAGACTATCTTGTACCTCACTGGTACAAATAGGAATAATTATGCTCTAATTGTATTCTGAGAGAAAAGCTTTATTTTAACAGGAAGGGTAATATGTAGGAGGAGCTAAGGGGGAAGGAGCACTGAGAGGAAAAGATGGAGTGAGGAGAGGAGAAGATGAAGTAGATGAGAAGCTAGGTAATAAGAGAGAAAAAGAGAGAGAAAGAGAGAGGGGGCATGGAGGCAGAAGTTCACGTGTCTCCACTAGTCAAAGATAGTTTACATAGCTAGGTTGGGTACTAGGTAATACTTCTGATTGAGCATTACCATACTTATAAAGCCCTTGATTAACATTTTTTAAAAAATTGTATAAAAGCCAAATGGAAAAGGGGGGGCACGGGATAGGGGTTTTCTAGGGAGGGGAAATGGGGAAAGGGATTGGCATCTGAAATGTAAATAAAATATCTAATAAAAAAATAGAGCCAATCTGCCAGTCTTCAGAGAGAATAGAAGAGAAACTGAGACTCATGTGTGTGTGTGAATGTGCTTCTTTGTGTGTGTGTGTGTGTGTGTGTGTGTGTGTAAATCCCATAGAAAAGTATTATGTGCACTGTGCATTATAGAGAATTAAATAGTCTAAAATTAGTAAATGTGGGAAATCATTTAATGAATTTATCTTTAATGTATCACCTCTAAGTCAACTTTCCACCAGTAACAGATTCAGAACAAGAACCTCTAAATTTATTGTTGCTTCATTCACTTGTAACTGTCAAATTAATATTATTCAAAGCCAGCACTGGAGCCAAGAGAAACACAGTGGGCAAAGTGCACACTTCACATGAATGTCAGTACAGTGCTTAGGTGAGCATTTTTACACAGAGGTAATGGTGACAGAATGCTCTCTGAAGATTATGGATTGAATGTCAAAGGTCTTCACAGGATCATATGATAAAGCGTTGAACTATTTGGGGAGATGCAAGTGTTGGACCTAAAGATCCAAAACCAGGGGATGCACTCCCACAGAAATACCCACAGACAGGATTCCCTGCAATAACATGAGGTTTATTGATAAGGTGATATCCAGTAAACTGGGGTTCTCCTGTATGCAGACAAGAGGAACCCCGAATTGAAGCTAAAAGCAGCTTATATACCATTTTTACAGAATTTATGAAGGCAGTTCTACAATTACCTCTTAAACAATAACCACAAAGGCTAAATTCCAACGGCCTTCCCAGGCCTGGTTTCTAGGTAACTCAGATTTCTTCTGTTTACCCAGGTTTATTACATTAAGGCCCCAGCTTCCTGATTAGTTCTTATCTTGGGCCCTCTCCTGGAATGTGTGTTTAAGTCTTTAGAATTTACTCTTCCTGGGATGTTAATGTTTGAGTTTAAAACTGAAATTGGAGCTTCTTTTTTATCTTAAGTTTCTACACAAGAAGGTGAAGTGTCACTGGAGTAAGTAGTGATTTTGGGACTCCAGAGGCCATTGCATGCCCCAGTCCTTTCTATTTCTTTCTTTGTCTGTATTCTGAGTACCATGGACTAAGCTGCTGTGCTCTGTTGTTCCCTCTGTAATGCAGATCTAACTCCCTACAGGCACAGAAACCATGAAGTCAGCAACAAGAGATGGAAGTCTATAAAACTCTGCATAAAGATAAATCTTTTCTCATTCACACATTTTTCTCAGGTACTTGTCACAGAAATGGTAAATGTGACTAACACACAATGAAGTCATAGAGATAAAAGTATATATGAACTCTGACCTACAAGAATGTTGGGAAAGTCTCCCTTGACAGACCTCACTCTACACAGTTGTCCAAAACACTGAAGAAAGCTCTATGTAACATGTTAAAGCTTGTCAATGGAGACTAGCATTTCTAATGATTTGATTGCCATTTGTGGTGGTTTGAACAATAATGGGACCCATATATTCTTAGATTTAAATGCTTGGGTATAGCACTGTTTAAAAGGATTAGGATTTGTTGAAGGAATCGTGTTATTGGGTATGGGCTTGGAGGTTTCAAACAGTCCTTCCAAGTTCAGAGTCCCTCCTTTCTCCTGTAGTCTTTGGATCTGATAGGAGAATTCTCAGCTACTACTCTAGCACCATGTCTGCCTGTGTGCCACCATGCTTCTGGCCATGATGATAATGGATTAAATCTTTAAAAGTGGAAAAAAGGCCCAATTAAATGTTTTCCTTTATAAGAGTCACTGTGGTCATGGTATTTCTTCACAGCAATAGAACACTGACTTAGATACCATCTCAAACTTTAATCACATACACTCATAAAATGGAGAAACCCAACCAAAGATTCTATGTGTATGGATGAGGTGAGGAGACTTGGCAAGGTAAAAGCAGAACAAGGACCAACCAGTGTTTTCAAGTTTGATTGAGTGGTTATAAGATAATATAATTTTCTAGTTAAGAGAGAAAAAGATTTCTGGACAAAATGGAGGTCTAGGATTTTGAGTGGAGTATTTGTCTTCTTGAAAACTGTGAGTCAGGGTGTCAAATTTACAAGTTTTCAGTTGAAAGACAACAGATATTTATAGAAATCCTAAGCCTTTATGTGTGATTCAAAGTCACACTGAGCAGTGATTTTTTAGATCTCTTAGTCATAAGACATTGGTGTTATTACATCATTTCAGGAGGTTAAAACCAATATTTAAATCAGAAAATGGCAGGCTGGAGAAATGGGTCAGGGTTGAGAGCACTTGATGCTCTTGCAGAGGACCTAGATTTGGCTTCCAGCATCCAGTCACTTATAACTCCAATTCTAGAGGGTCTTATTCCCTTTCTGACCTCTGCAAGCATTTCATACACATATACATATAGACAAGCCTTCATACACATATACACATAAATAAAATCAAAATTAAAAAAATGAATGCAAGTGAATATAACACAGACAAATTTCAAAAAATATCAGAAGTCACAGAGGAATGTATTAGCAACCAACTGAGAAAACAAGGTACACATATGCGTGTGTGTGTGTGTGTGTGTGTGTGTGTGTGTGTGTCTGTTATATATCTTAAAGTATGATGATCAACTGGTTAAAACTGAGGGGGGAGAGAATAAAACAGATTGGCTCTGCATGAGGCTGAAATTGTCATTGCCATTGCCATCCTCACTCTAGATATAGGTGGCAGAGAATGGCCAGGGCCAGGGTGATGTTAAAAAGGATATAACGTGTTTTAGGATCAGATTATAGTCTTTAAGGATGAGACTAAGGTCAAATGCTTTTTTCAAAAAAAAAAAAAAAAAAAAAAAAAAAGGAAACAGAACAAAGATATAATATATTACATTTCTAGAAAATGTAGCTGGTACTTTAGGAAACAAAATAGAAGATGATGTTGTATTATTCATAGCAAATGTAAGAAAGCATAGAGTCGGCACACAGCTAAATTTATGACATTGAATGCTGGGAAGACTAGCATGGGAGGGATACAGCCTGAGTATTTGTGTACCTTGTTTTCTCATTGTGTATGCTGAAAGCCAAGTCTCAAGGTGGGGGTATCTGGAGATGAGACCGTATGAAGGTATTAATGCCCTCCTGAATGGGAATGGTGTCTTTAGAAGAACTCTGTGGTTGCTAATACATTCCTCCCACCATGGAAAGCTTAATGAGCAAACACCTTTTAAAGAGTGTCCTCATCAGATATCCATCTGTATAGCACATTGATCTTAACCTTAGAAGCCTCTAGAATGGTGAGAAGTCATATTTTGTTGTTTAAAGATATTTGCCCAGGGTATTACATTACAGCAGATCAAGCTACCATGTGCAATTGTGGACCACTAATCATCATAGAGAATTTATTAGACAATGCTAAAAATGTGTGCTTAGCCAGGCATGGTAACATGTGTCTGCAATTTCAGCACTAGAAGAGAAAATTCAGGAGAATCACCACAAGTCAAGGCTAGCCTGCTCTACACAGAGTTTCCAACCAGCCAGGAATGTGTCACCACCATGTCACAAAACAAAACAAAACAAAACAAAACAAATCAAAACAAAACAAAACAAAACAGAATTGCTTCTTTGGAGAGAGCTGTCTTTTGAAATGCAGGCTGAACAATTAAATATGCTATTTATGCTTAGGATTGTTGAACTATAAATTCTGTGCAGTCATTTTGTTGCCCTTACAAAATTTCATTTGATCTTAAATTACTCTCTCATTAGCCCATTAAGTCCTTACTCTTAGTTTTCATTGCTTTGGCTTAAGCTACTTACAGATCAAATTAAATGAGAAATACCCAAAAGGAGGCAGGAAGAAGCCTCTATAAAGGCATTTTAGACAATTGTGGGGTTGCTTTGTAAAATCTCAGAAGTAAAGCACCTGCTTAACATGTATAAGGTCATGGGTTCAGTCCCTAGCACCAGTATATATTAGTTTTTATATAAAAGGTAAAGAAAGAATATAAAAACATACAGCTCTTTCTTTCTTTCTTTTTCTTTTTTCTTTTTTGGTTTTTTGAGACAGGGTTTCTCTGTGTAACCCTGGCTGTCCTAGAACTCACTCTGTAGACCAGGCTGGCCTCGAACTCATAAATCTGCCTGCCTCTGCCTCCCAAGTGCTGGGATTAAAGGCATGCGCCACCACCGCCTGGCTCATACAGCTCTTTCTATATAAACTTTTAACAACCACTTTATAAGCACCTGTATAAGAAGCATGTAGAGTTAAAATAATGTTTCCAAGTCAGTCAGCTATTGTATGGCAAGAAAACTAAATGCAAACACATAGCCAGATTTTAAAGTTTAAAAGAAAATATTGCCAAAATATAAATATTTGGCTAAGAACTGGTTTAGAATAAGAAGGAATACTTATGTACATTGACCAATTTCATGCTGTAGCAAGGAGGAAATATTATCTAGAGAGGTTGCCACAAGCTCAAGACCAAAGATTCTAAGAACTTAACCCTTGTGACTTATGTCCTTGTCCTTATCCAGGGCTTTAGTCAGTTTTCTATGGAAACATAAGCATCTCAGGCACTTACTGGCTCAGTGAAAGACTAGGCTGAGTCATTAATTTTTTTTATTGCCAACTATTATGTCCTGATGTATTTTCTTTTTGCCATAATTTGAAGGCAGTTGGTATCCGGGACTCTGGGCTGTGAATATCTTTTTTTCTAGTTGTATATCAGGCCAACCTACCTAAGAATGGGTATGGATCCACAAAACACACACCAATGCAGGGAATAGGGCTCAGGTTGTAAAGTGCTTGGTATACAAACACAGGACCCTGAACTTGATCCGCAGAATTCATAGAAATAGATGACCATCATGCTGTTTGATTGTAACCCTAATCATAGAGAGGCAAAGGCCTATGGATTTCTAGGGTTCTCTGATCAACCAGCATAGCTTAGTTAGTAAGCTCTAGACCAATGAGAGACCCTCTCTCAAAAAAAAATGCAAGGTGAGGGGCCAGAGAGGTGGCTCAGAAGTTAAATCCTTTGTCTTGTAAGCAAGAGGATCATTGATTTCTAGAACCCACACAAGTATGTACTGGACACATTGGTCATGACTGTTGTTTTACCTTTTGAAGACATAAACAGCATTTCCCCCAGACCAAAGTGGGCAGCAAATCTGTCTGTATTGATGAGCTCTGAATTTGATTGAGAGATAAGGCCTCAAAATATAAGGTAGGAAAATAATCCAGAATGTTTTCCAACATCATGCATACATATACATTGCATGCACTCACCCACATGCAGACATTTGTGCATACACACATACCACACTCAGTCATCGACCTCACTAGATAAAAAGAAAAAGAAAATTCCAAACCAAAGGTGAATGGCTCCTGAGGAACAACACCCAAGGTTGACTTCTGGCCTTCTTGAATCCACTTGTACTTACATTCACATGTGTACACACACATGGGCATACACAAACAATATATATACACACATACATGTGCATTCACTCTACCTTAAAGTAGAGGAAAAAATTCCTAGAAGCCGAAGCCCCTTGTTGCCATGTACAAGCATCCTTGTACTGTATAGTGTTGCAGGGGATTTGGGCAAAGATGCAGATTTATGGAGCTGACCTTCTGGCCCATCCCCAATTCCAGGTTTTTCCAGAAGTGTTATTTAGCATTCTTCATCAGATAGATCACTGCTAGAAATATAATATGTGACTTCATTCTGTAGAACTATGCATAAGGAGAGGATGTCATCTCACTTGAGATATCTCTAATTATTAATACATATGTTGTTATCATTTGCAGCCAACTACTGGTGTGATGGTAATGATACTGCCAAAGTTTCCCTGTGGCTAGAAGAACTTTCCAGATGCACTATTCATGACAATACCTTGGGGGTTAATTTTTCTTATAGATATAATTTATAAGAAGCCTAAATTTTATTTCTGGGAAGTTGAATAACGGGAAAGTGTCATGGATATGCCACCTGAGTCTGGAGCATTCGGATATGGCAGAGAGTAGTAAGTTCTTTCTTATGATCCTGTTTCTGTAGTTGCTATACCCAGTGGTTAACCAGACAGAAAATTGATCAGAAAGTGGAGGGAAGATATTGAATTCACTAGTTAGAAAGATAAAAATACTTGGAAGTGCACTGAATAATAACACAAAATAATGTTTTCTCGATACAAATATTTTATTCATCATGATATTTTTGAGCCATCGACCTTTTTGCTTCTGCCAGATTTTATAGTTTCTGTATTTGTGTATGAGAGATTAAAAGTCCATGAGGAGTGTTTCAGTGCCAGTGCTGTAGCTTTTCTTCTTGTGTCAAGGGGAACTAGTTTCATTTGAATCTTCATATCAACAACAGTGAAGTTGCCAGGTTTTTTACTCCAGACAGAAGAAGAACAATTTTTTTCCTGATAACATAAAACCATTTTTTTCCTGGACCGCCAAGCTCAAGTCATATTTCCTATAGACTGGAAGCTCCTTTGACACAAGGGAGCTCCATTTCCCATGGCATTTGTCTTCCAGTGCCTGGTTGTTAAGTAGACAACCATTCTTTCACTTCTGGCTTCTCACATTAGGCTTCTTTTCCTCCCCTCAGAGTCTAATGTACCTCACCCATGCCTTTGTCTCTTTCTTCCAGACCTCGCCAGACTCCCTTGGCTACTTTACCTTCTTTTAGCACATATGTATATGGATTTCCCAGGAGTGTTTTCTTTGATTCTTTTGTTGCTTCTGTTGACCTCTTGGCTCTCCCAGCTTATCCCTTCACTTCCATGCAAAAAGCTTCTGTCTCTATTTTCAACCTGAAGCTTTCTTTCATTATTTTGTATTTTCTTTTGAAAACTCTTTTTTTCAATGGGGAATTTTTATATGTATTTATAAAGGAAACAACGGACTCATATCCAAGTTTCCTTTGCCTCACTTAAAAACTAATCTTGTCAATATTGTCTCAGGTATCTCAGGCCCTGCTTCAATTTGGGGATGAGAAAATATTTTACACAGGAGGTACTACACAGTTTTTAATGAATCAACTAGTTAAGCTCATATAATACCTTGTTTGATCATTACTGCTAAAATAGATCGTAGGACTGTGTTGCTATCAGTCTGAACTGATCATTCATTGCAAAGTTCACAATGACCTTAATGATGTTACCTCCATCTCTTGAGTATTGTTAGATCCTAGGTCTGCCCCTTTTTAATATTTTTTTAACATTCTAATCAACCATATCTCACAGCCTGAAGAACTCAGACCATGTTCCTTCCAAGTCTCAGCTGCGGGGGAAAATTGATCAATAAATTTCAGCGGGGTGGTGGGGGGGAAGAAATCATGTACCCTTTCATTTAATCTGGAAGTATTGGAGTAACTCATTTGATTGAACTTTACAAGAGGGACAAGATAGGAGATAGATTCTCCAGTGGGATATAGAAACAAATCATTTTTACAAGTAGAAATACTGTTTGGCACCCCAAAGAACCAGGGAAGTTTGGATGTTTCTTAATGTGTTAACAGGTTAGCAAGCAGTAATATAGCTAACAATAACAAATGAGGTCAACCAAAAGGGCCAACGTCACAATTTAACACAAGCCCAATTAAATGTTGATTCTCTTTTGGCTTGTCAAAATACTAAATTAGATAAAATATTTGTTTCTTGGTCACTTATACCAGTAGTAGCACTCGCAAGAACATTTTGACTTCTCTTAACTAGGATAAATAATTCAACTAATATTTATTGTAACACAATTCTCTGAATGAGTCATGGGGAAAGTGAATCAACATGAAGTAACCTATTATGAAAGTAGATGACAAGATGGTACAACAGGTTTGTCACCAAACCTGATGACTTGAGTTGAATGCTCCAGACCCACATAATAGAGAGAACCAACTCCGCCATGGTGCTCTGATCTCCACAGAGCACCATGCCATGTACGCATGCCCCACCACCACACACACAAAGAATGAACAAACTAATGTTATTTTAAAAAATTAACATAAGGTAAAATGGGCCATTCATGCCCAATTCGATCTTTCACAGTTACTCAAGAGAGGGCAACTGAGAAACATACATCATTTGTCCTAAGATCAAATAGGTGCATGGCAGTCACCATACCATAGTGCAGTGGAGTCTCCAATGTCAACTCTGTTTAGAGGTGCAACATTTTGTAGAATATTATAAGGGCAAAATGACTTTGACTAATAGCAGGTAAGCCTCATCTTTGGTGACAGGTGGTACTTCCAGATTTGTCTTTTCTGTGTACACTATAGTCCACTAAGCACATTTACTTTCTACATTAAACAATTTGATATTTTGTAGTTCCGAATGGGGAGCTTGTGGTCACATGGACTATTGCTTTATTTTCTAAAGAAATCCATCTCTGTTGTCATTGGTACCATTGATTTTTTTTCAAGGCTAAATAAAGTTTGTGGAGAGCAGATCTCGAATGCTGTTTGTGTAGCTGATAAAAATCTGTTACAAAGAAAAACAGAATTTTACTCTCATAACCAGTGAGAAAAGTTCATGTAGGTCTAGAATTACTAATACCCTAAGAATAATTATAAGCAGCCTTGCAAATAGGCTAGCAAGAAAGTATTCATTTTCTTTCAGGTTTGAAGAACTGAGAGTGCTTGATTTTTTTTAATGTCCTTACATTTGAAAGAAGGTATTTATTAATTGTCATAAATTGCTTACAGTGTTCTTATGTCTGTAGAATAAAAATTGTAAAAAAAAAAAAAAAAAAAAAAGCTATGTAGACATCGAACTTCAAATCCCATAACCAGTGATATTTAGAAATGCAGCTAGAGAATTTTAGAGTAAAAATTTATGATGAAAGCTAGTCATAGATCCAGAAAACTTGTGGAGCCAAAAGAATATTTATTTGATAACCTTACAAATAACAGTCAATGATAAGTCCCCGAAGGCTATACAGAAATATAATGTAAACCATAGTAAATGGGCACACCACTGATAGCACCTATTCAACATCCTTGACTCTCAATTTCTCTCCATCCTTCTCTTCAAATCATTCTGTGTCAGTCAGCTTTATAGCCATTTGCACATGATTTGTAGCTGACAAGCGAGCAATGCACATGGAATCAATTTTAATCCAGGTTTTACACTGTGATTGATGAAGAAGCAGTGATGTTTCCCTCAGATTTCTGGCTAGATGACGGACTTCTCTCAGATGGCTACTTTTTGTTTTGTACATTACTGTGCATTAGGCATTAGTTTACATACATTATACAATACAGACAGAACAAACCAAAGCAGAACAGTAGTCCCAGCATGCATAATTGAACTTCGCTGTGAAATAAAAATAGTCCACCAAATAAACCTAAAGGTTTTACTAGCTCAGGGATTTAAGTTTCTGTCAACACACTCAACTAGATATTTAGGTGATTATCCAGATTTTGGGAAATAATTCTAGATAAAATATACTTCGAAAGCCTTTTAAATTTGTGAAAAAGAAAGATACATAAAAGCAAGTCAAGACAAGAAAGGGAATATACCTCTAGAAGTTAAAATTTGGTAATAAGTTTTTAAATTATATTAATAAATTATGTAGTAAATTCAGTATTTCTAAAGAAAAACAGTGATTTGGAAGATCAATCTACAAAGAAAATTCAGGGTATAGATTAAAAAAGATAGAAAAGTGAAAATAAATCATTTAAAACAGATTAACTCTTAAATTTATAGCTAAAAATATATCAAAAGGTATAAAATTGCAAAGGTAATGTTAAATTGGTAATAAAGGCCCATTAAGAAAAAGAAAACAAGAAACAAACAAACTCCTTTTGGTCAATTGTCTCTGCCCTGGATGAAGACCTAGCATTCTAGCTGGACCAGGTCAATCAGCAGACCCCAAGGGGCCATCCCTAGGAAGGTGAGGCCATCACAAGCCGGAAATAGGAGTAATCATTTTTCCTTTAATGAGATACTGCATCTTTTCTTCTCAGAACTTCTGCCCGATAGGTCAGTCCTTTTAAGCCACCATGAGATTCAGCTTGGTCTATCCTTCTTTCTGAAGCTAAAATCAGAAAGACAGCAACTTTTTCTTTTTCTTTTTCTTTTCCTTTTTCTTTTCCTTTTTCTTTTTCTTTTTCTTTTTCTTTTTCTTTTTCTTTTTCTTTTTCTTTTTCTTTTTCTTTTTCTTTTTCCTTTTTTATTTCTCCTTCTTTAAAGTGCTGGCCAGAACCTAAGTCTACTTTTTCTAATTCTTTGGGCGTCCTTACTGTGTAGTTTCAAACTCTAGGACAAGGGACTGAGGGTCATGTTTGGCATACCAAAGCAGACCTGACCTAAAGTTCTCCCAGCAACTCTCAGTCCCTACCTGGCATACCCCGCCCCCAACCCTGAACTTTCCAGCCCAGCATCTGGGCTGCCCTTCCACCAGAGGCTTTTCCCTATATAAACCAGACATTTTCTTCTCCCTGCTCTCTCTTCTTCATTCTCTTTTCCTTCTCTCTGCACAAGCACCTTCTCTCTTTTCCCCTCCCCTCTCTCCTTCCACATGAACAAGTCTCTGGACTCTTTCTTAGGGCTAGTAAACTCCTCTGCCTGAAACAGCTCTTTAAAAAACTTGGTTTATATATATTTTAATCTGGCTTGAATTGGCTGATTTCAATGGTGGATAATAACTTATCAGCTAATCACTTACTATGAGTTCTTCCCCTGCTATATGACTGCCTATCTACCATGTTTGATGGATCAATCATCTTAAATCACATGGTTCTCCTATGGACAAGTGCTGAGATGTATACATTGTGTGCCCTGGGTGTTTTTTTTTTGCTCTAACAAAATTGTCTAGATGTTTTCATTTTGAGTTCATTCTTAAATTTGTTTATTAATGAAATTCAGAACTCCAAAAGTGGAGCCTGACTTCCACCATTTCAGTAACTATTAATAGAAGTTAATAGAAGTGGTATTTATAGAAGTTAATAGAAGTGGTAAACCTGCTTACCTCCATCTGAGGCTTGAAAGGCATTTTATAATAAAACAAATGGATTCATTCTTGTTTGTGATCAAGTATCCGTTTCTCAAGGATTGAGCTATATAGCCTTACCTACAAATTGCTCTGTATTGTCTGTTCCAGGACAAGGCAATCATGTATTTGTTTCAAAAGTTGTTAAGACCACCTTGCTATGACCACCTTGTTGTGAACATATTGTTATGACCATGTTGTTATGACAATCTTGCAACTATGTCTACACGAGGTTGTTATGACTGACTTGTTATGCTTATGTTTTCCTTCTGTAACCCTGACAAATTCTGTAAGCCTGACAAATCCTGAATTTGGAAACTCCCTACTTCTAAACTAAGAAACCCTTATTTTCTCATGTCCAATGCTGATCTTCCAAACCATGCTTTAGGGAAACACAGCCCATGTACATGAATAAAAATCAAAACAAGAAAGATAATTTAATTAATTTGGCCTTAGGATTTGGCTCAGTGGTCTTCCTCTTAGAGTCAGTGGGATTAACAAAAAGAAGTAAGAGAAATGAATGAAATTTTACTAGAATTGCTGATGGGCACAAGTCATTAGACTAAGGATCTTCATGAATGATAAGCATCAAAGAATGACACATGGATTATACACACAATAAGAAAAAAATGCCCATTGAGTTTCGAGGCATTCCCTCTTGTTCTTTGTACTCTTTATTCTCCTTTTACAAATGCCTGGAAGTTTTACATGAGACTGTGACTAAAACAGCGTTATGAACCCTTCTTGGGTGGGACAATTGAGCTGGCTAGGAATCATAAAGTCAATTAACAATTCTCAGTGGCAACCTGACTTTGAGACCTGCTTTGTTAGCCAAGAGTCCTGCTTGCTTCTTTTCTGTTAAACTGTCACCTATTCTAAAAGAACCCTTCCCATTGTCCTTGAAATTTCTTAATCCAATTTGTAATACAAAGCCTCAGAAAACACTGAATGTCTTTGGTGGCTCATTATTGTCCAAGATCCTAGGCCTAAGCTCTGTTCACCACTACACTAAATACAGCATGCACACACACATACTCATATTTTCACAGAAACTATGCAGCTTTTATTTTGAAATGTCTGTAGTGTTCTATTTACAATAATATCAAACTTACTGATCTATAAAGAGTACCCACCTTAGAATTATATTTCTGGATAAAATGAAGTAAGATTACCAGGATAGGTGGATAAAAATTTTTAACTACTATTTATAAGAAGAACTTTTATGATTTTTTTATTTGCCAGTTTTTAAATAGTTCCTTTTTTTTTTTACTCTAGATGAGTCATTTCCCCTGCATTTCATTTTCCAAGGTATAGTTGTTAGGTGAGATAAAGTAGAAAAATTATGTCTCAAATGCACAAAGCTCAGAGTTAAGGTCTATAAAGCATTTGGCAAAATAAAGAAGTGTGTCTGTAAAAGATCAGTGATAGCAAGATGACCAGGAAAGACCTTAAAGGATTTGTTAGGAGATTTAAGCAGATACTTCTTTATAGCTGTACCTGATGACTTAGTCATTTTTCTCTTCTGTAGCCAGGGAGACACCTCAACAAATGGAGACATCTTTATAAATGTACTTTCTTTTTTAATAAAAAGGTCTCAAGATGATTTTTGTCAGCAACGCATATTTTGGAGGATACTGTTGGACCTAAAGATCCAAAACCAGGAGATATGTTCCCCCAGAAATACACACAGACGGGATTTGCTGCAATAACATGAGGTTATTACATGATATTGATGATATCATGATAATATTGATGATAAGATGACAACCAGTATACTGGGGTTCCCCCGTATGTAGACAAGAAGAACCCCAAACTAAAGTTAAGGACAGCATATATACCATTTTTATGAGTTTACAAGGACAGTTAATTATTTTTAAGACAGTAACCATAAAGGATTTTAAACAGCCGTTTCCAGGCCCGGTTTCTAAGTAACTCAAATTTGCACCTTATCTTTTACAACAAAGAGGGTCAGCGTAAGTGGCTTCTGTTTATCCAGGTTTATTGTGTTAAGGGCCCATCTTTCTAATAAACTCCCATCTTGGGTCTTTCTTCCTGGAATGTTTGTTTCAGTCTTTGAAATGTGCTTCTCCCAGGATGTGTCCCTCGGGGAAGTTAATGTTTGAGTTTAAAACCAAAATTGGAGCTTCTTTTTAATCTTAAATTTCTACAATACTTAATCTGCATAGGTAGGTAGCTTTCCAATTTAGTTTGGAGTACAGCTGGTTAATATAGTAGATAAATTCTGTATATTTGAACTCACATGAATAGAAAATAATGTTGAATGGTAGCAAATGATTGACCCTTGTCTTATTGAATTCAATGACACTATTTAAAAAAAAAAAACAAAACTTGGATAGCTTCTATGAAATTGCTATTACATTAGCCATTTTTCTTTGCCCTGAGAGGCTGAGTGGTTTGATCTTTGCTACCTTTCTCATATTGCTCTTGGCTACCCACTTACAGCCCCTACCAGACCCTGGTAACACATGTATACAAACAAATGGCAAAGTTCTAGGAGCCTCAGTCATATATGCTGTATCATATATGGTATCAGGCTCTGAACCCAATGACATCACATCTATGCAACCCCCATATCATTGCCAAGGCAACCACCATGCATTCCCAGAATCCACCTGGCTACCTCCCATCTTTACCTGAGAGAGGCTATATCACCCCCCATATAAATAGGCAGAGCCCCCTGATCTCTCTTTTTCCACTTATTCTTCTTGTTCCCACCTTTGCCCTATCTCCTGAATAAACCTCACTTGGTACTGTTTGGTCTGGTGTGGTCTGTCCTGAGCTGCGTACCGACAACATCATATGTGACCATATGGGAATTCTCAATCATAATCAGAGTAACCTCTTTGACAAATTTCTGAATATTCCCTTTCAGAGAGAGGAAACTGGTGCTCTTACCTCAAGATTTTAAGCTTCCCAAGTAAAGTAACCAAGGGAAAGGACCCAGTGCTCTGAGGGTTGGCCTCATTCTCATGGGTAGAAAAGTTTGGTCTCCTCTAAAATATCTGTATATCATCTACTCTGTTGAGATGAAGGGTATCTGAAAGACAGAAAAATGGCTATCTGGAAAAACACAAAAACAGAAAACATACAAACAAACAAACAAAACCCCTGACCCTCTATGTAGTAGTAGTTTTTATATATTTTCATGATGGCAGATTCCACAATACCCCCCACCCCCTTGCAATGTTCTGGGTTTCTGAATGAAACACACACAGTCTTTATATTTTGATATACCTTAATCAGCTCAATGTCTGTCTGGGCCACTTTCTAACCTCCAGGTGACTAAACCACCTCCCTCTGATAATCCCGAGTTATTACTTACTAAATCCCATGTTTCATCTTGGCTTCCATCAAGCAGTCCTCTTGGGCTGCTCTTCCCTGGCTCTTACTTGGTGGCTATTGATGTGTTTATAAAAAGATAAAGAGAAAGAATATGTTCTGTGGGTGTGTGAAGAGGTATGGGAGAAGGGGATGTCTCAGTGGTCTCATACCGAGGCATCTCTTCTCCCTGAGGGACCAACCACACACGGGTATAGTATAGAATAGAGTTTATTCAGGGCATGGGGAGCGGAGCCAGGAAGATAGTAGAGGCAGAAAGAGGGAGGGAGGGGGAGAAAGAGAGAGAGGGAGAGAGAGAGAGAGAGAGAGAGAGAGAGAGAGAGAGAGAGGAAGAGGCCTGTCATGAGCACGTGGAAAGAGGGGGAAAGGAAGTGGGAAAGGGCGAGGGGACAGAGGGATCAAGAGAGCAAAAGCAAGAGATCAAGAGAGAGAGGAGGGGCAAGTATCCCCTTTTATAGGAGGCTGGCCTACCTGACTGTTGCCAGGTAACTGTGAAGGTGGAGTTTAGACAGAATGCTAACAGCTATACTCTGTTCCACCCCTTTCATTCATCTTTCCTGGCATGTCAGATCTCCTCTTTCTTTCCTTCCTTTCTATCCCTAGCCCAGGAATCCTAAAAGTCCTGCCTCTGTCTGCCCTGCCTAGCCATTGGCTGTGTTATTTACCAATCAGGACCAACTGGGGGGCAGGTTCCTAGAAGCTTTGTGTGTGCAGATGTTCTCAAGCAAACAGTTTTGGAAGACAGAAATTAACATAAGAATAAAAGCAGCTATACTTCTATCTAAAGACTAGCATACCATGATGACAACCAGTAGGGCTCATGGCAGATGAGATGGCTCAGTGATACTGGGCCAAGATGAAAAACATTATGTCACTAATTCACAAAAGACTGTTATCTACCAGACAGGTGACAGACAGCTCTCACTACACACTGCTGAAAGTATAAAGACTATAAATATCAAATAAGTTCTAGAGAAGGTCACTCTTTTAGAGACTCAGTCCTTATCCACTGTCCTTGGTCCAGTGACAATTAAAGCAACAAACCAATGATGGCTAAGAGATGATAATCAATTGCAACTTACCTTCTGCTTGAATTATGTCAATTTACTCAGCATTTCTACCAGCAGAAAATGGGTCATTCTTAAAGGAAAATGTCTCTTATGAACAGAAAAGATCAAAGTACTTATCAGTGTTGAGACAGACCATGCTAGTCCTTGCCTGAAGTTATTCCATATTGTGTAAAACAGTGTTTTCTCCCAGATTGTTTTGTCCTAAGAAATTTTATTTTACAAGCAGATTTTGACTCCATTATGAGGAAAGAGAAAGATTGTACAGGTCAAATAACACCATCTGTCCAGGACCATTCATGCAACACAGACTAATAAATGGCCTATTCCAGGCAGTAGAAATTGTACCACCCTATAAATTTATCAAGCTAAATTGAGACTATAGGGCTGTGTTTCTCAACCTTCCTAATGCTGCAACCCTTTAATACAGTTCCTTGTGTTGTAGTGACACCCTTCCCACAGCCATAAAATTGTTTTCATTACTATTTCATAACTGTAATGTTGCTACTTTTATGAATAGTAATGAAAAAATAAGTCTGTTATGTGGGATGGTCTTAGGCAACTGCTGTGAAAGGATCATTCAACCTTTCTAAAAGGGCACTACCCACAGGTTGAGAAAGTTATATTTAAGAAACCAGGTCCAAGAACTTACTGAATAGCACAGACCAAAGAATAAGTGTAACCCTCTCACTTGGGCTTATAAACTGATGGGCTTTGCCCTGCCAATCTGTCATTTAACAGCCCGTGTACATGTCATGGAATAAATTCCTGACTGTCACTGGGTCTTCAGTTCTACTTGACCGATGCTGTGAATCATGCCAATTGAACTGCTGTCTAACTGCGCAGCTGCTAGTTCATCCGTACCCGGATTTGCCATTCCTGCTTTGGATTTGATCCTGCTTTTTTGTCTCTGCAGCTGGCTACATCTTTGCTTTCAATCCTGACTCTTCCAAGACCGGATTCTACAGCAGTAGATGCTTCTCTTGGTTGGTTTGGGTTCATTATCTTACTTATTTGCATTTCTATCAGGATAATCCTCTTGAACTCTGATATGGCCTTTTGTATTCATCTCTCTCTCTCTCTCTCTCTCTCTCTCTCTCTCTCTCTCTCTCTCT
>JANHMN010000004.1:147552102-147568787 GCA_030674055.1 Rhabdomys pumilio
GAGGAGCAAGAAGACCCAGTGAATAGAAACGACTTTAAGTTGGAAGTATATGGTTCCACAGATGGGATAGCCATCCACACATTGCTTGAATAATCAAAGATGTTTATGTGATTCCCCAGAGTTCCTACTTCATGTGGATAATGGGAAAATAATGTAGACTCCATATTGTTTATGCAAATCATCAGATATGGCTTATAAACCAACAGTATTCTAAAGCTAATTGTTATTAGCCTCCTACCGTTTTATTCAGCCATGTAGTCCGGTTTTACTATGTCTATGTGCAGTAGAGTTTGGATGTAATACTGCAAATATCTTAGAATTCCTAAGGTCTATGTGCACAGCAAATGTAACATGTCCAATCCTAGTAGAAAGCCAGGTGCAAATAGTAATTTAATATACTTTATCTGAGCAGAGAACAGATGAGCTAATAACAGAAAAACAAACATAAGTTATTGACACATCACAAAATTTTACAGTCACGTAGTTCTATAGCTGGAAAGGACCCTACGAGATGATGTAATGTTTACCAATGGATGAGAAAATAAGGTCCACAGATATTCTGGAAGGTGCTCAAGGTCAGCCAGGAAAATTAGTCACAGACTTGGGCAAAGACCCAAGTCTTTTGACCCGATCCCTCAATATGTCTGGTACCTTTCATTAACATACTCTGCATGCAAGTACACCGGGCAAGGGTGAAAAGTTGTTGTAAGAGAGGGGTAACTAGAATCTAAGGTGGTTTTTCATGTCACAGATTCTACAATGGCCATTACTTCTCCATTGCTCTTACTTCCTCACAACAAGAAGCAATACTTTACCCCAAGCTGCTTCTCCAACTTTTGCTTCTGTTTTTCTGAGGCAAATATATTCTTCGCTCTGTAAGATGGAAAGGATTACCAAAGGATCATTTTTTTGTCCTTCTCCTCTCTGTAAGAAATGCCAGGCGGTGGTGGCGCACGACTTTAATCCCAGCACTTGGGAGGCAGAGGCAGGTGGATTTCTGAGTTCGAGGCCAGCCTGGTCTACTAAGTGAGTTCCAGGACAGTCAGGGCTACACAGAGAAACCCTGTCTCGAAAAAACAAAACAAAAAAATGTGTGGCTCAAAGAATCACACTTCTGATTACACTTAAGAGCCCTAGGACCCTAGTTTGACACAGGAACAGTGAAGCAAGGACCAAATGATTTTTAGAGTAAAGTCCAAATGACAGCCTGGTTAGTGACATAAGTAAACTCAATCCCATTGAAATCAAATAAATTTCTTGAAAGATAGAAAATATTTGCCTAGCTCAAAACCAGTCTTCAATATTATGGGAGAAAAATAGGGGCTGAAAAATTACCTGATCAATAATAGTCTATGACTGTGTCTGTTTCATCTGGAAAACGGAATAAGAACCTATTAGCAGTGCCAATGACTGGTCAATGAAGTGACTGATGCTCTGAGGGTACTTAGCCCAGTGGTGATACCTATGTCCTAAACAACGAAAAAGGGAAAATATGAGTTTAAAAGTAATTGTCATTGAACAGGAAAGAAAATCTGACCTTGTAATGCAAATAAAGAGGGCCAAAGTTTGGAGTTCTTTTTGGTAGGTGAGGTGGTTTGAATATGCTTGACCTAGGGAGTGGCACTATTAGGAGGTGTGGCCTTGTTGGAAGAAGTGTATCACTGTGGCAGTAAGTTTTGAGACCCTCCTCTTGGCTGTTTGGAAGATAGTCTTCTCCTGTTTGCCTTCAAAACAAAATGTAAAACTCTCAGCTCAGCACCATACCTGCCTGGATGCTGCCATGCTTCCTGCCTTGATAAATGGACTGAACTGAACCTATAAGCCAGCCCCAATTAAATATTTCCTTTTTAAGAGTTTCCTTAGTCATAGTGCCTCTCCACAGGAATAGAAACCTAACTAAGACACTATGGTTCAAACATGAGTTGTACTGTGCTAATTTGTTTGGATCAGAAAGTATAGAAAATGATCCAGCTCCCAGACTGCTCACATCCACCTTCAAAACATTGTCAGCTCTGGACAGCAGACGTGTCATAGATGCATGAAATATCATAAAGTATCAAGATGTAGGCACTGGCCACTTGCTATCTTGGCAGTGTTTTACTGAGTTGTAAATATAAAATAATATTTCTTTTGCTCTAACTTTTCATTAGATTATTTCCAAAACTGATGCCCTGATTCAGTTACTGCAGTTTGATCTCTAGGCTCTCTACTTTCTATCCCCAGAGAAGCCAAGTGTTCCCTCTCTGAGCTCATTGACTCTTTTCTGGAATGGTCTAGTTTAATACGGCATTAAAGAATGGACCTATGGCTTGAGTATTTCTACCTCCCAAATGTGTGTAGTAATTTAATCCTCAATACTACAAGTCTAGGGGGTGGAGCCCACTAGGAAATGTTTAGGTCGTGAAGATTCCACTGTCATACCCAAGTTATTGATGATTATGAAAGATCTCAAGGCCATGAGTTTTATCCATTTCTCCCCTGCGCACTCTGGATCTTCTGCCTTCTGCAATGGGATCACACAAAAAGATGACCCTTGCCAAAGTTTAGCTCTTTAACTTGATTTTTTCAGCTCCTACAATTCCAAGAAATATATTTCCTTTCTTATTAACTTTTCAGCACATCATATTCTGTTATAGCCACACAAAACCGAGACAGATCTCAAAATGAGAAGTTATAGACAGTTGACAAAAATACTGCTTTACTTATTATCATGTGTCTTAATATTATTTCAATTTTAATGGATATACACAGTACTGAATAGGGATGGATATGCAGCTTAGCAAGAGAGTGCTTGCTTTGCATGCTTATGGACCAGTGTTTGATTCTTAGCAATACAGAAAACCAGGCAAATGAATCCACTTCAAAAATCAAAACACCCCACTCAAGAAACAATGCTGCGTATAAATATCTGATTAGATATTAGATAATATAACAGATGTTTAGGGAAAAATGCAGAAATTACAGATTTTTATTATCTGTAAAAGCTTTGTAAAAATTTCCTTTTCTAATAATTTTAAGGTGACTCATTTTTAATTGCTATATGTTATTATTTTTAAAACATTGATTTCTTTGTTAATGAGTCTAAATTTGGCTGCACATAGCGGCACATGTCTGTAATCCAGCACTTTGGACACTGAGGCAGGAGGATTGGCATTTTTATACTAAGTCAGGCTGCATAATTAAACATGTTGAAAAAAGGAAGAAGTCTAGTTCACAGTTTTCTGAAAATAATGCATGCATTTTATTTATGCATTTTTCATGTGTTATAGATTCTTGTAGATATTTATAGATTTTTAGTGTCTAAAACTAAAAGTCTATTACTATAAGAACATTCAACTTAGAGAGAGTAGTAATAGCTTTCAAATAACTTTTTAAACAATTTGAACACAAGTAAAGAGTTTTGTTTCCTGTTTTCTCCTTTCCCACATCACGGTCTTTCTCATAGCATCTAATGATGCTGAAAAATACTCCATCTGATTTTCATGAATTTCTTTTCACTTTCTGCTCTATTAATAAAGCTTTGAGTTTTACTTTTGTTGGCTATTTTGTCAGAATATTTCCTGTCTTGATTATAATGACCCATTTTAAGGAATAATAAACAGTGCATGCATCCATTCAACAAGCATCTATTGAGTGTTTGCAGTTTTCCTGTAAAAAGTCTAACCTGGAATAAAATCCTATCTTTGTGACCCAGGAAACCATTCACATAATTGTTTTTAATTAGGATACATGATATCATTAGATAACACTATGGCATTTTAAAATAAAGTGTGCTTCAGTAGAGCATCCTACCCCTGCCCCCTCTCCCCACCCCAGCTGACTTACTCTTCGTTATGTGGATTTGTCCACATCATCACAGTGACATTTCCCAGCACAACTAAAGCATCCATTAGTCCCAGCAGTTGTGACTGCTGATGGTCTTTTCTCTGACTCTTCACAATTACAACTCTCCATTCTTGCTCTTGACATTTTGGGCACTCGTTTTGATCACCTGACTGAAAATGAATGATAAAACTAGCCAGACCTATTTCAAGAAAACAAAGCAAAACAAAGATGAGGTCTCATTTGCCAAGGATATGGACAGCTCTATTTCTGTGGCGAAAGACTCTATTATTCTCTTATTGTTTCCTCTCATAGCACTACTAATTCTTTGTATAACCTCATCCACTTTTTTCCACAGCAAAATTCTATTAATAAGTCTGCTGAGAACTATTTGGTGATTTGCCAAAATTAAGATCAGCTATAACATTTTTCAGCTTTTGAACAAAGTCGCACAACTAGGTTTATTACAGTAAGGTGACTTTTTACAAGCTTCAAATAGCCTGATAGAAAAATCCTATTTTTGTTAAAATTGAATCAATCACTAATTAATCAGCAAACCTTAACTTCCAGTGCTCTCATCTTGTATTAGTGGGTGTTCCTTACTGTAACAAAATGGATCCCCTGTAGCAAATTAGGTTTTCATTGCCAGTATAGGGAAGTGCTTCTTGAAGGGAAACCTAACAGTGATTGGGTCCCACAACACAGTACATGACTTATTAAAAAGCCTTTACTTTCACTGGTTTTTCAAATTGCCCATTGAAATGTTTTGCCAGTTTTCAAGTACAAATTGAGTTTGCGTAATTCTGTAATGCCTTCTCCATAGCGTGGACAAATGACTAAGCTGTGGACATTTGCGAACTTATTTAGCATGGGACATTGGTTTAAACCAAGGGCAGAATTTCTCCACTCAGAGACTCTGGCTTTGAATAGCTGAGCATGTGTTTCACTTATGTCCTTGCTTTTGTTATTTACTAGACCACACTAATTCCATCAGAGCCACTGGGAGCATGATTCAATCAGCTCACCTGTCACAAATGTTCTAGACAGAGTGCAGCAGCTCTACCTGGACACAGTGTCTGGATACTTCTGGATAGACTTTCTGGTCTAAACTTCTATAGAAATTTTTTTTAAATAACTGTGGAAGATTGCCTTCCAGCCATTGCTAGAATCTTTTAAGGAAGGAAAGACTTGCCGCTAGTTTGTGGGACATTCCATTCTGATGTTGGATAGTGAAATATTCCTTTTAATCTCTCTCTGTCTCGGTATCTATTTCTCTCTCTGTTTCTCTCTCTTTCTCTCTCATCTCAAGTATACTTTTAGAAATTTGCAGACAGCCAAAGGAAGTGAGATGGTGAGGTGGTGGGGTGTTAGGGTAATCTATACTTCTGTCCAACCATTATTTTCATACAAAAATCTCAATATTTGGACCAGCTATTTGGAAATACAGGCTGAGAAAGTTCAACTACCTGGTAATTTTCCAGTGTAATGTACAATGAGTCACAGACTAAGTGAAAGCAAGAAAGTTTTCTGTTGACCATGACTGGACGTTGTCAAAACAGCTAGCTGATCAAGGTTAAAAAATATTGTAAGCATGGTAAGAGGAGGGGCGGTCTTGGAGACTCACTGCTCATTGTGCTTCAACCATCTCATGCAGTGGGCCTTAAATCCAGCCAGCTATTGGTTGGTTACTCCTACAAGCTCTGTGCCAGTATTACACACATGTATCCTGCATGCAGCTCGCTGTAGTAGGCTGCAGATGTTGGAGCTAGGTGAGAATTCACCTTTCTCTGGTACCATGCAATGTACCTTCCAGTACCACAGACACTTATCCATACGGGTGAAGAAAGTCAGGTGACTTTCTTCCCAGAGACAAATTTCTCTGCAAGTTGATAGCAGAGTGTTCTGGCTGTTTATTAAGTTTCTGTTATTAGGTGCCAATTCAAGGTTTTCTATTATGCTAGAGATTCTGTTCCAACTCCACGGCTCTCCTCAGCCAAGATGGTCTTAAATTTTGTGACTTCCTTAGTGAAAGCCATTGGGCATCATGGCCCATTTCTGAGTCTCATAGTGTAATGGACTGAATGAAAATCGCACTGTTAGGAGGTATGGCCTTGATGGAGTAGATGTGGTGTTGTTGAAGGAATTATGTCACTAGGGCAGGTTTTTTGGTCTCAGATACTCAAGCCAGGCCTAGTATGGCATTTTATTTCTGCTGTTTGATGACTGGATGTAGAACTCTCAGCTCCTTCTCCAGCACCATGTCTGCCTGCATGCCACCATGCATCCCATCATGATGATAATGGACTAAACCTCTGAACTGTAAGCCAGCCCCAGTTAGACATTTTTCTTCATAGCAGTCTCTTCACAGCAACAGACGCCCTAAGACGCAGAGCATCAGTCTTCTTCATCTCTCTCCCAGTTTGTATCCTTCCCTCTTCATCTCCGGTCCATAGATTTACTAGTTTGTTTATTTTCTGTTATATTTGACTTCTTTTTCAATGATGGCTAGGGTTGCATGTTTAGTTGCTTGTAGCAGGAGCTGTAATATCCTGTCTTAGTCCTGGATGTTATAAGAACTGAGAAGGAAAGGTCTTTGAACTATGTATATTTCTTTGACCTCTTGATAATTACTACTCTGACTTCTTTCTCACCCAATGGCCCTTCCCAAATTTACAAACAGTTCCCTCATTCTATGTTCTTTCTGCAGATTTAGCCATTATGGTTAGTCATGGCAGATTGAACTCCTGTTCCTTAGATACTCTTTGGTTTCCCAATCTCTTTTATAGCCACATACCCCAAACTAAGGTACCTGCTGTGTTTTCATCAATGTCCATGGACCACAGCATCTGTCTTTGTTCTGCGTGCTCTTCTCATCAAATCTGTCATTGCACTGGTCCACATTGGCAGCCCTGAATTCTGTTTGTTCAGATCAATCACAGAGAAAATCCTGTGTGCTATATGTAGCTGTATTATAGGTTATAACTGAAGTTTGCCTTTTCTGATAGGTTTCAGTAAGTTTGAAGAGTATTGAAGGCACAGACAGAGTTTTGGAAAATTTAGGTTCTGCCATTTTTCCTCCAAGGATATTGTTTACACCATAGAGAGGGGAAACTATTCATCAGCAAATTGATAGAAATGATTCAGACACATCAGACTTCACTAAGCATCGAACAGAAGGACCTTATTAAAACGGTTTAAATGTTCATCTGGTTTGGCCTTTCCATTTTTATTGATTTAATTTATATGCTTTTTTTTTTTTCTCTCCCAAACTCAGTGTGAAGCATTTTCTATTTTGGTTCTTCTTTGACACTGGTCTTGTGATTATATCTTCCAGTTAGCATTCAAAATATTCAACCTACTTTTGTGTGTGTGTGCAAAATTTTCTTCCTGCCAATGAAAATTTATTCCTACAAATAACTTGGAAACAAACTCAGTTGTATTTTCATCAGGTTGCTGCCATATTTTTTTCCCAGAGAATAGCCGGTGCATTTACTGCCATCTGGTGGTGGATTTTGGAGAGAGGAAAAATAATTTAGATTCATTAAAATAAATAAATAAATAAATAAATAAATAAATAAATAAATAATATCAGGGCCCATTGGTGAAGAACTATAATATCAGCCCAGGAAATTTGAGGCCGGAGGACTGCAGAAGGAGAGAGAGAGAGAGAGAGAGAGAGAGAGAGAGAGAGAGATCAAGGAAGTGTAGGTAAGTTAGTGAGGCTCTGTCTCAAATACACACATACATACATACATACATACATACATACATACATACATACATACAGCCTTGGATATTAGATATAGAACTTAGTAATAAGCTGTTTCTTTAGCATGTTTTAGATCCTGGGTCCAATCTCAATAATAATTATAGAAGGAAGAAGAAATAAATCTCTACTAAATCAGTATATTATGTAAAATCTGGGCCCACAGAGACTTGAATTAGCTTGGATCAAGGGACAGAGGTGGTTTCAATCATACTGTCTTTCAATCTCAATACTAGTGGGCACATGTGAACATCTATTAGAAACAATAATCTTGGTGTTTTTATAGAGAGGAAAATACAGGCAAACCTATACTAGGAAGTTTCCAGGTTCATCTGTCTTAATTGTAATTTTAATTCCTAGCTTGGATCGTGTCTGTTTTGTGTTAATGAGTAGATCTGACGTTACTTCCCCTTCTGGCTTGCATTTGATACATAGGTCTGTGTTCTACACCGTGTTCTACACCGTTGAGACAGACATAGGACCGCAGTTCTAGCTCATCTGGTTGCCTCCTTTTCTTCCAGATAGTTTTTCTCTTTCTTTCCTTTGTTCCTGAACATTGCAAAACCTCTGCTTCCAATTTTGTCTTCCTCCTGCTGAAGACCTTAGCAAGAAGCTTCACCTTTCATTCCCAGTTACAAGGTCCGGGTAATGACAGGGGTGACTTGTTTATGTTAAATGGACCCTGGCAATTCAAATACTCTGAAGTCATGAATACATTAATGCTAATAGGTTTGACCAGTTAAACCTTATGGAACTGCTAACATTTTAGTCAGGGCATTAAAAGCTGGGAGAATTGCTGAGATCTAATGCTGTGTTAAACAATTGGCCTCCCCAGAAATTGTAGCTCATGGGCAACTGCTGAACTTGTTTTTTTAACATTATACTACATTTATTGCTTCTTTTTGTAAAAAAATAAAATAAACTCCCTCTCTCTCTACCTCTCTCCCTCTGTGTGTGTGTGTGTGTGTGTGTGTGTGTGTGTGTGTGTGTGTGTATGTGTGTGTGTGTGTGTGTGTGTGTGTGTGTGTGTATGTGTATCTGGAAGCCAGATTCCCCAGGTTCATTTGTCTTAATTTTAATTTCATTTCCTTGTTGAGAACAAAATGCAAGTGAACCATACACTTTTAACTGCAGAGCCATCTGTAAGGCCACTATTATTCGTTACCATTAATTAATTTAATGTCAGGTCATGGGGACATGATTATAAAAGACTCAACAACAGTAGTAAGCTATCAGCTTGAGTATTCACACAATTGATATTCGTAGCTCTCTATTTGTGGTTCTACTTATTTTAAGCCATCAGGTTTGAGATTCTAATTAAAATGTTCTAGGGTAAAAATATAAGCTTGCATTTTTCAAAAGTAACTTCAGGTGATCCAGAAATAAGTGCTCTGTACAACACACTAGAAGGAAACTTTACATGTGACATGAATGTTACAAGAGAGGGAGGTTAGATAAGAATGACATCCCATGCTTATAGTACCAACACCCAGGAAGCTGAGACAGGAGGATCACACGTTTGAGGTCAGCAGAGATTACAGAGTGAGACCCCATCTCACACACACACACACACGCACACACACAGACAGACAGAGAGAGAGAGAGAGAGAGAGAGAGAGAGAGAGAGAGAGAGAGAATACCTAGAGAGTAAAGGTGAAGTACAATCCATGAGAGAATGGGTAGAAGGCATCTTTTTCTCAGAAGGATTCAGAGATGCTAGTTAGTAATAAACAAGATGGGATGAATCCACAGAGACAGCTAAAATCCAAAAGAATAAGGGAAACATTTCCCATGTGGACCAACTGGGCATGCTCAGATGATGTGCTGCAGTTCAGAGTTTCCAAAGGTTTGAATTGCAGATAAAGCTGGCCTGATAGCATATTCAGCTGTGAATCGATTCTTAGTACATTCCAGAGAACCGACAGGAAATTTTCTCTGATTAGAAATTAGAAAAAGTACTTCACTATTCTAAGTTAACATTCAAAATTTTAAACAAACACTTAAAACTCAGATGTTGCAATACGTCATAGGTTAAAGCAAAAGCATAAAAACACTACAAACTAATACAATTTAAACTGATTGAAAAACTACCTAGTGGAATGGGGGGGGGGAACTAAAATAGTATTAAGAGGAAAAACAGAACCTTAAAATATACATTAGAGCATTGAAATGTTCAAACTTAAAGTAAAAGGCAGTAAATAATTAAAATAGCCCAAGGAGCAGAGTGTATATTATACAGAAAAAAATGAGGTTAGTGTATCAATTTATAATGTTTTCAATAATTAAAATACTGAGAGGCTTTAGTGGTGTTCAGAGGGATAGTGAAGCAGTTTACTGGGGAGTAAGGAGTTCATTAGAAAAGTCATTAATACTATGATAGACAGAGCATGGCAGGGTTCTCGCTCTAGAGACTGACAGTGTGCAGTCATGAAAACTGGGGTTTCCAAGAGAGGAATCATGAGATAGAAGTGAGACTCCTTTTTATATTTTTCTGGGTATCGGGGGATTTCACAGTTCAAGGCTGCAAGTCTGGCTGTTAATGTCCAGACAGGAGTCAGGGAAGGAGGTGGGGAGCTGGATATCACTGCAATGCTTACACTTCAATGTTAACTCTGTTTCCTGGTACCTGAAAGTCTGTTAGCCAGAGACTCAAAGACAATGTTTCAATAGGTTGCTGCGAGTATTCATGAGTGATGGCTGTCCCAGATAGCATGGCCTACACAAACTCTGGATTCTGACATTGAGTTCGTACAAACAAATGTGCATTTTGATCAGTGAATTACTTTAAGGTGAAGATTTTAAGTTTTTGAGTTTTGGGGTGAACCTGTAAGGTTGTTTAAACATGTTAATTTTAATTTCCATGATTACCAACCAAGCTTAAAAAATATATGATCTGCGAATGTTACTAATTTCAAAATGAAGGCTTAATTTGGTATACCACTGTGATCAGGAAAATGTGATTTCACTATAGCTATGCCTTCTCTCCACACTTTCAAATAACTTTTAGTGAAATAAGGTTGCAGACAAACCAGTACAATATCGGTTAAACTCTAGACCTCAATTCCATATATGAGATGACTCCTTAGAAAGAAATTGGATAACCATCAGGGATATGGACAAAGATCTAATCCCATAGGTAAGCATTATGTTTCTTTTTGCATCATAGTAAGAAACTATAAACAGCAACAGCAAAGTCCAACTTATTTCCATAGTAGGTGACATTAACAAGTATGAGAATAAAAGTGTTATTTTTTATTGAAACCTTAAACGATCAGAAGTGGTTTTTATTCTATCACTAAAAGCAAACCTCTTCTAGTAATTCATACTGTTGGATAGAAACTGTCTGGTGAGAAGGCTCTTCCTGAATACCGTGTGATTCTACCGCAATACACCTTATCTTTAAAAAAAAATCTGCCCCTCATAGAGAGACTTTAAGAGGAACAATTGCAGAAATTTGTAATTTATAAAAATGTAGGATTGAGCTAGAATTATAACACAAACAAAACCAAAACAGGGCTTACAACATTAAACACTAATCTTTTTCTTCCTTTTCTTCACCTGACAGTTGAGGCTGTGGGCAGTTTGGGGGAATTGGAAGTAGGAGAAGAAGCATTAAAGAGCAGACCTAAAAGCCTGCACATGGGCGAGTAGAAAAGTCAGCATAGTGTGACTCATACCATTTTCCCTAGAAAAACCTGCTTAAAGAGTAGAGCCTTCACAATGTTACTGGCTCTTTACAGTCTATATACTGTTAGACTTGGTCTTTTACACTTGGCCAATTGTTAGATCTTTACAATTCTGTAATGCTTTTCCCATTTGAAATGACTATGTCACTCTGCTAACACCTGAAGCTGTTTATAGAAAGGAATCTGGAGTTTAGTTAGATATAAGGCAAAGAGTACTTGTTTATAGGCTACACTACAAATCTTGGGTAGTGAGTCTACAGTGAGCTCCTAGGCTGACCACATTTTAAATACTTCACAATTCGAAGGTGGGGCATTGAAGCGCATTCTGCAGGCTCCAGTCTTGGATGCTCACCTCTGGTTTCATCTAGAGATTCCCCTCAAAGGCGATTGCTGCTGCCGAGTCTGTTATGAATCCTTTTATTGTAAGAAATAGTATGTATGTTTGTGACTACACACATGTACTGTCAGTTCCTCCAGCAAATCATTAAACATGATTGTGGTTTCAGGGGTACTCGGAGTTGTGATACACACAAGTATTGGACCTTCCAAATGATGTTTGATCCATCCATGCAGCTTGACTGTGGAATACAAAGGAAAAATGTAACACTTGGTCAAACTGGTCAACTTGAGATCTATGTGTGCTAAAAAAATCTTTGCAATGTAAACGACTTCATCAGTCACATACAAATGAGCAAAAACAGTAGCATCTAACAGCAATTCCACTGTTTCCCATGCATAATTCTTTGAGTAAGAAATATTATTCACTGATTATATTGTCTTCTAATGACAACTTTAATGGTTTTCACATTCCAAATGGTGACATGAAGACTCAGATTGATAAAGAGACTTGCCTTCCTTTCATATCTAAGGAAAAAGTCTAAGAAAGGGACCATGGGGAGCAGGACTTTAGAGCCAAACTTTTTAACTTCTTCTTTGCCATTTTGTATTTCAAGATTAGTACACCCCCTTCATGGAGGGAAGAGGATTTTTGAATGGAGGGAGAGAGATGTAGAGGTAATTGCGGAATACAGAATGCTAGACTACTAAATGCCATTTCAGCCTACCAAGTGAAATAATCAGTCAAAGGAAAACTTTAAAGTTCTATTTTCTCGAAGATTTAATCTATCATCTATCTATGTATCTATGTATTTATGTTTCTGTGTATGTATATATTTACCTATCATCTATCTATGCATCTATCTCTATATCTCTGTATCTATCTCTGTATCTATGTATTTATCTCTGTATCTATGTATATAGGTATGTATATATGCATCTATCATGTATCTATTTATATATACATATACATGTATGTATTATGAATGTGTCTGTCTTTTTGTCTGTCTATCTATCTATCTATCTATCTATCTATCTATCTATCTATCTATCTATCTATAATCTATCTGTGGTGGTTTGAATATTTTTGGCCCAGGGAATGGCACTATTAGGAGGTGTGGCCTTGTTGGAGTAGGTGTGACCTTGTTGGAGGAAGTGTGTCACTTTGTGGGTGGGCTTTGAGACCCTTCTCATAGCTGTCTGGAAGACAGTTTCTCCTGATTGCCTTTGCACTAAGGTATAGAATTCTCAGCTCCTTCTCAAGCACCATGTCTACCTGCATGCTGCCATACTTCTTACTATGTTAATAATAGACAGAACCTCTGAGACTGTAAGACAGCCCCAATTAAATGTTTTCCTTTATAAGAGTTGCCTTGATCATGGTATCTCTTTATAGCAATGGAAACCCTAATTAAGAGTCTATCTATCTATCTATCCATCTATCATCAATCTATCTATCAATCATCTGTCTATCTATTATCACCACCTGTCATCTAACTACCAACCTCTGTGCCTAACCACCCAGAGGTGATTCTATTGAAAGGGCTGCAAAAGGATCATCTCAGGGCTTGTATAAAAATAATCTGCATCATTTTCATGTAAGGGAACTGAGTAAGAAGAAGTAAGCATAGCATCATGGGATGGAGAAGTTGGAATCATTCCCAGCACTTGCATAGAATCTGATACCAACTGCTCTGTCTAACAACCAGAGAATTTTTTTTACACAGGTCATTCACTGGGTAGAATTTTTAGGATGTTGTTTTTGGAGTGGGGCCAAATGAACTCAAAATTAACTCAAGCAGAATAAAAGTGAAGAAACCATAGGATACATCATAATATAATTGTTAAAATCATTAATGGGGAAAAATGCTAAACTCATTGAGAGGAGAATGATGAGACAATGTGGAAGTCTGACAGTGTACTTGCCATTGGGGAACACTTAAATCAGAAGAAAATTGAGAGAATGGCTTTAAAACGGGGGCTCGCAATTCTATATTAAGACAATGAATATCTCAAAAATGAAGTACAAATAAGATCTTTTTTATTTATTAAAAAATTAAGAGACTGTATTGCAAGCTAAATTTCCTTATAATAATTTGACAGTAAACTTTCAAGGATTAAAAAATATTAACAAAAGTTTGGATATATTATAAAAGAAATGACAATATTAGAAATAATATATGAGTACTTTTATGAAAAAACTAAAATACTTTTACAGAATTTTAATTTTATTAAATTGTGAGCATGTGTGTGTGTGTGTGCACTTGCAGTGTGCGTGTATGAGTGTGCTCATGCATGTGTAAGAGTAAGTGATGTGCACATGAGGGCAGGTGTCCACAGAGGCCATAGGTGTCAGGTCTCTTAGAGCTCAAGTTACAGGGGGTTGCGAGCCACCCAATATGGAGACTTGGGGTTGAGTTTCAGGTCCTTGCGAGAACAGTGAACACTCCCAACTTGTGAAGTATCTTTCCAGCTCAAAAATTTAAAATGTATTATAAAAATTAATAGATTATTAGTATTTAAAATAATAATAAATTTGGGGATTTGTAATATGGAAAGTAAAACCAATATAAAACAACAAGAAAGTTAGAAGCAGGAAACAGAAGTGCTCTGTAGTAAGATACAGTGTAATGTTATGTAGTAGTAAATGAAGAAGGCAAATATCTGAATTACAGGGATTAGAACTACCATTGAAAGTTTTCAAAAAGAGACCAGACTCAGAAGTCAATAATGAATATACAAATAGAATAATAAAGTGGAGATAAAATGATAAAAGTAACAAAAATAAGATTGAAGAATATAAAAAATAGCAAAACAATAAGTCCTAGTCTATAAATGACTACATTAAATGTAAAGAGTTAATAGCACCATTAAAACACAATACTTTCACACTAGTCTAAAATCAATATCCAGTTATGGATATGTTGTCTAAAAATTCTAGGTTAAGTATAAAGGAGCAGATAGTTTAATGGATAGTAGAGAGCAAATCATACAGGATAAAGTACTAATCAAGAAATCATTATTTTCATATCAAATATAGTAGGTAATGTGCCAAAGTATGACATATCATCAGAGATAAGAAAAGACATTTCTTTTTCTTTTACTCTGTAATATTATTTCCTAGTTATTTATCAAATTACCAAAATATAGCAGTTCTAATTGTCTGCATGCTAAATAATGGAACATCAAAGTCCATGAAAAAAAATTGACCTTGGAAAACACTAAAGCTCATTTTAGTGATTAATAGAAGAGGAAGGTGGGGAATCAGCAAGCATGTACTAGACTTGAATGACACTTGCTACATATTTAACATAATTACACATGTTAATGCAACTCTATTCTGGCTACTTTTATGTCAACTTGACACAAACTAACGTCATTTTGGAAGAAGGGACCTCAATTGAGAAGGATCTTCACTAGATCAGTCTTTGGGCAAGCCTTCAGTGCATTTTCTTCATTGATGATTGATGCATACGGTCCAGCTCTGTGTTTTGGGTTCAGTAAGAAAGCAAACTGAGCAAGCTATGTGGAGCAAGCCAGTAAGCAGCAGTATTCTGAGGTTTTTGTATTAGTTTTTGCCTCCAGGTTCCTGTCTTAAGTTCCTGGGCTGACGTCCCACAATAATAGATAGTAATCTACAAAGTGAAATATAAATTCTTTCTTCCCCAAATTGCCATTGATTATAGCATTTTATCACAGCAATAGAAGCCATAACTATGACATACACTTAGCGGCACACTTAGTGCACACTCCTTCCGAGTATATATGAACATTTATCAAGTGAGACTATATCCTTAAAACATGTCTCAGTGAATGCAAAGGGAATTAATCCCTAGAAAACATTTTCAATGTTCACAATGAGATTTAATGGAAAATCAACATGAGAATCATGTCTATGAATTTCTCATATATTTTCCAATTAAATTACTTGAGCATGTGGTAAGCTTCTGGGATTTGTACCTTTGAATAAGTTGTTAATTTCTTATGAACAGCAAACTGATAGCATTAATCTGCTCATTTGATTCTCTTACTCTTCTTGTAATGTCTGCATGAGCTGCAGAGCGGATTTCTCTCATGTTATTCCTGACTACTGTTACCTTCATCTACATGCCTTTATTTCTTCATCAGTTTGGTTATAGTTCTTGCAATTTCATTGGTCTTTCAAATAACTGGTGTTTGGTTTCATTGATATTTTTTGTTTCATCAGTTACTCCTCAGTAGTTGTTATATCGGTAGTAAATTCTTCAAAATCTTTAAGAGAGAAACAATATTTGTTTTATACAAATTGTTTGTGAAAAATCAGACTCACCCAAGTGTCCTTAACTCCTAACAATGCCAAGACAAGTTTCTAAAGGGAAAGTCCTTAACAGTATTTATCATATTGGTAGAGGCAATGTATATTTACAAAATTTTAGTGGACCAAATACAATTAGAATTTTGTCATGCAAGATGTGGTTAACTTAACGTAGGGGGATCAATATAGTTTGCCACATTATCATGAGGCTAATGCAGATGCATACAAATCATGTAATAAAATTTAAATTATTCAAGAAAAACCAACTAACAAAGACAAAGATCTCAAAAAGTCTAGTTGTGAAAAGAAATTTTTTCCACAGGACCAAGGGTCTCTACAACTAAATAAACAAGATTAAAAAAAAATAACAGCAATAACAATAGATTACATATTTTTCTTGATAAAATTATAACTATTTTTACATTAAAATACACACATTCAAAATGTCCATTTAAATTAAATAAATAGACATTCTCCCATGGCCACAAAGCAGAAATTTCGTTTTCATTAAGATGACAATTTTCTTCACAGTGTCCCGGCAGGGTTTGTTGACAGAAGATGACAAGAAGATTCTAAACCTCTATATAGAATGAACTTCACTGAAAATAGACACAAGATTTCAACACAGGCACGCACACACATGTACACACATACACACACGTACACACACACACACAGACACACACACAGACACACACACAGACACACAGACACACACACAGACACACACACAGACACACACACACACACACACACACACACACACACACACACACACACA
>JANHMN010000004.1:147568797-147583698 GCA_030674055.1 Rhabdomys pumilio
CACACACACACACACACACACACACACACACACACACACACACACACCTGGAGGACCTAAACTACTTGAGCTAAAACTGAAAATCAATTGGGTTATTTGGATTGTTGGTGTCTAACTTTCTGAGTTCTTTATATGTTTTGGATATTAGCCCTCTGTTGGATGTAGGGCTAGTGAAGAACTTTTCCCAATCTGTATACTGTGGTTTTGTCCTAATGATGGTCTCCTTTGACTTACAGAAACATTTCAGTTTCATGAGACCCTACTTATTAATTCTCAACTTTGGTGCTTGAGCCATTGGTGTTCTGTTCAGAAAATTGTCTCCTGTACTGACAAGTCCAAGGCTATTTCCCCATTTCCTGTTCTATTAGATTATGTGTGTCTGGTTGTAGGTTGAGGTCAGTGATTCATTTGGATGTGAGTTTTTTACGGTGTGATAGATATGGATCCATCTAGTTAGATCAGCACCATTTGTTGAAGATGCTCTCTCTTTTCCATTGTATGATTCTGACTTCTTTGTCAGAAATCAAATGTCCATAGGCGTGTGGGTTTATTTCAGGCTCTTCAGTTCTATTACGCTGATCTCCCTGTCTGTTTGTTTACTAATACCATGCAGTTTTGACTACTATTGCTCTGTAGTACAACTTGAAGTCAGGGATAGTGATATTTCCAGAAGTTCTTTATTGTTCAGGATTATTTTAGCTATCCTGGGTTTTCTGTTTTCCATATGAAGTTGAGAATTGTTCCTTCAAGGTCTGTGAAGAGTGTGTCAGAATTTCAATGAGCATCACACTGAATCTGTAGATTGCTGTTGGTAAGATGACCCTTTTATTGTCAATCCTAGTGATCCTGAGCATGGGAGATCTTTCCGTCTTCTGAGATCTTCCTCACTTTCTTTCTTTAGAGGTTGAAGTTCTTGTTATACATGTCTTTTACTTGCTTGGTTAGAGTTACACCAAGATATTTATGTTATTTGTAGCTATTGTGAAGGGTCCCCCAACAACTGGAGTAGGGGTTGTCCCTAAGCCTACTGCCTGCCTGCATGTGGATCCTGTGGATAATCGTCTGGCCTCAGTGGGGAGGGATGTGCCCAGTCCAGCAATGACTTTGTATGTATATGTGTGCGTTGGGGGGAAGAGTGACATCCAGAGGGGGGCCTCCTTTTCTCAAAAGGGGGTGGGGGAGGACTTGCAGGAGGAGGTACTAGGAGGAGAGGAAGGGCTGATGGGTTGCAAAGTGAATGAGTAAATAAATTTAATATAAAACCATAATTAATACCAGTCACTATAAATTTTCAGATTAAAACAAATATGTTCAGACTTTTGCCTGGACTTCAGTGGAACATTCCAATAAAGCCACCAAAGAGACAAAATAGCCAGATGCAAATTCATTTACTGAATCCACATAGTAACTATCAAAGCTTTGGCTGCACAAAGCACAATATAGAGTGTCAGTTGTTTACCCTCAGGCTTGTGTGGCAGGCTGGAAGCTGCTCTTGCTGCCAGTTCACAGGTGAGAGGATTACACTACTGTTGACTAGACTAGGAATACATAGAATTATAAAGCACAAAGGGTTGTTCTACTCTAGGTGTATTACTTTGCATCACTGTAAAACCAAACTGATATCAGCTGGAAGATATCTGCAGGAATCGATGGCACAGACCACTGTACTCTTATTGTTGGTATTCCTTCCATGCTCTGCCCAGCAGTTGCCTAGCAATGCTGAGGCAGGCCTGGCTTAAGAAACTGTTTGGTCTCTCCTACTCTCTGATTCTCTCACTCTCTGACCCTCTTCCCTCTCTTTGACCCCTTTGACCCCTTTCTCCCTCTTTCAACTTCCATCTCTTTCCACTCTCTCCACAGGTTCCTGACCAGTCTCTCCTCTCCTCTCCTCTCCTCTCCTCTCCTCTCCTCTCCTCTCCTCTCCTCTCCTCTCCTCTCCTCTCCTCTCCTCTCCTCCCTTCTCCTCCCCTCCCCTCCTCTCCCCTCTCCTCTCCTTCCTTCTCCTCCCCCCCTCTCTTTCTCTGTCCTTCTCTGCTCACTCTTTTTCTGTGCCTCTATTCCCTTCTGAACCCCTTACCATGTCCCCAAATAAACTCTATTCTATACCAGACCTGTCCTATGGCTGATACCTGCAGATGGTGTGAGGAGCCCAGCACGGACCCACTGAGAGTTCCTTCCACCACACCATACAGAACTCTACAAAACATATCCTTGATTTTATAAAATACAACACATATAGATCCAACTTACTTTCAGTAAAACAGCTAACTGATTTCAAGACTTCTATTAAGTTAATTCAGAGGAAGAAAGGCTAACTTCACCATGAATGCAGAAAAAATTGGTTAACTGTATATAGAAAGAGAGAGAGAGAGAGAGAGAGAGAGAGAGAGAGAGAGAGAGAGAGAGCTCAAGGCAAATGGAGAGCTAGCCTTTATCTCACAGCAGTTGACCATGTACCTACAGGAAAGAACTAATCCTTTACAACAGGAAAGCATCCTGAACCTGGGCAAGAACATTACATGCTGTGCTGTGATCTAGCTGCCTTAGCAGGCTGAACTGGGTAAGTGACCTGTGCCCAGGAATTGAAGGCCTTGCTCCTAAAACAAACAAACAAAACAAAGCAACAACATTAAGGATAAAGATATTTTTCAATGGGGTAAAAAACAAAAACAAAACCTGATTAAATATAAAATAAAATCTTAATAAACTGAATTCATCAAAATGCAAGTTTGGCTCTTTAAAAAAAACAGTTAATAATGACAATAGATGATAATATATTTAATTATTAATTACTTAATATATTATACTTAAAAACTTTCCATTCATACAATGAATTCACTGTAGTCCACAAATAAATGAAATTCTATATAAAAAAAAAAAAACAAGAATTGAAAGATTTGAAAATTTTCACTAAAGACATACAAATGAAAGATTTTCAACCTCACTGGTTTTCAGTCAATTTTAAGGCATAATGAGAAAGAGCTAACATTGCTGGCACTCAAAAGACTGACAATAAACGGATGTGTAAAGTTGACCAAACTGAACTGAAACCAGGAGAGGTGTGCATTTTATTACGTATAAATTACACCTCAATTCAGAAGTGTTTTCACCAAAATGTTGTATAATCTCTGAGATGCTCCATTTAAACATGCTGCTCTGCTTTTCGTGTGTGGAAGGACAACTTTCATCTCCACCATGTAAGTGCATTCCAGTGTGTCTGTGTACTATTAATATGAATGTAACACTAATATTTAATCACATTAGGAATCGTCACACAAAGTAAAGAGAGTGTACTTTGGCTACATATGAATGTCCTTTTAGCTTCTTTGCTAATTTGCTATGTGCGGTTCCGAGATCTGGCCAAAGTGAAATATTTTTAATGTTAATTATGGTTGTGAACATTCTTAGATTGTTCATGATCAATACAGAAGGCTTATGTTAGTGAGATAAAATTTCTGTCTTTATCACAGAATGACTTCACAAGGAGAGAGCAGCACTCATTTTCAGTCTTTTTAACAGGATGAATAAGCTTATCCTTCAGGGGAAGAAAGGTTCAATGCACATCACACAAAACCCAATGTTCTGTAAGTTATCCAATTAAGAATTGAGCATTTATTCTGTGCATATCTCATAGAATAAGAAGTACAGAAGGCAGGAAGTCTAGAAGAAGTGAAATAACTCTGTGATGCCCAGAGTCCCTGATATTTTTCCCCACTCAGCCTGTTGAATTTCTCCCCCATGTCTCCTGAGGGTGGAAAACTCCCTGCTCAGCCTCTAGCTTCACATTGGTGTTCTGTGCATGAAGAACAGGAAGGGCTAAGGACCATCCATGTTTGTCACACAGCTCCAGAGAGCTTTCTGACTTTCATTTCCACTGTCACTGACCACGCCCACCTGCCAGGGAGTCTGTGTGCTGGATCCAACTGAGATCCTGATATCAAGGAGTAACAGGAAATAGACTCCTCTTAAACTTCAGATTGTCTGTTAACCATCTAGAGTCTTGACTGCGCTTGTTTTTTCTGCCTATTAGAGAGCTACAAGGCAGAAAAAAAATCTGTCATAGGAGGCAACAGGTAACAAATGATTACACACACAGGTATCAAATGATTTGAAATACACACACACACACACACACACACACACAGACAGAGAGACAAACAGAGACAGAGACAGAGACAGAGACATAGAGAGCAAAGCACACAGAAAAAGACTACCTACAGAGCAGAGAGGGGCCTCAAACCCCTTTTTTCTCCTGGAAGGCTGAGGGTTTTGAGGGTGACATAGGAAGGTACCCACTTCTAATTTGGGGTTGGTCAGCTTAAACAAATGAAGGGGAGCTGATAGACACACAGCTTCTGGTATATGTGTTTGAGAATAGCCTTAAATGTGTATAGTCAACCTAGACCTGTCAGCCAGAAAGGGACTCTGTTGGCAGGAGGCAAACTTGGTAAGCTTCTGTCTTAGTTCAAGAGGGCAAGGAAGAAAGTTGCCTTTTTTATGTCTCCCTTTTCTATCTGTCTACCTGTTAGGAATCTATCCAGTTCCTAGTCTTCCATGTCTGCTACTTCATCTGTTCTCTATAACCAGTGAAGGGCTTAAGCTGACTGAAAACTGTCTGCAGATAAAATTTGAACCTAGTAAGAGTTTGGGTTTCCATAGGCTTAGAGGATGATTCAAGCATGCCTACCACATTTTTTTCTCTTGTTACCTTCCAATGGTTTTGGGTTTTTACTTTGAAAGGCCTCAGACATGCTAGGGAACATCTTTCCAATGGACTGAGTTGAACCTCCAGCCCTTTTGGTGTCAACTGCCAGGCCTAAGGGAGCAAAATTCCTACACTGAATGTACAGACTGTATTTCTTCACACTCACCCAGTATTGAACCATAAAACATTAAAGAAGGAGATTCTGATTTTTCCAAGAAGTGCATGAATGAGTTTAACTTTTTGCCTCAGGCATCTAAATATTTCAAATTGTGACTTTCAAATTGATAATTCATCACATAACTGCACAAACACAAATTATATAACATTGCATTGCATTATTTCCCTCAGATGGGAACTTGGTAAATAGCATCCTAGAATAGTCATCCAATGCAGGAATTTTACTTTTAACACCATTGCCTATTTTATCTCAAAAAATTAATTAACTTTGCCAACCAGTAGATTGCAAGTAATTCATTGATTTCAAAGAACATGAACATGAAGCAACTATGGATTTTTGAGGAAAAACACATATATATTTAGAAGCCAGGAGGGACGCTGGCACATTCTTGCCACCTGAATGACAAGAAGATGAAAGAGAAATCCATCACTCTTGTATGTTGTTCTGCATCCCTCTGATTTTATTTTCTAAGGCTTGCAGAACTTTACTTTGACTGAGCCTGTATGATGTCAAAAAGCATCCAAATGCAAATTGAAAATTTGTTTCTTATCTCTTAGACATATCTTTCATCTAACTGTACTCTAATTTTCTCTCTACAAGAAAAGCAGTGCCTGTGTCTTATCTTCTGTGAAGAGATTTTTTTTTAAGGCTTGGATGAGTTAAGCAAATTGATTCTACTATAGAACAATACACAACCTTACCATCCGCACAATGAGAACACATTTTACTGCCTTCATTGTAAATTCCCCATCCTCTGGTTCAAAAGCAAAAGCAACTTCCCAGTGAAATGAGTCTGAAGTTGTTGTGGGGAATGGGGTATTAACTGAGACCAGGTACAAAGGCATTACAAGATACAAAACTAATAATGCCCTAACACTTAATGCCCTAGTGCTATACTAAGCCACTTTCTGTGTGCTAACCAAGTTACGCATTAACTAGGTTTGAGATATTTAGACAAGTGGCCAACTCTTGTGTTCATCTGTTATAAAGTGAGGATGTCAAACTCCTCAGATTAAAAGATGATGGCACAGCCCATTTTTAAGCAAAGCAAAGCTCACTTTCTCACTGATAAATGTGCCTATCTATGACAACTGAGCCAAAAGAACTTCCCATTGGAATTGTTGGCTTTCTGAAGACAATGCATGATCTTTAGGAAGAACCTGACTGAGCTTCTCAAGGTAAAATGACTCCTTGAGGTTGACAGTCAGCCTTGACTGACATCAATGTCCAGATATCAGATAGCCTGTGTGGACTTTCTGCAGACATAATATTTTCCCCAATCTATTAACAACAACAACAACAAAAAAAACGTTTTTCATTTGCTTGAAACATCTAGTTGGTAGGGGATGAATTTCTTTTTTCCGGCTATGTAGAATCTATAGAAGAAAGTCTTTTAAAAATGGGTATTAACAATCGTCTGTAAGTGATATTCTCACTGATATTAATCAGTGATGAAATCTCAGATATAAGACTCGAATTTGTGTCTGCTGGACTTTGGAGCCCATGATTTTCCTTCACTCATTCAAACCTGAGTCAGTTCTTAAGCTTGGAAATGTGTTGGCTTCTAAGGGATCATTGTTCCTATAGCAGTGTGTTCAGCAGTATTTCAAAAGTAGCATGGAATATTTATAGAGTCCCAGGAGTGTACAAAAAAAATAATTGAAAAGTTTAAAAAAAAAAGTATCCAGAAAAAACTTAAGAATTACTTCCACTGGGAATTACAAAGAGCTATGGGCATGTTAACATTTGAGTTGGATTTGGGTGAAATGCCAGGTTTTGACAGAAGAGGTAATAGTGGATGGTATGGTGGTTTAAATATGCTTGTCCTAGGGAGTGGCACTATTAGGAGGTGTGGCCTTTTGGAGTAGGTGTGGCCTTGTTGGAAGAAGTGTGTCACCGATGTCCAGCTGCATGGCTGCCTAGGCTCTGGGCTGCTGACGCATGGACTTGCCACTCAGGGAAGGCAAAATGCAGTTCAAGATACAGATCTCAGTCTGTGTTCTCTTGGGCAAGAAACAGTGGGATCTGAAGTAGATGCTGTGGCTCTCAGTCTCCTGAGAACCCAACTGTTGCTAGGGATCGTTGCTAGGGATCTCTCCATTTCCCCTGTGAGCAGAAAGGGGATGGCTGAGCCAAGGATGGGAGAGGGGGGTAAGGGGTTGGGAAATCTGGTTTGGTTTCCTGTGAGTGCTGAAAGTAAAGAGGGGCTGGAAGAGAGGCACAGAGACAAAGGCCTCTTCCCCTCCCCTCCTTCCTCCCTCACCTATGATTCTTGATGAAGAAGATGGTCCTTGCTTGTTCAAACTGCTTTATTCATGGGAGAGGTGAATGCATATGTCTTACTCAGGGTGAACCAGGGATTAAGTATCTTTTGCAGGAAGGGATGCCTGCAAAAAAAGGGAAGTTTATTGGTTACACATGCTGGGCCTATCTCATTACCCCATTAGCATGGAGAACTCTAGGTTTCTGCGCTGGTCGTGATAGTACTCTTAGCAAGGTGTTACAGTTACTTGTTCCAGGACAGGTAGATCCTGCCTGGGAACTGGTTATAATGGCCACCATTCCCAATTATGATATTTACTGGGATTTTGAACCTTCTTCCACTTTACCAGTTCTTCTGTCTGGTGGCACAGTCCATTTTCCCCACAGGAGACTCTCCTCTTAGCTTCCCATAAGCCAGTCCTCTCCTATTTGTCTTTGAAACAAGATGTAGAACTCTCAGCTCCTCCAGTGTCTTGCCTGTCTGGATGCTGCCAAACCTCTTACCGTGATGATAATGGAATGAACCACAGAACTTATAAGCCACCCCCAATTAAATGTTGTCCTTTATAGGAGTTGCCGTGGTCATAGTGTCTTTTTATAGCAATGAAAACCCTAAGACAGACGGAGGTGAGTAATACTAGAAAGGTCTAGGAAACATTGTTATGTAGGGAATTGTAACTGAACTGGGCAATAAATAAAGAAAAAGGGTCAAATTATGTCCTAAGCCCTCTGCTAGACTCTTTATAGTCAACATTTTCAGTGTGTGTGTGTGTGTGTGTGTGTTGCATATATGGATGCATGTATGCATATATTTGTATGCAGGAACACATGAAGGTCAGAGAACAACCTTAGGTATTTTTCCTCAGGAGCTTTCCATATTACTTTTTGAGACAGGATCTTTCCCTGGCCTGGAGCTTACCAGTTAGGTTAGGCTGGCTAGTCAGTGGGCCCTGGGATCTGCTTGTCTCTGCCTCCTCAGAGCTGGAACTATAAATACATTTTGCCATGATCTGCCTTTTTAATCTGGCTTCTGGGAATCAAACCTAGATCCTCAAGCTTGTGTGGCAAGTACTTTATGGACTGAGCCATCTCTCCAGCTCCATTTGTTGTCTTTTGAATAGAAATAGGCTGCTTTAAGTTGAATAATGTGTATTCAAATTACATGACAGTGAGGATACAGGTAACCAGATTAATGCAGAATTTTAGAGAAATTACCTTGTCGGCCTGCTGTGAAATATATTAATTGTAAAGGGAATAATTAGAATGCCGGAAACCCATACCAACTGGAACCTGAATCCATTAACTTTGGTTGCACAACTGTTCTCCTATACTTTACCATACAAAGAACAGTTTACATGTCTCATTTTTGTAATGAGAGTAATTGTAATGAATAGCAATAGATACTATTTTCTAAACACTTATTTCTGTACCCAAACCGATACCATGTGCCTAATATATATCTCCTTTGACATCACAAGAGTATATTCAACTGCTCTTAGAAAATAATAGAAACTTTGACTTAGATAGATTGGGGAAACATTTAAAACTGTTTAAAGTCACAGTTGCTGTGGCTGGAAAGATGACTCCGTGGTTAAGAGCATTATCTGCTCTTCCAGAGGTCTTGAGCTTAATTCCCAGCAACCTCATGGTGTCTCACAACCATCTATATTGATCCCCCCCCACCACAAACAGTTGTACATGCAGATAGAGCACTTGTATACATTGAGAAATAGAGACTAAATTAGCCATTAATTAAGAAGTTGAAGTGAACAAAATACATTTCATAATTAGTATATTTTCGTTAAAAAAATACAAAAAAAATCCAGTTGCTAAATGTTGTTGATTAGCTCTGAATTCATTAAATATATTCTCAAACACTGCCGTATTAACAAACACTGAGCCAAGTGAAGAGGGACTTGTCCATATGAGCATAATTTCCTATTCTCTTAGTGAAACAAAAATACTGCTTTTGGAGGCATACATGGGAAATCAACCTATGTGCATTGTTGGGAGCAATGCCAGCATTAATCAGGATGCGAAGGATGACAATCTAGGTAGCATGTCAATAAAATGGACCCACTGAAACAGAAGATTTCAACGTTCTTCATTAAAAGGATCCAGATAGAACTTCTCTGTCTAGAAGGCAGGGGTGATTGTATCAGTGAAGCAAATGAAATCAAGATCTAACTGGAACTGGAGCAACCTAAGAATGCTTCTCCACACTAGCAATGGGGCAACGCTGCACCAGGGCAAGATAAGGTAGTGATGAGTTCAAAGGTTGGCTCACACAGCTCTCTGGTGCCAGCCTGTCTTTTTAGATAAGGTCTAATCACCAAATTCAATTTGATGTTAAGGTGACTTGTAAAGATCGGAGGATAATTACAGCTGGACCTCGGCCTTAAGCGGCGCTACCCACAGTGCCTGGTTCCACGGATACCTGTGGAAGCCACACGTTCCCATCATGGTTCCCAGAAAGAACTCTGATTGCTTCAGGTGGTGTTATGGTACTTGGCATTTTGGACAATTCTCCATGAATTTTTAATAATGAAGACATGCTCATCATTAGGTCTAACCTCAATGGAATTTTCCCCTAACACACAAATGCACAGGAGGCTAATTTATACACTACAATTCACTTATTAACTTCACAACCTCAAATTCTTTTTAGAGAGGTTCAGAATATAAATTAATAAGAGGCTAAGGGTTGTGTGGAGGGAATATATGGTCTCCATTTAGGTCAACTGTCTGGGAACCTCATTTAGCTCAGTGACCTTGTGTAGCTTCTTTACAGCTTTGAGAGACAGTTTCCTCTGAAAGGACGAGATGATGCCCCATAAGGTCAGATGTTAGTTTGATCCTGGAATACTCAGCTCTATGTCACAAGGCACTGTGATAACAGACTGGTGGGTAAGCCTGGCCCCAGAAATTACATCTGAGTGGTCCAACAGGTGGGATCCTGGAGAAGTGGCCAAATGTGTGTGAGTCAGGCTTGGGAACTAGGGGTATCTGTCTGTTGGTTGTACCATGACAGTGTCAGAACAATGTTCATTGCAGAAAACCCTCAATTATGGCTTCTAAAATAGGTGGTTCTATCCATGGAAGTGAACTTTTAAGACTAAATCATGACTGATCAAATAGCATTTGAGCCCAAGGTCTTCATCCAGTAGAAGATGCAGTGTGGAATATGGAACAGAGAAAATGCAGATGGAGTTCTGCATATTGGGACTTCCTGTATCATGAAGGAGAGTTCTCCACTGTTCCTGAGGCTCACCTACCATTCCATTTCAACTGTGAGTGTGTGACACAATAAAGTTGTTATCCTCCTTGCTTATAGGTGTGTCTAAGTTTTGGTAACTCTCAAAGACCAACGCAAAGAAGTGAGGCAAGGCTTTTCAGCATCAAAGCCTGAGACACTGAGTAAAAATTAGGTTCCGAGAGGGCTTAGAAAAGTACCTTCACCTCATAAGGAGCACATCTTTCCCAGTGTTGGTGAAATCATCTACTAGGCTGCCTGGATCTTGATATCTAAAAAGCGTTGACCTAGAATCTGCTTGCAGCTTTTTGCACACTAAGAGCCTATAAGTTTTGTTCTTGCTGCCACAGAGATGCCTCTACTGACTTTTCTTTCCCTTTTTGCTACTCTTCTTCCTCTCCACATCTTCTTTCAGCTTTTCTCCATATTTGGGATATCTGTGCTCCAAATCACATATCATAGTGGCCAAGTTCTGAATCAAATCTCTTCTTCAGGTTTAACATATGTTGCCCATAAACACACACTCTCAAAGTGATAGTGAGTTTTGTAAATGAGCCAGTGAGATTGAGTCACATAAATGGGGAATATTTAAGTGTGGATGTGTCGTGTTTCCTGCTAGAGACTTAATTTTCTTCTTTTCCTTCTCATGATTGCACACCATTTCAATTTCTTTTGGGGCAAAGTCCCACCAATTGCTTTTTTTTTCCAAACAAATCAATGATAATGTCCTCTGTTGCTTTCTATGTTCTTAGATAACATCTTTCTTAAAAGTAAATGTAGTGGCTTTAAGAACCATTTCCTAGGAGAAATGAATATGTACTTGGTGGTGAATACTGGGTCTTACAGGACTCCAAATCTTTTTAAAATTGTTCTAAGCAAATAAGAAACCAAATCCTCTGAACAAATTCTTCCCATCATGCTAGCAGATGACTCCATTAGCCCAAGCTTTCCTGTTGACAGTCAAATTTCAGATAAATATTTCAATTTGAGTTTCTATATTTGCATGACATTTAGGATAGTAGGCTGAGAACTTGAATTTTATATGGCACCATGGCTCATAAGTAATATTTTTAAATGAATTATTTATTAGAGTGAGATTCTTTCTACAGTGAATTCCACAGGAGCCCAGCGTACATTTTTATCTTGTCCTTTATCTGGGCCTTGCTGCTGATAGGTAACTTTTTCTTCTGGTTCTAGGGCTGATCTACATCTAGTGTTGGTGCGGGCCTGTGGTCTAACAATTGCCTCCCAGGTGTACTTGGCCACGTTAGTTGTTCTAATTTAAATGGAAGCACTTTGATAGGGACTCAGAAATATCACATGTGCAAAATAATGCTCATCTTAACCAGACTTTCTGGAAGAAGTATGTGCTAAATGCACAGTTATTGTCTGGCATGAAAATTCACCTCATCATGATAGTGGCCAACTGTATCATTTTGGAACAATTACTACTTTGTTCGGTAATATTCTCAAATTCATTTATAACTGAATTAATTCAAGATATTAAAAACCTGAAAAAACAAAAGAAAATAGTCAATATCCTATGTCAAAAGTATAATATATGATTATATAGTATGTCCTATAAATGTAATATAATCCAACTATAGACACATATTAGAAAAAGAATTTCATTCTTGTTAGAGGCCTTTTTGGGAGAATTTAAATATCTCAAACAATCCGCATATCGTTTTATATTTGTAGTCTCTGGAGCTGGGATATTTGTGTGGCTCAAATTGTCAGAACATCATAAATGGAAAGATGAATATAAAATGGAACTGCTCAGCCTTGTGGGTGACATATGAAACACCTTCAGCCAAATGCTGCGGTGGTTCTGTAAGGACAAAAGCAGTTTTTATGGCACTTAAGTTCCATTCATTGGCTGATTCACTGCTGGAAAACATTATGAGACTGTTTCCCTAAGATCCTCACATATTAAAAAGAAGAAAATATGAATTATGTGGTGGTGGGTGACTGTAACAGAAACCATTATTGGTGGTTGAACATAATTAGTCATATGTACTTTTCCTTATCAACTTTCAACAAAACAGAGAAAATAATAGTAATAATGATAATGATGATGATGATGATGATGATGATGATAGTAACAACAACAACAACAACAATAGTAATAATAATAATAATATTCCACCCGACTACAATGCATTATGGAGACTCCTCTAGAGAAGGATAACGCAGAACAAGTCTAAGGCTGAAACAAAATACCAGCTAAGATAGTAAGGTTGTTTTGTTTATTCCCAAGACACATACTCTGAGTGGGTGACAACCAGGAATCTCTGTACAGGTGTCATTCCTCTAGGAGCCAAAGGTATTGGTCAGCTTCAGCAATAACAGGGAAGAGTTCTTCTCAATGTCAGGTGGGGCCGACCACTGCTGTTCCCCCTTTCTCTTCCTTTCCTTCTTCTCTCTCACTTCTTTCCTTTCTAGTCCTTCCTCCTCTTCCCTGCCTCCTTTCCCCCACCCCCACTACTTTCTTCTCTTCTTGTTCCCCTTCTTTCTCTTCCTGCTCTTATTGAGACAGGGTTTCATGTAGCTCAAGATGGTCTCAAACTCTCTATGTAGTCTAGGATAACCTTGGACTCTTTTATTTTTCCATCTCCACCTCCCAAGTTCCGGAATTACAGGCCTTGTGTGTATGTGGTGATGAGTATTAAACCCAGGGCCTGATGGATGCCAAGCAACAGCCCCTACCCTACCACACCTCACCTCCATTTTATTCTGAATAAGAAGACACAGGCTGATGCAGGGCACTATGTAAAGAGTTCTGAGGCATATGCATGAAGAAGAGAGGCTAAAGGGCTTCAGTGCCCCATGCCTTTAGCTTCATCCTTAGCACGAGCCTCTCATCCTACACTGGGCCAGGAAGTAGCAGAAAAGCATTCTTAGTATAACTCCAAGGATTTAGCTTCTGTCTTTAGTTGAGGCAGATGGTCTTAAGGAGCCTGTGCTCAACAGTGGAGTAATACTTTTATTAAGACGGGTTCTCAGCAGAACGTGGTTGTCATACGAAAGAATTAGTGCCTTCTGCTCTCTTGCTCTCTAGCCTCTCATTTTCTGCCACAGAACGACTCAGCAAGAAGTAACAAACCAGATGCTAAGCCCTGGACCTTAGAACCCCAAATCTCAATAACTTTACGAAACAAATATATCTCCTTTAAATCAGCCTATCTTGGCATTTTTGTATTTGTATAACAGCATAAAGGAGGTGTTTCAATGTTCCTTGGTGTCTTCAAAAGTCTTCTCATTTAGAGGGTCTCAGGATAAGACTGAGGGTTCTGGAGCCTGAGATGCAGATGAATATGCGGGTGTCTATGCCAGGGTTGTACCTGCAGACGGCTACACCTTCAATACAGCTACTCTGCTGTTGTTTTTAACATGATAAGTCAATATATTTACTTATATTTTATTGATAAAATTTAATGTAGAATAAGGAGAAGGTGAGGAGAAACTAGGGTACAATAGTAATGGTATGTGGTTCTCTTTTGTCCTATATTCTAAGGAAAACAATATAGCCCCTCTTTCTATGTCCAGGGATTACATTTCTTAAGAAGACCCAAGTGCACCATAGTTGAACATGAAGCCTCTTTATTCTTACTGAAGTCAACATGCCCCACTTTTCCAGCATGAATGCAAAGTAAAAACATTCTGATCTTACTCAAGTTAGGTGGCGAAGTCTCATCCAAGTTGTGACAAGAGCAGCTCTTTTGCTGTCCAGAGTCTCTGTCTTAATGATAATGAGGCTGTAATAATCTCAGGGTGATTTTTTTTTTAAGCCCAAATTAGTCTCGAGACTATTCCTGTTTACTCTTCTATTTTCCCCCCTATATTTTTGCCGTTGGGATCACCATAACTCAGCTAGTGTTAACATCTCAATAGCTATTCTTTTCATTGAAATAAAACATGCTTCAAGTGGGGCACTTATATCAAGACTGACCTAGTAACCCAGGAGAATAGTTCAGAATCACTCCTTTGAAGTTCATTCTCTGCTAAAGCACTTGCTCAAATAGAAATCTGGTATAACATAGACATATAACAGGGGGACTGCCATCAGCATTGCACACTAAGAGGCTTAAAACAATAGAAACTCCTGGTTTTAGAAGCTAAAAATCTAAAACAAGGTATTGGCTTTAGGGAATCTTCCTTCTTTGATGCTGATAATCCTTAGTATCTCTTAGCAAAGTGCATTTATCCACGTTAACACCATCTGAAGCCTTAACACTTCAAACATTGGGTGGTTTGTTTCCCTCCCTCTATGGAGTTTTCCATCTTTCCATGTGCCTGGGATTAAACTTACTTTGCTGTTTCTTAGGGCTTTGGATCTAAACACAGACACACAGTCAAACAGATACACAGACACACAAACAGACAAAACAGACAGACAGGCACAGACAGATAGACAGACAGACAGACACACACACACAGAGACAGAGAGAGAAAGAGAGAGAGAGAGAGAGAGAGAGAGAGAGAGAGAGAGAGAGAGAGAGA
>JANHMN010000004.1:147583708-147627621 GCA_030674055.1 Rhabdomys pumilio
AGAGAGAGAGAGAGAGAGAGAGAGAGAGAGAGAGAGAGAGAGAGAGAATTTTCTCACTCATGTATTTTAGTATAAGCTAAGATTGGGACTCACGTATCAAATCCTTATTCTTTGACCTTTTGGGTTTCATACCACAGAACCTAAGCAGATTGCATGTGTCACTGTCCTGTGCCCTTCTAGGAGAAAATTCCCTCTATGTAACATCACCTACCTAACATATTTGTGTATTTATGGCTGTACTTCTATCTAATGTATTTTTGTGTTTATTAATTGATTTAGTGGCTGTTTACTGATAGGTTACAAAAAGTTGTCCCACAGTCACAACAGAAAAAAAAGACAAGAGGCTGGCAATCACTTCAACATAAGTTAAGTATCCATAAGTGCCATAAGAAGAATAAACAAAAGCATGGGTAAATCTTATGAAAGCTTTTGATTAATACCAAGAGGTAGACAGTGAATTTAAAATGGAATTATCTGATAACCTCAAAATCTCCCTAACCTTTATTCCTTCTTGGCATTTCCATGGCAACACATAAGCCCCCAGCTTCTCTGCATCATGTCTCTGCTGATACATGATTTTGATGAAATTGGTTACTCAGTTTATGCCCATTCCCATTTCTGCACTGGCTTTTTTAGTTTATAGTCATGTATCCATAGTATGGCAGTGGAGATGCAAGGGGTGATGCAGTGAGATCTACAGAGAAGATGGGATTCATGAAGTTTCCTTCATGCTGATCAATGAGATCAGACATAAGCTTGGTGCATAGAGCAGCATATTGCATTTAGGGTTGAGGCAGAAGCCTCAAACTCATAACATCAGTGATATGGAGCTGTGAGGCAGAAAATGAAGGACCACATCAGTCTCTGGGAGGAGAACATTATGCACCATTTCCCAATCTCAATAGAGGATCTAAGTACCTGCCTACTTCTGCTTCGCAAGTACTTTGTACTAGCACTAGTCCCCTGGAGAACTGCATGCATCAATGATAGGTCCAAAGGGAAGGCTCTGAGCATCTCCTCAATTTCTTTTAAGATTCTTAAATCTAACAGGTTTGTGCTTTTGGCAAGAAGTTTTGCATATACTCAGCTGCTATGTTATGTTTCTGGTGAGATGACAAGTCAGGCAGATCACTTTTATTACTCAAAGATATGCTGCAAAAATCAACAGAAGCTTAGGCTTTGTGGAAAACCAGTTTCTGGAAGCTCAAGAGAGCTTTCTAGGACATATGGAGTGTCTTGTGCTCACAATTCGATTTGCTCTGCAGCTGAGGGACCCTAAAAGCAATCCAATTTGACTTTTATTCCCAGGCATCACTGAGTTGCTGAATTGAAGCAGAGCAGAGCATCTTGTCCTAGGAGAGATGAGGACAGAGGCTGAGTCTAGGCTGTTCCCATATTTCTTCCTTACCTCTGCCTTTTCGTTTTTGCTACTTTATGCCAGACAATTATAAGTGAAAAAGAAGAGATTCAAGTTTGCTGAGGTTAGGGCCTGTTGGTTTGTTGTTGTTGTTCTGTTTGTTTTCATTGTTCTGTTTTGAGAAAGAAGAAAAAATACAAAATGTGAGGTCCCAAAGAGAGGGAATAGTCAATCAGATATGTAGATGAAATCATGAAGTCCTTCTAGGAAAGAGAAACATGAAACAATACACTTAGCTTAGTGACTGATTGGTCGTTATGTGAGAAGGATGGCAAAGAAAGACTACACAGAAGATACAAAGAAAAAAAGTAGAAATAGATCAGAAAATGGGAATGAAGCACGATCTTGGAAATTTGCCAGGTTAGCTACAAATAGTCTAGGCAATTTACATTAAAAGGAGTTCCATCTGAGTTAGGCTACATACTTCTTTCTTCCTGATTTGGTTTCTTCTTTTGTTTCATCTACTGTATGTATGGTTTTGGCTATGAAAGGCTTTGGCAAAACTAGTACAAATTATTAAAAAAAAGATTTAAATTTGTAATTATATGAAACTGGGAAAATGTGCACTATTTATCTACATTTCTAAAATAGTTGTATCACAAAAATCATTAATTTATTAAGTACTGATTCATTCATTTAATATAGTATTATGGTCCACAACCTAACAGGAATCCTTAAAAATACTTAGGAACCTCAGGCTTATATATTAATTACTTTTCTCATCTTCATGACAAAATAGCTGATAAAAGAAGCTTAAGGAAGGAAGGGTTTGTTTTTACTCTTGCTTTTAGGGTACAGTCTACCATGGTGGGAAAGGCATGTTGGCAGGGGTTTGAAGCAACTGGAACATTGCATCTACAGTCAGGAAGCAAAGAATAATAAATTCTGGTGGTCAGCTCACTTGCTTGTATTTATTCAGAATGAGACTCCAACCCATGAACCAGTGGCATTCATATTCATAATGGGTCTTCTTACCTCAGTTCTGCATTATAGGAATAATGTTTTTGTACCCTGTGTAAAGGCTGTCTTTGTGTTATTCAAATCCCAATTTCTTGCCCTCATATCTTGTTTCAATCCAGACAGGGCACTGTAAAGCTTATGTCTAGAATCTCCTATCTCAGGTTTGTATAAACAAGTCTTACCATTGATTCTCTGCCTTCTCAATAAGTACTGATCACCCAATGGTTGGGCAAAAGAGAGAACAGAGCAGAAATTTCCACCAGTCAGGGACAGGAGAGAGAAAGCGAGGGAGATTTAGATAAGCCATGAGGAAAGGGTCTGAGAAGATTCCATGGGAAAAGATATCCAAAGCAGACAGAGCTAGAGCAATATTAAACTAAAAGTATTAGTTGGGATTGTGACCAGGAGGTAGCCAGGTTAGCATAGAGGTTAATATAAATCAATATTGCCCAGATATGGAGGCACAGCTTGAAATAAATCTTGTTTTCTCTGTGTGGCCATTGGAGACTAGCAAAAGTAAAATAATATAGCCATCGTATTAATTTACAAATTACATTATATTAAAATAATTCATTTTATAAAGTACTTCTGGAAGGTTCCTCACAGACACACTTATGACTTCTAGGTGATTCTAAATTTCAGCTAGTTAACAATATTAGCAATCATAGCTGGGCTAGTTCTTATGTCTTGAGTTGCTAAGCTCCAATTCAGTGACCAAAATCAAAAGAAACTACTTTAATCAGTCATAAACTCCTGACTAGAAACTTCACTTTCTTCCATCAGTTAGGCTTGCTTTGCCTTGTGAGCATATTATAAGCCTGTTCCCAGTAGACCTCCTTGGTACCAACCAATAACTAGAGCTTGGTTACTGCGTGATTCATGTATCACTGTTTATGTGAATAAACTCTTTAAAATGTTAATGCTTATACATTTATCAGTTAACAAAAGCAAAACATCAATGAGTGCCATCTACTTTCATTCCATTCAGTGCCCAAGGCCAAAACACTAAATGGCTGAGAAAAGAGCACCAGAAGAGCAGCTTTTGAGTCAGTGCCATGACTGAGTACTGAATCAACAGATTTACCTGTGACCACAAAAGAAGCCTAGCTCTGGGAGTTTTACATATGTGTACGTATGTGTACAATTTCCCCTTGACATAAAGAGTTGAGAGAGCTGTTGAAATATTGAACGTCACAGAGTGATTAGAAAATGAGATTGTGAGGAGAGAGAAAAAAGAGGAAGACCTACAAGTGTACTTTTCCCCCAGTGGTATTGGGACACACACACACACACACACACACACACACACACACATCCTTTAACACAGTTTCTCATGTTGTGGTGATCCCAACAATAGAATTACTTTTGTTACGACTTCATATCTGTAATTTTGCTACTGTTTTGCATTGTAATGTAATCCCTGTAAACATGTCACTTGGCTTACGAGGAGTCACAGCTCACAGGTTGAGAAGCATTTTGCTAAATGGTAATGTTGTTGTCCTCTAAGTATTTGTGCGTATATCTTTATACTTGGGCTGCTTTCAAACTTGGTCAAAGAAGCTTTTGTTTACAGTTGAGCAGTGGAGGCTAAGACCTGTAGCTAGTCAAAGTGCTGAAAACGACAGACTCAGTTGTTGAGCCTTAAATGAGATAGTTGTATTATCTCTACTACCACCAAGGCCCAGGGAACACTGCACAAGAAGAAAGGGACACAATGTAAGAGACAGAAGATTTGGAAGAGTACTGTGAAATTCTGTCTTCTGTACATGGATGGCATGTTTATCAGACTCACAGGCTCACAGCTGCTGAGGTTTCCCACACAAGACTTACACAAGACCAAGCCATCCAAACTTCCAGCTTAGATGTGTTAGAGAGGCTCTAGGCCTCACTCTATACTAAAGAGCTATCATCAGTGAATACTGCTGGGGGGATAGAGAACCAGTCATTGCTGAGATAGAGTTCCCATGCTCCAGTGGAGTGTCTACACCCATGCACCAGTGTCCCATGCTCCAGTGGAGTGTCTACACCCATGCTCCAGTGGAGTGTCTACACCCATGGACACACAGACAGTAGTAAGTAAATTTAGTGGCTTATCAAAACAAAACAAAACAAAACCAACATCAACAACAAAAAATACCCAAAAAACAAAACCCAGGATATGAAATTAGTATGGAGAAAATTAGAGTAACTTTAGGTAATTAGGGGTAGAGATGGGATGAGACATGATCAGTTCTCTCTCTCTCTCTCTCTCTCTCTCTCTCTCTCTCCATTTATATATACATATATACATATATATACATATATACATATATATATACATATATATGTATATTTGATTACTTTAGTTAGCTTTAGCTTGTGTGTGTGTGTGTGTGTGTGTGTGTGTGTGTGTGTGTGTGTGTTGCGAAGGCACATGTGTGGAGGTCAGAAGACAACATGAGAGAGTAGGCTCCCTCTTTCCACCATGTGTACTTTAGAAATAAAACTCAGATTATCAGGCTTGGCAGCAAGCACCTTTACCTGCTGAGTTATCTTTCTGGCCACTTTGAAATTTAAATTGTATTCAATTAAAATTTAATTTTTACTTAGCAACTTGTGCCTCAGGTCTATTGGATCAGATTAGTGCTCCGCACATTTATATCACGTGACAGAACAATGTTTAAGCCATTAGAAGCAACGGATCAAATTGAGTTCATCTGTCAGAGTAAAATGTTAAGGGGATAAGAATATAAAGGTAAAGAAAAATAAAATGCAGATGAACTCAGAGGAGGGAATTTATCCTTGTAGTTGCTGGGTAATCTGACGGAGGTTCTCATCATCAAATATGGTCTTGACTGAATGTCCATCTTTCTACTTCTGGCCATCTACAGAAGCACAGAAAATCTGAGAACATTTGAAGCTATTGAACTAACATTCGCAGAAGGTAAGAGGCCTTGAAGAAGCCAGGTTTTCCGTGAGTGTCTCAGAAAATGCTCTCATTTGAAGACGTTATGGAGTACGTGAAGATTAAGGGCTATCTTACCATTTTTTAAATTGTCTCTTTCAATTTCTCTGAGTCCTTTTCAGTGTTTACTTCCGCTTAATTGCTTCATTAGAGTGCCTGTGTGACAGGAATTCAAACTTTAAAAATAGAAAATGTCAAAGTGGAGATGATGTCTCTGATTTAGAGACCATCTTGCAGCTGAAGTATAATGCTAAGAAAAAATACAATAAAATAAAATAAACAGAGAAGTCACTTCCTCAGTGGGTCACAGTGACTCCAGGGACTGGGGCCTGGAGGGTGGGGTGTGGCGAGGGTGTTCATAGGGCATATGAGGGGAAAGGATTCCTTGGAGGATAATCAGCCCAGTTCAGCTTTGAGATGTCGGGGACCTAGGTTTTATTAACCTCTGTGGTCATTTAGCAATGTTTTAACTAGAACATTTTTCACCAGCTAAATCTGGGATTAGGACAATTTGTGTTCCTTTCTGATGGAATGACTCTACAAAAGATAAAAATGCAGAGACAGGGGAAAGAAAACCATGAACTAAGAAACACTGTAACAACATAAACATCTTAATATGTAAATGTGATGGAAAATAAGCTAGTATAGGCACAGACCCTTCCCATACCATCTCCCCAAGAAACGAAGTCATCTGTGGCTCCTGTGGTTTTGACTTCATATCCACACAACGGCTCCAATTCCTTTCCAGTCTGTGATTTCTTACTTTCATTAAATAAAAATTGGCTCCACTGAAACATAAATTTTACTTAACTTACTTTATTAAACAGAATATTGGGTGTTTGTATTCTTAGAGAAAAGGAGCATTGGCTCTCTCTGCCCAACTTCCTCTCTCTGCCAAACTTCCTCTGGCTCCCCCCACTTCCTCTTTTTCCCTCTCTTCATCCTATCTCCTCTTATTTCTCTTCCCTTCTTTCCCTTGGCTTGCTGGATATGAATGGCAATTATAAGAAGACCATCTGAGAAAATACATTATTGTAATCCTTTGGCTTTCATCAAATTTTCGAACCCTCTTGTCCCCAAGGCAGGCTTTACTTGAAGCATTTTGAGGTTTCCAAGGTAAGCTGGTATAACCGCCTCTCTTATCACCCACCCCTCTCTGTATTTCCCTGAAACACAGACCAGTTTTCTTCTTTTCATTCTGAAGCACTTCCTTTATTTATCTCATTAAGGCCTTTATTGTTGCATAGAAATGAGAAGACATTTTACTGTTGCCATCTCTGTCACCAGCCAGGCAGCTGATTTATCATATGTGACAAAAGAAAAAAACACACTAATTTATTTTCATGGAGTTCCTATTTGTGCTCTCCAAACGGATATAATACAGTCTGTCTAACCTCTTCTGGAAGTTCCAGAGCGCTGTCATTTCATAATATTTTCTCTTCGTTTGTAAGCAAAAATCATATATAAGAGGCAAAAAATAGAATATAGATGATAGATGATAGATAGATAGATAGATAGATAGAAGATTGATAGATGATAGATAGATAGATAGATAGATAGATAGATAGATAGATAGATAGATAGAGCAAATAATTCAAGGGTGAAAAAAGAACTAACTAGTGTTTTAGCATTGTGGGGATCCTGAACCTAACTTCATAACACTAAAGATGCAAAGGCAAACTTGGACCTGAAGTCGAAATAATGATCACATGTCCCAGTCAGTATCCATTTCAATGAGCCAAGACGAAACAAAGACAGCCACCAGTAACCAGCTAGATAACGCATGCACAGAGGCTAACCTGTCACTTGATAACACATTGAACTTCTTGTTTTTTTCTTTTAGAACATCTGTGGATTCCTACCATATTATACTCTAAATAAAAGGAAATTGGAAAAGATAGTGTTTGCCTCTGTTACCATTTTAAAGATATTCTATATCTTCAATGAATACTTTAGAATTCAAGATCTCATGGTGACCACACAGATAGGTTGAAAGTTTCAAGACTCAGTTTAATACTTTCTCTCAAGGGCAAACCTTCAATGTTCCCCAGTGTGGCTAAGTTCTCCTCTTAAATATGTATGCTGCCCTCCTAGAGCATTGAACAGTAGCACTATAGGCTGTTGTCTTGAAACTTTGTTTCCCAACTATTAGCAGACTGAACTCCAGGAAATGGCCACTGTACCAGTTCTGTTTCTCAAAATGTCTCTCTGGGATGTTTTTATCACATTGAATTGACAAGGTGGGTTTTCAAAGTATTTCAATTATTTGAAGTTTTCTCAGTATTGGTTTTGGACTCAATTTAGGAGACTGGCTTGTACATCGCAATATGGTATTCTTTATGGGTCTCTGTTTGCAGCTTATATCTTAGAAATGCAAGCACAGCATCATGTGGCCAATGTATACGTGCAGTAATGCCACAGTTAGAGTTAGACTGTGAGTAAGGAACTTTTCTTACAGAAGCTATAGCTAAAGGAAATGAGCAAGGTCTGAAATGAAGATGAAGCCATGACTGACCACAGGTTAGAATGTATGGGGAGCTTCTGTGTTGGACTCCAGCACCAGACAATTTCCAGTCTTACCAGAGCACAGTCCACAAATTGAAATATGGCAAGAACTTTTTGTGGAGGGAGAGGCTGGAAAACAGCTTTTTGGAAAATATTCCTACTAAGTCATTGATGGGTTGGGAGTTCTGGAGTATAGAAGGCTGTCTGGCTTCCCCACTCCCACTGAAATCCCTGATGACAAGGCAAAAGTGAGCACATTGCTCACAATGTCAGGAAGTGGGGAAGGGCAGAGAAATGGTATTAGGAGTTTCTGGGGTCTAGTTCAAGAGTAAAAATCATACCTCTGTCTTTTTGTCCAGTGTTGAGACTTGAACCCAAGAACTTATATTTATTAGGCAGGCACTCAACTGCTTGTTAAATAGACACTGCTCCAAAAAAACATTGGGAGAATCATGTAACATTAATAGGTAGAGCAAGAAAAGGACTTGTGGCAAGGTTTCCAAGAGTCTCAAAGTGCTGAGTCACTTGATACTCTCTGCTGAAAGGCCACATGGTAGGATGTGAGCATAATCCAGATCTCTAGAAGTGTCTACCGTGATTAAGAAAGTGATCTGCAGCTGTTGCCTTCACAGGCCAGAGTTCTCCAAAGCAGCTGTTGAGAAAGACAGCGGAATATGAGCTTCTGTTGAGGGTGGACAGGGAGCAGGGTGTGGGCAGCCACACTCTGCTGTTGTTTGTTGTCGTTAAAGGGGTAGCACAGGGGGAAATAAACATCAACCTTAGCATGGAATATAAAAAGTCAGCACTAAGGACTGGTGAGATGTCACAATGCACAAACCTGCTTGCTGTATAAGCCTGGTGACCTAGGTTTAACCTCTAGGACTCAGGCAAAGGTGAAAGGAGAGGACTGACTACACAGAGTCCTTCCTTGACTTTCATATAAGTACTGTGGCTCAAACACACACACACATACGCACGCGCACGCACGCTCGCGCACACACACACCACTCAGGGGTGGGACAGTACACATACACCAATAACTAACTAACTAACTAACTAACTAACTAGCTAGCTAGCTAACTAGAGGTATGCAATCTTTCAGCCTTCCTATTCTATAACAAACAAGACCTCAACCTTTATTTTAGAGTGACTGTTGGGATTTATGGATTTAAATCCCTTTGGATCCCTAATGAAATAAATATAGAGCAATTCACAGGTGCCTAAGAAAATCGGTGGGAAAAGACAGATGCTAGAATGATGTGATTGGTTCTTTTGGTTAGAGACTTGCAGAAATATTTGATGAGGAAAGTTATTTCTAATGGGGATGGGTAACATGAATTTTTAATGTTAGCTATCAAAGTATTATGTATACCACAATAATAGTATAAGCAGTAAAATGTTTCTGATATGTACATGTGGGAAATACTATTAAACGGACTAGCTATAATTTGTTTTGTCTTATTATATGCTTGGTTAAAAATGGCCACTCACATAATCAAATGAATACGAAATGAAGTGAACGTTGCGATTCAATTTTAAACATGAAAAATGTTTCCAATAAAATACTTATTTAAGTTTTTGGAAAAAGATATTGCAACTTGACAAAATGCATTAGCATATTAAACAGAATCTTCTGGAAAGGCAGTCACTATTTCAAGGAGTTTCCATGGAATGAAATCAATCCTTCAGATCTGGCTGGACAGGAAAAACTCATCAAAACATCCACAGATTGCAAATATCCGTATGAACCCACACCCACAGTGATTTCATCTTCATTGTTGTTGTTTTTCTTGTTTGTATTATTTATTTATTTGTACAAGGAATTACTGTGTAGCTCACACTGGACTCAAATATTCAGCTTCCTGCCTTACCGTCCCATGTTCTGGGATCTCAAGTGTTTAACTCCTTGTCCACCTCAGTATCATCATAGTTTTTAGTCACCTAGGGAGAAATGGACAATGTAGGATATGTTAATTAAAAAGTTGCAAAAACAAGAGACCACCAACCTAAATCATCACAGCCAAATTAATTAAAGCATACTTTGTTACTTGTATACTTGGGCTATCTTTCCCTAAACCTAGAGTTTAAGAAATCAGCATTGGGCATAAAGAAGATAAGGTTTTTCTTATAGCTAGGTGGTAGAGGGTTTCCATATGTGCGATTTCACAGGCAAAATAGGTAGCGTTAAAGGGGCAGAACCTAAGCATAACAAATTAGTCATAAGGTCCTCCTGAAACAAAGGCATGGTTGTAAGACAGGCATAACAGTGCTGTCATGACAACAGGTAGCCATGGCAACATAGTCATAGGCAGTAATATAACCTTTTGAAACAAAGGTAGGGTTGCAAGATGGTTATAAACAAACTTTTTGAAAACAAAGGCATGGGATATATGCCTATAGATCAGGAGGCTTCAATGTTTGAAGAAACACAATTCAAAATTCTACATGGCATGTGTCTACTTACAATGTTCTAATGAACATTATCTGACAGGTGAGTATTGACCGAGAACATCATCTTTGTTTAACATCTAAATTTTTAAACACAAAATAGTCAATGAGAACCCACTTCTTGTCTGACCCCTCTCTTTGTATCAGGTAGGAGGCCACTGAAACTCTTTGGTCTGAAAGGGAACATACTCCTAGAAGCAACTTATGTATCTATCTATCTATCTATCTATCTATCTATCTATCTATCATCTATCTATCTATCTATGTATCTATCTATCATCTATCTATCTATGTATCTATCTATGTATCTATCAATCTATTTATCATCTATCTATCTATCATCTATCTATCTATCTATCTATCTATGTATCTATCTATCTATGTATCTATCTATGTATCTATCAATCTATTTATCGTCTATCTATCTATCATCTATCTATGTATGTATCTATCTATCTATCTATCTATGTATCTATCTATGTATCTATCAATCTATTTATCATCTATCTATCTATCTATCTATCTATCTATCTATCTATCTATCTATCATCTATCTTTGTCTCCTCTATCTATTTAATTTTTGCAGCTCAACCTGAGTGTTTATCATTATCTCTGCTTTGCTTTAACCCCTTATTAAACATTAAAAAAAAATCCTTGGGATAATAAAAAACCTAATCACCTAAAACCTCTGCTGAAACTCTTCAACTGATAGATGATAAAAGGAAATCAATACTTTTGGAAGAGGAGCAGTCTACAGTGTGAAAGAATGAAGATTCCCTGTGTGCATGCAAGAAGGGTCTGACTCAGTACAGACTGATCCCACACACAGTTTCTAACTGAAGTGAGGCTGAGACTTCTGTTTCTCGCAAGTGATGCTGCTAGTTTTTGAGCACTGCTGCTCTGAGGGAACATAGCACAGGAAGACTGTCCAGAGTGAGCCATGAACTCTGCTAAGCTGTGTAGGAGCCAGGATGGGAGAGCCCACAGTACCTTCACTGCTATATAATATTGCCTTGTCTCTAGTGAGCGAGCCTGACCCTGAATAGCCTTTCCCACTTTCTGCCAGTTTGCATACTCATAAAGAATTTATTGACACTTGCCAAGTGCCAGCTATTGGGTTAGTCATAGGCCCATAAATTAATTAGCTCTTAACTCACCACAGAGCCATTTAAACAAATATTTATTGAGCACCTAATAGTGGCCACACCAGGGACTAATGTAAGAGGCTATGGCCGGGAAGAGACAGGTCTCCAAGGCAGTGAATCAAGAGAGCTGGCTCCTTCTTGGCTTCTCTGGTGTTATTCATATTCAGAAGGGGCCTTGAAGGAAACCTTGGTTGTCTGTGTGTAGGCTAAAGAGCACACAACAGAGCAGGTGGTTGGGCTATCCTGGGGGAGGGGTGTGATGCTCTGCAGAACCCTGAAGCTCAGCTGCAGAGACATCTGTTGCTGCAGCTTGGTCCTTTGGGCCCTGTCAGGTAACACTGAGCACTTCCCTGTTAGTAGGAAGCAGGTTACATCTTCTCCATAGTTGCCTCTGTGTTTGGCAGCAGGGCTCCAGACGTGCTTTTGCTAGAAATTGTGCCTTTCCAATAAAGACAAAAAAGAATGTATGTAAGGCAGCCTGTCAAAGCTACCTTGAGGCAGCTCTCCTGCAGTGTTTTCATCAAAAATACCCTGTGTGCTCTGCAGAGAGCTGCCCTTTTCCTGGGTCTGCAGACAGTGCTTAATAGAGGCCAAAGTGTCTCAAACATATCTAGTTGCCCACTCCCTTTAGTGTTCCATATTATACCTGATGACAAATAATTCTTTTTTTCTTCTGTATTTTTTTTTTTTTTTGTAAAAGCCAAGACTGCAGGAGACCTAGAGTGTGCTGGTAGTTCTCTGTTGTTTTCTTGTGTTCTGATGTCTTTTTACTAATGTACTATGATCATACTGAATACCAAATGGGACTCTCAGTGGTGTCTGGTTTTTGTTGCTTTGGTTTTCTGAGTCTGTCAACTTTTCTTAACCCTATAGTTTAACTCCCTACATCAATCTGAACCATAAAGAGAGAGAGAGAAAGCACCAGAAGTGGTTTCCTTTACATCCTAGTACAGATAGCAAAAACAGCCACAAACGATTTTAGGTCTATCAGTAGATGTAGGAATTGGTTTTTTGTTTTGTTTTGTTTTGTTTTGTTTTGTTTTGCTTTGGTTTTTTGGGGTTTTTTTGGTTTTTTTAAAGCAAGTTTGAATTATTACTATCTCTAGCCAGGAGCAATGATATACGTTTCAAATACTTAGAATTCTGAGACAGGAAGATGACAGCAAATTTGAGGCCAGCATCAGTTACACAGTGAATTCCAGGCAGATCCAGAAACACAGTGATACATTCTCTCTCTCTCTCTCTCTCTCTCTCTCTCTCTCTCTCTCTATATATATATATATATATATATATATGGATATATATATATCTATATATATATATATGAAACAAATGAAACAAATATTGGCAATTCTAAATGTGTTTTAATGGTTTTAAGGTAAAGTTTATGTTTGTTTATTGGTTTTTTTGAGTTACTATACTGATTTTTAAAATAAAAATTGTCAAGTTTATAATACTTAAACCTAAAATTCCTTGAAACATGGATGCAGTTAATTTTTTTTGGTAGCTTTCTGAGGATTCAGATTGTGGACTCTGTGTGTATACTTTAAGGTGAAATAATGAAATGAATGAAAGAATGTTAGCAAGTAGTTGATATAACTTCTTCATTTCTGGAGAAAGAAACCATCTCTGAGAGTTGGTGACATCTTCTGGTTCTGAGTAAGGAAGTAAGAAGAAGCTGTGTTTTGCCTTCCAGGACTGTGCTTCTCACTATACCTGCAGGATCCTCCTTGCTGCTTCCTGTTGAATACAGCAGAGATTAGAAGAAAACAGGAAAAAATAAGCTGATGTTAGAGAGTGAATATTCCAATAGGCTAAGAAGCAATTAAAAATAACTTTATAAAAATATAGGTCCCAGGGGACAAATAACAGAAAGTTTTGGTAGAAATTTTACTAGACTCAGGTAAAGTTCTTCATAAAACCTATAAAACTCATTTAAATAGTTTCAGGAAATATACGTGAATCTTTTCCTGCAGTAATTTTAATGAGACTGATAAATTGAGTTCACCCATAGCTGCTGAGATCTCCAGCTAGAAGGGAGACCATTTAATTTTCATATGTGCTCAGGAAACTGTCTAAATTTATATTTCTTATCTTTGTTGCTGATAATAAAGATTATTTGACATCGGTGAATATAAAAATGAAATTGGTGGCAATAATTCTCAGTGTTCATCCGCCACTTATTGCGTCGCACTGCGAAGAGGACTCAGATCTTCACCTCTCATGGCCTGAGGTACTTCTGCTTGAATTTCTTCCCATTCACCCAATGCCTTTTTCATTGTTTCCAGCAAAAATGCAGGCAGTCATCAGTCACTCCCTCTTCTCTTCACAGTGCTTTTGGTTCTTATTTTGAAACTGGAGACTGATTGTGTCATTTTCTCCAGTGCCTTGAAAGGAAAGTCCTGAGCAGAGAGCAAAGTGCTCAAATCCCTTACAGCTTCACTCTACAGACACTTTGAAATTCATCTATAACTAATGTCTTCCTCATAAACTTTATTATACACCCCTAGTATGTCCTGTTCACACAGAAGTAAGAAACTCATAGAGTTCGCTTCTCAGACTAGAGGCTGAGGACTTACACTGTTGGGTTTCAAAATCCAGCTCTGCTCTGAACTCAGTGACTTTTCTAAGTCTTAGTTTCCTTGTGTGTGAGACAGTATTGTGGGTTCTAGAGAACTTCCCTCACATGGTCAAGAGCTGGGTGACCTGACCCAGGTCCAGGCATGCAGCATACAGTATACAGCTTCATTTGGTTCTGGAGCAAGCTCCTCACTGTTCTCATTTGGGTTCCTGAGCTACTCTTGAAGCCCAAAGGCTCATGCTCAGCCTACAGACTTGCTCATAAACTTTCCATTAGAAGCTAAAAAGCCTGTTTTTTTGATTCATGCAGTACTTTAATCCATTTTGTTTTCAACTGGAATTACTCATAAGTTTTACAGTGTCTTCCTTCAAGAAGAAGAAAACCGTCACAGCAGAGGCTGTTTCTGACAGTTTTCCTATCTGCTCCACAGGTGCAGTGCCCAGCACTTGACAAGTGCTCCGCATCCACAGAAACACAAGAAAGTGTTGCCCTGCTAATTAAGGTCAAAGTCAAAGTCTACCATTGTCCAGAAAGCCTCCTGGGCTCAGTGCAAAATGGTGGACTTCCTTTACCAGCAGGGCTTCTTTGATCTTTTCAGTAGGGGTAGGAGGGGGGCTCAAAATGCCCATCCACTTCTAACTGTAGAATGTCACAAAGCCCTGGTTAAGATAAGAACCCATTCATCTAGCACATAGAAGATTTCTAAAATGCCTCTCTATGATAATGAGGCATTTCTATACCTTAAGCCTTCAGCCAATGACTGTTGCCCATATTGGAAATTCTGGCCCTGTCCCCCAAACTGTATAGTACAAAGTAAAGTGATCTACCTTACAGCAACTCATCCCAGTGTCATCATTAACTTTCATCATACGCACAGGGCTTCCAACCCCACCTCCCTCACCACCACCCTGCCCCACTGATATTGGTCAATAATCCCAGAGGAGGCACAGAAAGAGATATATACATCATTGTTTTAGGCTCCAATTCACATGCCATAGGAAAGAGGTTTGAACTGAGACTTCTACTCTTTTATCCCTATGTAAAAGTTAATTCCATTTATCGCATAATTATTTATTAATTATCTAGCATTTGCAGTCTTCCAGGCACTAAGGACACAGTAATTTAAAAGAGGAAGAAAAAAATAACTTACAAGATGACCTCCTCTCTGAGGATTGGTTTTTATGGTAGAAGAAGGCATCATGAAAGCTTCTAAAGAAGAGAAGAAAGCAACAGTCCTACCCAGCCATGATGCTTATGAACCACTGTGAGGAACATGGCAGAATAACCCTAAGGATATAAGAGTGACACACATACCTTATTGCCAACCAACGGGTCTCTAATTGGACTTAATGCTTATTCATCAAGAAAAAAATATTTCCTGCTAGCAACCTTGAGTAGTGAATCATGGATCTTGGAGGAGAACCTATAGTCATTGCTTTACTAAACTAGCCTAATCTTGAACTAAATTCTAAATATTTGTCCTTATACTCATAATAAATGGATCCCTCACTCCTCATCAAAGAAGCTCTTCTTTGCCACAGATGGAGATCAGTAAGGAAAACCACAACCAAACACATTGCAGAGTTGTGGAGCTCAGTCCACATCTACAAAGCAATTCCAACAGTTAAGGCTTGGGGATCATTTTGGAAAAGGAGTTGGTAAGAGCCAGAGAATCAAGAAGTTTGTTGTAAAACTTTGTCTTCTTGTAATCTCAGAAGTTACACCCATAAAATCTCACAAATGACTGCCTGAACATGAGCTGAACAAAGACAATAAGAGAAACAGTAAAGTAGATTGGGGGAGCCCCCAAGGACTCAACCTTACACAGAGAGCTATAGGCAACTAAGAAATGTTCAGAGAGGGAGAAGTATTCTTCTCCAGGAAAGAGTACACCAATTGGTTATCCAATATCAAATCATCAGGACTGATAAACATACATACAAGTAACATTATACAGACCGAAAAGAATGAATTTGAAGAGAGCAAGAAGTATATGAGAGGGTCTGAAAGAGACAAGAGAAGGAGGAAATGATGTAATTATATTATAAAATCAAAAATAAAAGAAGGAAGGAAGAAAAAAAATGTACATCTTACCATCAATGAACTATTCCTATGAATGGGAAAAATTGAGAAAGATTACTAAGATGGCAAGTTCCAGAAGAGGAAAACAAAAAGCAAGAAAGATGGGTAGATGAAAGATGCTCTGTTAACTCTCATTTTGAAGGAAGATTTCATTGAGGATGACACTCTAGCAAAGACTAGAAGGAAACTTGCACCTATCCAGAAACAGTTTGCTGGGAAGAGGAACAGCTATGTGCAAACATATTCCAGGGGGTTCTGAGGTGCAGAGGAACACAAAGTCAAGCACCAGAGTAAGGTTAGAGGTGTCTGGAGTCAGATCTCATAGAGACAATGGAGTTCATGCCATTTTAGTTATACAGCTTTTCTCTACCATAGGCCATCCCTAAGATCAGTCTCTTCCACACTATCAAAGAAAATTTGCAGTCTTAGTTTCTGTCAGTCTCTGCTCTGTATCTTTTGCCAGTAGTTCTGGCTGTTCCATCTGTGTGAACAAATTATCCTCTGATGCACAAACACATCTTCTTGTTTCCTTGCCTGAGAAGATATTTTTCAGTTCTTCAGTTGGCCATTCTATGACAGGAGTTATAGCACACCTTGAAAACTGCACTACCAGATACCTTTTACTGTTGTATGGACTCTGACAGACTCACCCCCACTGAGGTCTTTTAGTATTCCCGAGATGCTGATGGTGACTTCTCTCTCACTTATTTATGCCTTTGACATTTCTTTTTTGGTTATTCAACACAGGTCCAAAACTTCTAGGCTTCTGCACTATCAAGACTTCTGGGCTACCACCGTATCTTTATTCTCAAGTTACTATCCCTTAATCATTTTGCTGTTTCTCCTCTTCAAAATTTGGATCTTATTTTGAATGAAGAAACAGTCTATCTTCTTTATTGTTTATTTACAAGTTGCCTTAAAGTTTCCGAAAGACAAAAAGACCATATAATCATTCTGGCTGTCATCTCTCTAAATTTGTAGTCTCCAAATTTCAGGAGATTATTAAACCTGCTTGCAAATTAGCTATATTTTTTTCACTTTATTTTCCGCAAGTGACAAAGATAGCCTTTAATCAAAGTAAGAAGGCCACGGGGCTATGTAAATTTTAATTTTTTTAAAAAAAAAAACTTATTACTAAGCCAGTAGATACAAGACATCAAAACTCAAAATTCAATGAGGACTTGTAGTGCAAAAGTCTTTTGGATCATTCTTTTCAATAAGCAGATTCCCTTTTAGAATCTAATCTGTCTTAAACTTCTTACACATTCATGCAGAGATGTGTAATGAAACATAGACACGTACCTTTGTGTATATGCCTGTAAACACGACACATAATTGGTTGTGTTTGGATACTATAGTAAGTAGTTACTTTTTGTTGCTGTGATAAATATCAGACCAAAAGCAACTTAGGGAAGAGAGAGTTGATGTTTGCTTGTGGTTCCAGAAGGGGAGTCCAGAGTAGTGGGCAGCATATGACAGCAGGAGCGAAAAGCCAGTTAGTAACATCTTCAACTCTTACCATGAAGTAGAGAGAGCAAACTGCAAGTGGGCCAAGGTGCTTAACACAGATGCAGATACTCACAGCCAACCATTGGACTGAGCCCAGGAACCCCAATGGAAGAGCTAGGGGAAGGACTGAAGGACCTGACAGGGACTGAAACCCCATAAGAACAATATCAACTAAGTGGACCACCCAAAGCTCCCAGGGCCTAAACCACCAACCAAGGAGTATACATGGAGGGAGCCAGGACTCCAGATACATATGTATCAGAGGATGGCCTTATCTGACATCAATGGGAGGACAGGCCCTTGGTCTTGTGGAAGCTTCATGCCCCAGTGTAGGGGGAAATGCTAGAGAGGTGGGGTGGGAGTGGGTGAATTGGTGTACCCTCATAGAGACAAAGGGGAGGAGGGAGAGTGATGAGATGGGAATTGGTGGAGGGCATAACCAGGAAGGAAGAGGATATCATTTTAAATGTAAACAAATAAAATGATTAATTAAAAAACAAAAAACCTAAGCAAACATTATCTCTTTTTTTAATAAACTCAAACCTTAAAAATAAACAAACAAAAGAATGAAATCTCTCACTCAGTGGAACACTTTCTTCATCACGGCTTCATCTCCTAAAGATTCTACCATAGTTCCAAATAGTATGGCCAACTGGGACCAAGAGTTCAAATATGTGACCCTATTGAAGACATTTCTCAAATCATCACATGTACATACATATTACCACGTGATATTATAGATACAACCTTTACCTTTCATTGAACTTTTTATGTTATACTATAATTTGTACATGTTTCTCTCTCATTCTCCCTCTCTTTTCCCATTCCCTCTCTCTTTCTTTCCACTCCGATGGCTCTATGTACTTTTATCTATCTCTTGTTTAATCATTTGCAAGCTACTCAAATGTTGTCTATCACATACAATCTCTTCATGCACAATTTTATGTGTTATTCTTCACAAGTACTAGTTGCCTATAAGCTACTTCTACAAGTTCTGTCACTGATTTGGAATCAAAAACACTGAAATATTGAAAACTACCTTAAATTTAGGTAAATGTTACCAAATAATTGTCTATCCATGTAATACCTACTTAGGCTATTATAAACTATTACATATGAAGTTCCCTGTTGATCTACTATATAGAAGTGGAATCTCAGTGGAAATTTTATTTGTATTCCTCTGATTTTTAGCAAGGTTGACTGTCTTTTCCTGTTTGTGAGCTATTTTTGTTTCTTTTTCTATGAGCAATCTGTTCATATTGGAATCTATTTTGGAGTCTGCTTAATTGTCAGATGTTTAGAGTCAAAACTGTTCTAGTTAATATTTCTTCCTCATTATGTTCCCAAATTAAACAATGTCACAGCCTCTGCCATTCTGGAACTTATTTTCTGAATAACAGCTCCACACAAGCATTTTCCTTAATCTGGTGTCTAGTCCTTGTGCATTACACATGGGTACAGGAAGCCAGGAGTGTTGTACTGGGACAACTGGTTAGGTAGATCTCAGATCCTTTGTTCAGTAGCCTCTTGTATCTCAAAGCTGGCCCTCCTTGTATTCTCTAATATATCACTCTGGGAAATCCTATACTCTTATGGGTCTTTATTTCTGTGGAATATCTTTGTTTCTACATATTCTTTCATGACAGGCAACCGACTCACACCTCTTAAATCTCTTTCAGGTAATTCCACAGCAATATTTCTTGACATTGACTGGGCTTATTAAAGCTATTGGAGAAAACTGATTGCATTTCCATATGTCTTTTATTCTTTTGATCTTGCTCCCTCTCATAATCTATGGTAAATTTTTCTCTCAACTGTCAACTCTCTTTTCTCTAGCATTTAAACTAGCATTGTAGTCAAGGTTTCAGATAAGAAGTTGACTCTGTGACACAGTGGATGAAAGGTGTCACAGTGACTAAAGATATTACACATAGAGGGACTCACTGGAAAAAGTCTTGTAACTCCTAAACATGGTGATCAGACAGTTGAAATTTGGAGAGAATCAGAGGGCAGGTTGGGGTGGGTATGTAACGAGACAGATGGAGCAGGATTCTACTCCAACCTAGCTCACTGCTGGTAGCAGGGAGCATAAACAAAGTACCTTTAATAAGGTATGTCAAGAGATGCTGGTGAAATGGTACTGAATATCTTCTCTATAGGAAAATCACTTCGTTTTTACAGCCTTGCATCCCATTAGACGTGTTTGTAGTATATTAATCTCTTCTGAGAATGGCTAGTGTCAGAGTGGAGGTTCTTTCTGTTCCTTGCCATGGCTCATTGAAGTATGTCTAGGTGTCATCATTGGAAGAGGTCTAGTGTTTAAGAGAGAGAACACATAGGGGTCTGAAAACCAGGAGTAATCACAAATCCAGGAGTCTGGGGATTGTCTACACAGCCTCTGGTTGGGAGACAGCCACAGAACAGTTATAAGAGAGTAGGTATGGGGAGACATACTCACACTAAGAAATTCAGGCAACAGGAGGCTCAGCTTGGACAGTAAAGGGAGCAGTGACAAGATACAATCTTGATTTATAGGAGCTGAACCTATCACTCAAAGATAAACTAGCAGAATTTGATAGCCTCAAGTTTGGAGCCAGAAGGCAGCCCAACCTCTGTAGTCATTTATCTTCTTTCAGTTTCACTGCTAATGGAACCGAAAACCCCAAAGCCCCAGGTAATTGCTTGTGTCTACAGTCCCATCTCTCCAGCAATATTTAATATATGGAGAGACTTGACAGCATGGACTCTGGCCTCTCAGTTCACATCCCAAATCTGGTTGCTTTTTCTACCTCCCAACACACCTAGAACACTAGTTATGACAGAATATACATACCAGTATGTTTCTGGAGCATGAAAGAACCTTTGTTATTCACTTCCTACAAAGCTCAAGGTGTCTAGTATTTTTTTTTTTGTGCAAAGAAAAATATTCTTAAGATGAAGACATCATGCCAGATGTTAGACACACACTGCCGTGAGCTAACAACAGGCCTCGGTGTACATTCTACATGTCATGGAAGTCTCTATCTTGTGGTCATTGGCTGTGAAGCAATTAGTTTTCATAAACGTTGAGTATATTTCCATATCTTTTTTAGTTTGATATTGTTACTGTCATAATAAACATACTTGTAACTAAAATATTCCCCTCTACCAAGAAGAGCCAAAAGAGATATCCATATCAACAAGTGGGCAAACCACAGCACAAAAGTGCAAGAAACCTGGAAACATGAGGAAATGGGCTGTAAACATGGTCAGCCTCTAAAAAATGATGTAAACAAGGAGGAGAATTACATTAAAAAAAACATTCCCAGAACTAGATGTGAAAGTTTGAAACAGATAAAAAAAAAATATTGAAAGTTGGAAAGAAGACTCCTTGAGTCTTAGAAATGAAAAAGTCAAGAAAAACTTCCAGCAAAACACATCATATCATTATAAGCAAGATCAAACAGAATAAAGCATATCCAGAAAGGAATTCAAAGTTGATGAAATATTACATTTAGACATCAATAAATAAAAATAAATAAACATGAGCTCACCTTTCAGGAGTTTTTGACATATAGTCAGGAGACCAAGTTTAAAAGTCTGTGAGACAGAAGAGATGAAAATTGAAACTAAAGGAAAGGCAAATGAAATACTGTTCAATGAAACAAATGCAGGACTTTCTGCAATCAAAGTTTTAAACAAGAAATCTAAGGATAAGAGGCATTCGAAAACACATAGGTGAGTCCCAGGAAAGGACTCCTCCCATGCACATTGTTCTGGCTACAGAACAAAGAAGCAGCATTCAAAGCTGCTGGAGAACAATATCAACTGTAAACGCCAATTCATCAGATCATGAGACTTCTCATAAGAAATCCCAAAGGCCAGAAAGCAAGAAGTGATATACTACAAATCCTGAAAGCAAATACCTGACAATTAAGATGTCTATATACAGTAAAGTGGTCTTCTAAAGTAGAAGGAGAGATATAGGTATTTCATGTAGTCAATAAATGTATCAGAAAAACAGCATCCTCAGCTGAAGGTTAGGTTCAAATCTAAACTACATTGAGATCTTATTTATGCAAGCCAGAGTTGCTATCATCAAGAAAACATATGGTTGCTGAATTTGGTGAGAATGAAGTGAAGAGGACCTCTTACACATTGCTGATAGTTAGCCTTTGTAGAAGGCAGCATGTCGTTTCCTCAGACTACTAAAATTCAAGCTGCCATATTGCTCCACTGTACTCAGGGTATATACACAGAGGATCCCAAGTCAACATTGCAGAGAGATTCTTGCAAATCCCTGTTTATTGTTAGTTTATTCATAATAGCCAGGGAATTCACACACACAATGGAGTTTTATTCAGCCTCAAAGAAGACATCAAGTTTTTAATAGCTTTCTTTTTCCTGGCACTGTCCTTCCCCATTTGTTATAATGTTCCTTATTGTGTGGCCTTGTTAGGATTCTTCTAAGTAAAACGCTTCCATCCATCACCTCCTAACAGGTAAGGTGCTTAATGAAAGCCAAGTGCTCCTTAATTTCCAAAATTCAGCCTAGGTATCACATATTCAGCAAGATTTCCCTGTTGTATCTTTTCTGTCTGTGTCTGGTTCAAACCTAACACTTTGCTCTTAATTAGCCGCTTTGTTCCAGTTATCTGTTTTTACAACTTGTTACTATCAATTTGGAGACCTCGAAGGTCATTACACACTTGTGTATTTCTACTGACTCCAGTTTCTTATTATGTACTATACACTTTATGCCATTTAAAACACATGTGAGATAATGGTTTGGATTAAGGAGTGGATGTCGCTGGTCAATAAACTTTAGATTGCTTTCTAATGCTATGATAAGCTTCAGGACCAAAAGCGACTTGGGAGCAATGAGATTATTTTAGCTGACAGGTTCCAGTCTGTCACAGAGGGAAACCAGGCCAGGAGCTCAAGGAATGAAGGAGCCTAGAGACAGAAAGTGCAGTGGAGAACCAGGAGGAACTATACTTACCAGCTGACTCACCTAGGTTCTTTTTACAGCCTATACCCATCTTTCTAGCGATGGCACTGCCCACAGTAGCTTCATCCATATTGCATCAATTTGCAGTCACACATGCTCTTCCTGAAGAATGTGACCAATCTTATTAAAATGATTCCTTGTCTGAAGGTCCCTTTTCCCAGAAACATATGTCAAGTGGATAACCAATATTATATATTTCACTTTCCTTAGTTTTAATTATATTATAAATAAAGATGTTAGTAATTTAGCAATTATTAAATAAGCTAATATGCCTCATAAAGTAAGTGTCCACTGAATATAACCATGTCACACTATGACAAGTGCTCTATTAACAGCTAGCTATAAGGAGTACATCCAGTTGGTTACCATCATCAGGAAAGCCATCCACAAAGTCTGTTGGCTTCCCCCCTTGCCTCTATTGTTAGTTATAACTGAGGAAATAGGCCTTGAGGTGGCTCATTTTCTCAATAAATGAGCTTAAAGGATCATGCTGGCTTTATTACTGTTTTTTAATTACAAAGCTATTTCACTCATTTTCCTTTCAGAAAACAGAATGGGACATCTCATAGCAAATACACTGTCCCAATAAACCACAGTCATCACAATGAGATGCTCTACTGTGTCACATCTCTAGGGACACAGAGACTACAGTTCTTGAGGCAAGCGTCTCTACAGAACAATGGTAATTTACTAGCTCTAGTAATGAAGATCTCAGCCACACCTCACGCTGAAATCCCTTTATTTTTCACACAGTGTTGTAATTTCTTGTTATTGTTTTAGCAATAGCCATATGTTCTCACCCTCTGGGAGGAAACACCTGTCATTCCTAAAAATGTTAGTATTTACATGCAGATACTAAACAATAGCGTGGACTTCAGTCAGCTAAACTCAATATCGAGAGAGAAAAAATAAGTCATTCATTTATTAATTCTTTAGTTAATCTGATAAATTTTTTATCTGTCCTGGACTCCAGTTGAATTATGATAAACGAAGCCACCACGGGTATTGACATCGGTGCACCCCAGCTAGTCAGGACAACCATAAGTAACAGGAAGGTAAGCAAATGATTAAACTTTAGGATAATAATAAATGTTTGGGAGGGAGTGACATACATCACTGAAGGAGAGTTAGTTTTGAGGAAATGAATCGAGAGAGCTCTATTTTAGTCATTAAAGGAGGGAGCTTTGAGGAGAGAGTTCAGTGGAGAACTAATGGAATGTAAGGGTCCGGCATGCAGTAGTCAGAGAGTATTCCCCCTTGGTGATGATGATGAAAAGCTAGCTTTCCTGCAGTGCCCCAAAGACAAAAAGCTAGCTTTCTCAGAGCCTGAAAGATGAGCAGTGTGCAGACATATGAAGGTAAGCATTAAAAAAAAATTGACCTAGGTAAGTTTCGCCAAGCCAGGACCGATTTCATGAGGCCATGTTAGCTATGACATAGCGTTTGGGTGTCTTTAAAATGACTGTGCACAAGCACTTACTTCTCCCTTAGATGGTCTGTTCTAGATTATTGCTGTAATCATTGTTTGTCAAGTACACGTGTGCATAATGTTACCTTGGAGCCTTCGAGTGCACTTGATTCCTCTCGCCTGGTATGGAAATAGTATCAGCTTGAATTAGAATGTCTTCTCAGAGACCTGCAAGCAACACAATCCTGTGCAATTCTGAAACCCTGCTGGGCCTCATACCCTGTAAAATTATGAAAAGATTTTGATGTAAGAAATAAATGAAATATTATGTATGAAATCCCTTAACATTGGGCCTGATCAATGGCAGGTGCTCAGTGAATGTGAGTTTCCCCATATCCGTGTACTTACAAGGTTTCTATTCATCCCTTTCTGGTTCTCTGATTCTGGTGTGTGTGTGTGTGTGTGTGTGTGTGTGTGTGTGTGTGTGTGCATATGCGCATGCTCAAGGCCTGGAACATTCGAGACAAGCATCTACCACTGTTCCACATCCCCAGCCCTTCACTAATGTTTTCTACATCAAAAGGTGTTTGGTTTTGTAGCACTCCTATGGCTTTATCCAACAATGCTCTGTGTGTTCACTCTTTGCATGTCTGTTTTCTGTATCTTATTTCTCATTTCAACCATTAGTCATCTTTGTCCTCATTAGCGTAGTGCTGAATATGCCCACCCATCATCTTAAGCATTAGAATAGGGGAGAGACTACCTACAAGCCTTCTAGTAATGTTTAGTATAGGGATGAGATTATCATCTGTGTATTCCCCACTATAATCTAAAAGCAGGGTGAGTTTTGATTGGCAAAATTATGTAATGTTGCCAAGTGCAAAAATGGAAAACAAGAAGGAATCTCATGCTTGTGGGGAAGTTAGTAAAAACCTGCTTAGTTAGTCTTGGCTGGAGCAAATGTCATTATGGGCATAAAGATACCTAGGGTTTTTACCCACAATACTAAATTGTGCGGCAATCTCAAAAGTGCACTAAGTCAATTAATTGTATTCGTCGTTAACTAACTAAATCATTATCTATTTGACATTTTCCCTTTATGATATTATACACTGAGTTACAAAGTGGTAATTTTTAAATGAATGAACTAATTTCTACAGACAAATATTTATCATATTAGTTTCTGTGACTAGATTTATGTGTGATTTTAAAGTAATAAGCCAAGGTTCAGAGCTCTTATATTATTCTATATTACCTATTATCAGATTTTAATTATTACATTATCAAATGCATTGGTTTCTTATACCATGTGCTAAATTAAGCAATAAGAAGTTCAACTGACAAACATGGTGAAATCTGAGATTTCATTAGTAAGATAAATAGCACTTGAAAGAATTTTCTTTGAAATATTACTTTCTTTGAATATTACTTTCTTAGGTACAGTTCTGAAAACCTTGATGAATTTTGATAAGCTATATAAACATAAATTATGTAATGAAAGGACCCAATTCTCAATTTAGCCAAACAGCTCTTCTGAATCTGTGGAGCTTCACGCTGGATTTTACAATTATACTATCAATTATATTTTTATGCTTTTGTACTCAGAAGATCATGTTTCAAGTTCGTCCATCTTCCCAGAGAAGTTGTACTCTTATCTTTAATATTTGTCAATTTTAAAAAATATAAATACTTGATTAGCAGAGTAGTTTATACAATGCAATTTTTTGCATATTTCCATTGCCCATTTTGGAGGGCTATCCCTTTAATCTTTCATGTGATTATTTCATTCCACTTTCCAATGAGGAACACACACACACACACACACACACACACACACACACACACACATATACATTATATATATATATATATATATATATATATATATATATATTCACTTGATTTAGGGATTCTTTAGAGATAATTTTATTAGAGAGAGAAATAGACTAAAGGCCTTCATTATACAGTCATGGCATTTCTCCCAAGTATCAAATTTATCTTCAAGCCTGTGGTCCAAGTTCCAAAACATTGCCTGTAATTAGTGTAATTGCAAGACAAATCAATCAAAATGTGGTATTTTGGGTGACAGTTTTTGTTCTCCTATCCTCCCTCAAGCTTCTATACATTCTTTTCTCACTTTTCCTTTTAGATCCTCTCTTATGGTTCTTACCAAGAAAATGTCTCTAAATCCCATCTTGCTTCTCCAACTACCTGGAGACCAACTCCCATGAGAACATGGAATCAGTGTGCTAACAGGAAGCACAATGCTATTCAAACGCTCACTTTCCTGGAGGAAAGACTCTTCTTTCATTTCTAAAGTCAAAGCTCATCTTGACAGGTCCTTGAAGCTGACCTGGGAGCCCCACTATGAAGCCTTTCCCAGCTTCTGTATTTACTGTTGGTACATGATGCTTTTTTTATTTCTTGCAGACTCTTGGAACAACCAGAATGACAGAATAGTTTCTTACAGAGCTTACAGATGTCAATGGGACACTTGCTGGTCTCCATTTTATTTTCTCTAGGCTTATGTTCAAATAAAAATGTATGGTTTCTGGACAGTGGGCAGAGTCTAAGGCTTAAGTAGTTGTCCACTGTGGGAGGTGTTTTGGGGTGTTTGTTTGCATCATATAGTCAGTCTTGGATTTCTTCAAGGTCTCCTAAGAGATCATGAAGAAACAATGGTACAACCAAACCTAGTTATCATTTTTATACCTTTTTTCCTATAGTTTTTCCCTCACATTTTTTATTTGTGATATTGCATTCTTGCCATATGATTTATTTTTGATATTTCCTGAATAAATTAATAAATATCAGTAGTTTGTTAACTTCACCTCTAATTTAGAACTCCACATCTATGCCTCCTCTCTCAGTTCACTAAGTTGCTTTTACTGAGCAAAGCCAATTTGGTGCCTTCCCAGCATTATAGGAAAGAATAAGCAGATATTCTGTTGTCATGGAAACAAGGTAATTGCTCAGGGTATTCGTACTGCATGGGTAACACTGAGCTAACTGCTATAGAGTTTCTCATTTATTACAAAACATTTACAGGGAAAATATGATATATTTTTTGATGTAAAAGTGGTTGCCACTTTCCGAGAAGTTAAGCCAACTTCTCTGATTAGAATGACTGTTAAATGGGATGGAAATTTTCCAACAGAAACTGAATGTTAACTACCCAGATGTAACAGACAGTAGAGCACAGCCACTGACCTGGGAGAATGTGCTAGTGTTCCTTACCTTCTAGACCGGGTATCTGTGACTATACAGTTCTCTAGCCACTGTTATTCATCTCGCCTTACATAATGACAATAGTGATGCAATGCTCTCTTCTAGACATGATGTTTCCTTCTTTTCGGTAAAATGACCTATTATTTTTTCTGCCTTAACTTCCTTTCTTTTGGTCAAATTTCCCCATCCACTCATATTAACTTCCTTAAAAAAGAAAAATAAGCTCTTCCTCTTACTGTCCTAGTGCAGAATAGATTTCCCAACACAATTCCATTACAGTCTATAAAACACTAGCTCACATGTAACAGACATTTGCTAAAAGTACTTTCCAATCAAGTACCCCTTCTCCTTTAGGTCCATTCTTTTTATTCTGAGGAAGAGTTTAGATCAGTGTTGCTTAGCTTCTGGCCCTCAGCTTGCCGGTGGCTTCCTCTACAACATTGTCTTTTGGTTTAAAGTAATTTTGTTTCCTAATTCTAGGACAATTCTGTCCTTACTTCCAGTTTGGAGAGAGGTTTTTTTTTTTCTTTTATATTTTGTTGTTGGTGTTGTTTTCTTTTTATTGGATATTTTACTTACATTTCAGATGCCATCCCCTTTCCCCATTCCCCCTCCCTAAAAACCCCTATCCCATGCCCCCTTTTCCTTTTTGCTTTTATACAATTTTTTTAACTGTTAATCAAAGGCTTTATAAGTTTGGTAATGCTCAATCAGAAGTGTAACCCAATACCCAACCTGCATATATAATCTATCTTTGACTGGTGGAGACACGTGAACATCTGTCTCCATTCCCGGCCCCTTTCTTTCTCATTCTTCCACTCTCTCATCACCTAGCTTCTCCTCTCCTTCTTCTTCTCCTCTCCTTACTCCTCTTCCTCTAGGTACTTCTTCCCCCTTAGCTCCTCCTATATATCACCCTTCCTGTTAAAAAAAAAAAAACTTTGAGAGAGGTTATTATTACTTTCCCAAACCATACATTTTTCACTCATACTTGGTAAGCTGCTAAACGTTCAGTCTCTATGACAAAATCCACAAAGGAAATAACATAAAATGAGAAATGATTCATTTTTGTGAGGTTCTGGTACATCCTTGTTTGAGCCACTTCTGTGGACCTGTTGTGAGGGAGAGCATCTTAGTGGGGCTAGCATAATTACCTAATGGCAGCTTAGAAGTAGAAGAGAGAATAAACCATATTCCCAAAACTGCTACAAGGCCATACTTGAAGAGACCCAATTTCCTCCCAGTAGCTTTGAAGTTTTAAAGATTTCATACCTTCCAAAAGCATTGTGGGCCTGAAGAGGAAGTCTTTGGTTTTCTTGCCTAAAGGTATTTGGAAAAACTTAAGATCCATACCATAGTGCCACTTTGATATTAAGTCATACAGAAACAGAAATTGAGGACTTCTAGTTTCACTTTTCCACCTTTCACTTTTCCATTCAGTGACACCAATTAGCCCCATAAATCATTGAGGAAATACTCTCTCTTACCTTTTCAGTGTTATTGCCGATGTACTTGGGAAGTGCCATGAAAGAGGAGGAAATATTTGTCTGAAACTCACATTTTCAGAGACTACAGGATGGTTGACAGCATTATTTTATTAGATCAGTGGCAAGGCTGAAACAGAGAAGAAAACGAAGGAGGAGAAGGAGAAGGAGGAAGAACGAAGAGGAAGAGGAGAACACCACCAGCAAAGGTATGTTGGATAAATGCTGCTAGTCTCAGCTTCATAATCACCAGGAGACAGAGAAAGGAAGGAAAAGAGACAAGGAGCAAAACATGCCCTTCAAAGTAGCCTCCCTTTCCTCCATGCTGAGATCTAATTCTGCTAACCAGGTTTTTGCTCCAAGAACACTTTCAGAATGCACTCATTAATGCACTGATGAAGAAGTACCATTGATAAATGATTTTGTTATTTCTCAGCAGCACAACTAGCATTCTAAACATGAGCCATTTCATACTTAAGCCATAATGCCTGCTCTGACAAGATTATCTCAGACCTCTTACATAGCCTGCTCATACTATTTTCATGGCCCTTGCCATATTTTATTGATGTTATTTCTCTCTGTGTAGTAGTCTAACCTCCGTCAACTAAAATACCGTAAGGATGAAACTATTTCTTTTTTCTCAATAATTTTTATTCACTTTATGTCCCAATTGCACTCTTCCCTCCTCTACTCTCAGTCTCACCCTTACAAATTCTTTCCCTCATTATCTCCTCTTTTTCTCCTCAGAAAAGAAGAACCCTCCCTTGGGTATCACCCTGCCCTGGGACATCTAGTCTCATCAGTACTAGGCACATTCTCTGTCATTGAGGCCGAATCAGACAGTCCAGTTAGGGGAAGGGGATCCAATGACAGGCAACAGAGTCAGAGACAGCACCCGTTCCAATTGCTAGGGGACTCACATGAGGACCAAGCTGCACATCTGCTACAAATGTGTAGAGGTTCTAGGTTCAGCTCCTTCATGATTTTTGGTTGGAGGTTCAGCCTCTGTGAGCCACTATAGGCCCAGGTTAGTTGACTCTAGGTATGCTTGTGATGTCCTTGACTCCTCCAGCTCCCTCAATTTTATTCCCCAGTTTCCACTAGACTCCTTGAAATCCATTTGTTCTTTGGCTGTGGATATCTGTACCTGTGTCCATCTGCTGTTGGAAATTGCCTCTTGGGGTACAGTTGTGCTGGATTCCTGTCTGTAAGCATAGAAGAGAATCATTAATAGTGCCATGGGTTGACTTTATCACATGGGATGGGTCTTAAGTTGGAGCAGTCATTGGTTTGCCAATCCCTTAGTCTTGGCTCCATCTTTATCCCTGTGCATCTTGTAGGCAGGACGAATTTTGGGTTGAAGGTTTTGTGGGTGAATTGTATCCTGCATTTTTCCACTAGACACCCTGCCTGGCTGTAGAATGTGGCTACTTCAGTCTCTATATGTCCTGTTAATAGGATTCTCAGCTAGGGTCCCACCCCCAGGCTCCCCAGAGACTGACTCATCCCAAGTCTCCAGCTAGTTCCAGAGATGACCCTCTTAGTCCTTGCTGATTTCTGTTCTCACTCCTTGCCCTCTCCTGCCTCTCTTTTCCATACAACTGATCCTCCTCACCATTCTCCTCCTCACCTCTTCTCCCACCCAGTTTCCTTTCTCCATTGTCCTCTAATGACTAGTTTGTGTTCCTTTCTGGGTGAGATTCACTCATACTCCCTTGGATCTTTCTTATTACTTAGTTTCTTTGTGTCTGTGGATTGTAGCATGGTTATCCTGCACTGTATGGTTAATGTCCACTTCTAAGTGGGTACATACCATATGTGTCTTTCTGGGTCTGGGCCACCTCACTCAGGAAGATATTTTCTAGTTCCAACAATTTGACTGAAAATTTCATGATATCTTTGTTTTTAGTAGCTGAATAGCATTCCATTGTGTAGATGTACCACATCTTTTTAAATCCATTCTTCAGTTGATGGACATCTAGGTTGTTTTCAGGTTCTGGCTATTATTAATAAAGCTGCTATGAACATAGTTGAGCAAGTGTCCTTGTGGTACAGTGGGGTATCTTTGGGTATATGCACAGGAGTGGTATAACTGGGTTTTGGGTTAGAATTATTCCCAATTTTCTGAGAGTTGCAAAATTGATTTCGAAAGTGATTGTGCTAGTTTACACTCCCAGCAGGAATGAAGAAGTGTTCCCCTTGCTTTGTACTCTCTCTAGCATGTGCTGTCACTTGGGTTTTGGAACTTAGTCATTCTGACAGGTGTAAGAGAGAATCTGAGTCATTTTGGTTTGCATTTCCTTGATAACTAAGGATATTGTACATTTCTTTAAGTGTTTCTTGGCCATTAGAGATTCTTCGGTTGAGAATTCTCTGTTTAGATCTGTATCCTCATTTTTAATTAGGTTATTTGGCTTGTTGTTGTCTACTTTCATGAGTTCTTTGCATATTTTGAATATTAATCTTGTCAGATGTAGAGTCAGTGAAGATTTTTCCCATTTGTTGGTTACTGCTTTGTACTACTGGTGGTATCTTTAGCCTTGTAAAAGCTTTTCAGTTTCATGAGGTCTCATTTATTCATTGTTGATCTAATTGTCTGAGCTATTGGTGTTCTGTTCAGGAATTTGTCACCTGCCCCAACGTGTTCAAGGCAGTTTCCCACTTTCTCTTCTATTAGATTTAGTGTGTCTGATTTTATGTTGAGGTCTTTGATCATTCAGACATGAGTTTTGGGCAGGGTAATAGATATGAGTCTATTTGTATTCTTCTACATGCAGTTAGACATCCAGTTAGACAAGCACCATGTGTTTAAGAGATGTTGCATGTAATATTTAAAAAACAACTCATGCTATCACCAACTAGGCACTGACCAGTTGTCGCCGTCTGTTAGCCTGGCACATAGCCCAGCTGCATATTTCCCTTTTGACAAAGCCTGTCCCACCAAAGCTGGATTTGCCTCTCTAGAGCTTCAAAATCACTCTCTTCTCCCTGAGGCTGGCTGATGCCAAACACCCTTAGCAATCCCAAATTTCCAACACTAGCTGGGGGTGCACTTTGGCAAACCCATGCTCTGCTATGGTTACCTTTTCCTGGAGCTCAGTTGAATCACTGTTGAAAGAAAACACCAGACAATCTTTGTTTAGAATCAACAGATAACACAATCAATGGGTGCAGGATCTAAATTAGCATCCTAAATTCACCAACTATTCTATGTGATAAATCTTCCAGTGGCAGATCCTGGTGGATTCTGCCACCTGAACTAACAGCTTCCTCATCCATCTTGTCTGCCTTGCTCCCACTGTCTAAAAGGAAGTCCTCTCTCCTACCTTCCCTCTTCCTCTCTCAGACCTGGAAAGCCCATCTCCTTCTCACCCAGTGATTGGTTTCCTGTCATCTTTATTAATTAATCAGTTAGGGGGAAATTCCACTACAAAGATGATTTCATTTTTCTATTGTACTGTTTTGGCTTCTTTGTCAAATATAAAAATTTCATAGATGTATGGATTTATTTCTGGGTCTTTGATTCTATTCCATTGACCAATCTGTCTGTTTTTATGCCAGTATTACATGGTTTTTCTTATTATTAATCTGTAGTAAGGCTTAAAATCATGGATGGTGATATCCAGAAGTTCTTTTATTGTTCAGGATTGTTTTAACTATCCTGGATTTTTTTTCTTCTTTGGAATTTTGATGGGAATTTCATTGAATTTATAGATTGATTTTGGTAAGATGGCCATTTTACTATGTTAATCCTATCAATCCATGAGCAAGGGAGATATTCTTTTCTCTTTTTTTATTGGATATTTTATTTATTTACATTTCAGATGTTATCCCCTTCCTCATCCCCCCATAAACCCTTTAACCCATCCATCTTCCTCCTCCTTTTTGCTTTTATACTATTTTAATTTTATGCAAAGTATTAAGGTCAGTTCTAGGTAGAGGAACTAGCAATACAATAGATGCAAATAGTCAAGGAACAAGCAAGACAATAAACACCGATAGTCAAATAAGCAAGGCAATAAACAGAGTTCTAAGATCACTCCTGTGATTACTATTTCTAAGGGCTTATCAGGATGACCAAAAATATCTATGCCTACTTCTCTGTCCTAGCCCAAAGTCATTTTCATGCCTAAAGCCTAATTCTTTGTTCTAGCCTAATGTTAGATTCCTGACTACAGCTCATTTCCTTGTCCTTGGCCAATGTCAGATTCCTGCCAGCAAGCCCCAAAAGCTCTCCACATCTCCCTGTTTTTTATTGCATAAACAAGACTGAGCCTGTCTTAGGTCATTCTGACAAGAATGACTTCCTCACCCATTATGGAATTGCATCATCAAAAGCAGTGCATTTCTGTCTTAGGTTGGCAAGACTCTGTGCAGACACTTACCTGTCCTTGGCTTGCCAGCCTGTTAATTTAGTAACTCTGTCTTGGGGTCTATTTTCAGTTTTAAGTCATGTACTTTGGCTGCCAACATGTTGATGTCATTAAAGATAAACTTTAACATGATAGACAAAATAAAAATATTCCCAGGACAAAAAGGGCTAGCATGATCAAGCTATATATGCTATTATTGAAGCTTGACCAAAATGGAAATACTGACCTCAAGCCATGGATAATTTTATCAGCATTATCTGCAGCATCAAAACTCAGCAGGGCAGCATTGTTTAAATTCATAATCTCACTGTGCATAGTTAAAACTCCTGTAGAGGTGTTAGAAGTTAAGACAGCTACTTTTGTTAATCATTTAGCAAAAAATGTTACTAATGTGTTGAGCGTACTCAAGGATTTAGATAGGTGTTTAGAACAATGAATTGATGCTCTTTATCCTATTCAAATTATTGGAAGGATGTTCAGAGTTTAAGAGTAAGGAGCCATCTCAGTGTCTTGCAAAATACCAATGGAGTTGTGTTACTTTAAAATTTACAATAACAGTCATTATAATTAGAAAAAAGTTTAGAGCCACTTGTAGAGTATTTGGCATAATTCTCACCATCTTCTGATGTCTTTCTCAATTTCTTTATTCAGAGACTTGAAATTCTTGTCATATACATCATTCACTTGCTTTGTTAGAATTACTCCAAGATATTTTATATAACTTGAAGATGGCGCTCTGTCCAGCTTGTTTCTGGGCAGCAGCCATGTTCCCGCTGTTCCTGCTCTGAACTGGTGCTCCAGCTAACTAGAAGTGCTGGTCCTGGCACCCATAAGATGCCAGTGTGGAGGCTGGCTCTGCCAACCCACCAGGCTGCCCCCGTAAAGCTTGGCTGAGCCCCTGATTATACTCACAGTACCCAGTAGAATGAAGACTCTTAAAACTTAAAGATTAGCCAATAGATTTATATATTTGGAAATGTTCAATTAACAAGATTCCCACACAATTAGAATTGTTACCCAATATCTAACCTTCTGATAGAAATTGCTACCCAAGTTTGCTTTGGACTCATCCATCTTTCTCCGCAGTCCATAGCCTTTCCCCTCCTTCCTTCTCCTCCTCTTCCTCTCCTTCTCTCCTCCCAACTCCTCACTCTGCCTACCTCTTATACTGCCCAATCACTGAGCTTTCTTACAAATGTAGCAGTGAAAATATCCCGCTACAGTAACTTGGGGCTATTTTAATGTGTATTGTTTCCCTAGTTTCTTTCTCAGCCTGTTTATCCTTTATATAAAGGAGAGCTACTGATTTTTTTTTTTGAGTTAATTTTGTATCCAACCACTTTGCTAAAGGTGTTTATCACCTGTAGTTCTCTGGTAGAATTTTTTTGGGTCATTTATGTATACTATCATATCATCTGCAAATAGAGATACTTTGATGTCTTCCTTTCCAATTTGTATTCCCTTGATCTCTTTTAGTTTTTTATTGCTCTAGCTAGAATTTCAAGAACTATGTTGAATAGATAAGGTAAGAGAAGACAGCCTTATCTTTGTCTCTGATTTAAATGGAATTGCTTTAATTTGTCTCTCCATTTAGTTTGATGTTGGCTATTGGTTTGCTGTGTGTTGGTTTTATTATATTTAGGTATACACCTCATATCCCTGATCTCTCCAAGACTTTTAACATGAAGTGTGTGGAAAAAAAAAACTCATGCTGGGGGAAAAGTCCAGCGAGGTCCTGGCGGGCTTCCAACACCCAGGTGGAAGGTCTCACATTCACACAGCCGCCACAGGCTGACTGGCAGCTGCATTGGGGAGGTTCAGAGTTCCAAATGCTGGGAATCTGGCGGTGGCAGGCCCAAGATACACGTGGAGTTCAGTTTTCCAAAGCTTTTATTGTTCATGGCGTGGTGAATGGGTGTAGATGGTGTGCGCTTCCCCTGCCAAAAGCCAGGGGAGGAAGAAAAGGGGAGGGAATAACTTAATTAACTATGCCTTTCCCCCTTTAGATAACTCATTAATATTTAAATCTCTGGAGGTGGAGACATCTACTTGTGTCCTACGTGCAGGTTAAATGGAGTTACTTCCTCCAAGGCCCGACAGAAGTGGTGTTGGATTTTCTCAAAGTCTTTTTCAGCATCTAATGAGTTGACCATATTATTTTTTTTTTCATTCATTTTGTTTATATGGTGGATTACATTGGTGGATTTTTGTATACTGAACCATTCTTGCATTTTTTTAGGATAGAGCCTACTTGATCGTGATGATGTCTTTGGATTTGCTTTGCCAGTATTTTATTGAATATTTTTGCGTCAATGTTCATAAGAGAAATTTGTCTGAAATTCTCTTTCTTTGTTGTGTCTTTGTGTTTCTTAGGTATCAGGCTGAGAGAGGACTCATAGAATGAGTTTGGCATTGTTTCTTCTGTTTCTGTTTTGTGGAATAGTTTGAAAAGTGTTGGTATTCGCTTTTTAAAAAAAAATCTGGTAGAATTCTGCACTAAAGCCATCTGGCCCTGGGATTTTTTAGTTGTTATGTTTCCCCTTTCATTTCTGGTAACATGGGCCTGGTGAAGGAGGGCAGAGAAGTGACCAGGCAATGAAGCTCCAGGGGGGACTGAAATGATTTCTTACTTAGCATTGTTTGTGTATAGTCTAGTATAGAAGATAATAGTGAACCTTCAATAAATATTCACTGAACACAACAGTTGCCAGATTGCTTAAGCGGTCTTGTTATATTGTTAAGAGTGAAGCTTTGGCCATGCATTAAAATCAGATCTCATGTAAGGAGACATCACAATCCCTTTATTAATGTCACTGATACATTTAAAATGATGACCGTTTCACAAAGACCGAGAGAGGCTAATGGAGAGTGGCTATGCTTGAACAACCTGATTTAGGGATTTGTTTTTGTTCTTATTTCCATCACTTCTTCCTGGTGCCAAATTTGATTGCCTTGTCTGGGTGGTATAGTATCACTCTCTGTGTTTTCCAAAAGCATTGTCAGGTCTGTAGTGTGTTGTTAATTGGATGGCTATTTTGCATTTTGCTTTTAAAGGCCACAGGATGGAGCCAAATCATGACACCTTTATTTCTTTCTTAGATGTTAACAGTAACTAATTTCAGTTTTGTGAAAAATAAATAAAACTAAAACTAAAATATATGGTGCATGCCTCAGAATTGTCAATGGGTTCTAATAGTAATCTACTTCCCTTCAAATGTGAACTGGATCCAAACAATCAATTAACAATTGGCTTGACAAAGTTTGGAGGGCAGAGTTTACTAGATACGCTACCATAGTTTGATGTTTTCTCAGCATTTGAATACATGAGGTAAATGTTGACTCAGATCCCTGAATCTTTGATAGATAATTTCTAGACCTTCTGATGAAAAGTGTTGGCTCTTTTTTCTGCAGCAAATTTTTCCGGTGATTGTGATTGTCACATTCTGTAACCAGAAGTGACTTTTTCTCCCATATGCTACTGTGCCATGGGAGAGAGGACATGAAGGCTGCAGGTTTGTCTGTGAGATGCAGCTGTGTATGCATTCTTTCTATGGAAAGAAATAGCTTCCTCCAAAGATTATGTTGAGAACTCCATTGCTCTTCCCAAATAGCAGACATTCAATAAATATTCAGTGGGCTATACTCTGCTGTTAATCTAGCCATTGCAATTTGGGAAACGGGGTGAAAGATGTGATGAAAATTAAAGATTCCACTGTGCTTCTGTATGCTGGTAGTCATACTTAGTGGTCTGGATTGACGGTGGGACACACAATTTGTAAATAAGCTTTAATGCTACATCTCAATGCTTTTATAATAGGGCAGGAGATTACTCAGGTCAACTTCATCCTATAAGAGACTCAGTACACAGCTTTTATTTCTTCTCCCACTGAAGCATAAAGAACTCCTGCAGACAGGAGCCAAGTTTTCTTCATCTTGTCAAGTAAGTCCAAGGCCTGGCAGCCTTCAGTTCCCACATCCCAAATGTAGTTTTCCAGATTAGGCATGAATACAAGAGAGCAGATACAACATTCCAAATTTATCTTAATATTGCAGTTTCTGAGGAAGTGGTAGATGGAAAGATAGACTGTGTTCTATGTCAACCAGAGACTGATGAAAACCTTGACACAGGTCTTAATTTCCATGTCATTTAAATTGCAAAATAGATTCACAGAGTGCTTGCAAAGTTTTTTTTCAATGTCTTTCATTATCACTTTGGAAGAGCTTATGGAGAAAGTCAGTCATTAAAGTGAAAGTGTTACCCACGAAGGACCTAAGATGCCAATCATAAGAGTAACTGGTCTTCGTACTCAACAGCTCATGTTTGTCAGGTACTTGAGCTGAAGCCCAGGGAGACCTTTCTGTTGTAATTTTCAACTTTTTCTCTTGGTCTATACACCTCAAAATCCAAGTCATGGAAATTTCTTTCCTGCCTAAGAACCCATTTACTCTAAGTTTGTCTTTTATAACTTTATATTTGTAGCATGAAAGAGAGTATAAAAGGTATATTTCTAGATATCAATCTGTAGCTGGATTTAAAAAAAATCTTTGAAGAGTATATCTGTATTTAAAAACCTGAATTCTGTTTTATTTATTGTACAATTCAACTTTTTAAATTCAATTGACCCAAACTGAATGTCATCTGAAGTTTTCCATTTTTTTTTTTTTAGAAGGAATGGCATTCTGTGAGTGCTATAATAAGAAATCTAAGTTCTGTTTAAAGATACAAATAAATCATTAATTGCTCTATGACTTCTCTGTCATTCCTATTCTGAGGGAAGAAATATTAATTTCTAAGATGAGTCTGAATCACTCTTCACTTCAAAAAGACAGAACTGAATATTGTATCTTCCTAAGCTGCCATCTCCCTAGAATGAAGATGTGTGTTCTCAGTATGGGCTGTCTACATTATTTCAAATGAAGAGTAACTCAAATATAGTATCAGTATGGAGCACCCACTATTGAAAAATGTACACATCATGTATAGTTTATTCCAAATGAGAAAATAAATGCATTACCCATATAAGTCAACATTTCATGCCCAGAGAAAATGGACGCAGCTGATTTAAATTATTTAAAATCACATCTTGGGCTGGGCAATGGTGGCGCATGCCTTTAATCCCAGCACTTGGGAAGCAGAGGCAGGTGGATTTCTGAGTTTGAGGCCAGCCTGGTCTACAGAGTGAGTTCCAGGACAGCCAGGGCTACACAGAGAAACCCTGTCTTGAAAAACAACAACAACAACAAAAAATCACATCTTGGCATTGTGATCATATTTATATTGTTCATAATTCAGGGTACTTAATATAGAGTATGTCCAGGTGACTTGTGTTGCTATAATTACTTTCAGTGGAAAGTTCAGTTTGTGATTTATTACTGTGTCAAATTATTGATGCTGATTACTCTCTAAAAATTGCTGAATTATTATGGATCATAGACATCAAAAAATGGTAAGTGGAACTTATGTGATGTCATTATAATTTTTTTTACAGCGCAAATCTCTATGATCACTTAAAGATCCAAGGTTGAAATTATAGATAACAATGAACTGTCATTTCGATGGATACATTTTAAATGACATATGTAAGTTCCATTTATCACTATTAGTCATCTAATACTTCACCTATCATTCTAATCTTTTGTTGTGGCCCAAACTGCCCCACGTTTGGGGGCCAAAAATGTTGTGAGCTACTCTATCAATGTTGGAACCCTCACTGCCAAAAGCCTTGGGGGCTAAATTGTTAGAGCCCGCACTGCCCCAAGCTGCTCTGGTCCGTGGGTCAGGGTTCAGCAAGAGAAAGTGAGGATGGACGCAAGGAATGGAGACCAGACAGAGTGTGATTCAATTTCATTTATTCTTCAGTCTCTCTTCCTAGTCCAAGTCCCAAGTCTTAAGTTTCTAGTCCCTAGTTCCTAGTCTCTACTGCCTCCAAGTTCCAAGTTCTTTCTCCAAGTGCTAAATGCCTAATCCTAATGCCTAATTCTCTGTTGCAAGTGTCTAACCTAATTCCTAGTTCCAAGTTGTACTGAACTCTTCTGTCTGCCTCTCACCTTTTATATGTCTCACTTCTAAGCTATGCCTCTAAGTCACGCCCTTAGGCCTTGTCTCTAAATCTGATCTCTAAGTCACGCCCTTAAGTCTGGTTCTAAATCACACCTTTAAGTTTCACACACCCAAGGGAAGATCCTGGATATCTAAAGCAAGATGTTTTCAGAGTGTGCTCAGCTGTTGTAGGCTATTGTAATCAAGTCTCTGGTCAGGGTATATGGCTCAAGATGGCTGCAAGGATGATAGCAGCTTTCTGTTGGCTTCCCACAATCTTTAAAACTTTAATAAAAATATTTCTATTATTTGTTTAATTTTCTACACTTACAATCAATAATTCATTCCTAACTGACTCCAATTCAGGGCTTTTAAATCCTCCATTTAAATACTATTTTCTTTGAATTATTCTGAGGGTTTTTTCTCCTCTGGAGTGCATCTCTGCTGAGCCTTAGGACTCATGCGCACACTTCCCCCAGGTTCTGTTTCTGTTTTAGATTGGTGGCTGCACTATTGAACTCTCTTTTCGGGGGCTTTGAAAGCTAAAATCAGTTACATCATGAGCATTCCATGGTCTCCAGTGTGCAGTCTTCCATGAGATTTCCCAGGCTTCATAACCACAGGAGCTAATTCCCTCATGTATCTACTCTTTCTTCAAAGAACTGGACTAAATAAAAACAAATACAGTTTTCACCAAACTTGCTGTAAGCAAGTTGGGAGGAAAATATGACACATTTTTTTGCAGTCATACGAGGATAACAACCAGGACAAGAATGTCTTCAAATAAGGCTACCTCATCAAATTCTTCAGAAGCCAAATTCTTCCACGAATCAAGCTAATGACTTTTTTGATATGCAAAGATATTCTTGATCTGCTAAATACAGAATCTTGTTCTTCGGGGAAATTCCTCATCATGCCTTGTGCCTTAATACCATAGTTACCAAATGTATTGAGAATTCTTGGTATGTTCCAATTTTGTTAATTCATTAAACAAGGTGTGTAATGGTTATTGAATTCCTGGTTTTGAAAGAGGACATGGGAATTTAAAAAAATATGCCTCAAGAAGACATTTGTAAGTGATTCTTTCTTAACCGGTATCTTATACTCCAGTTCTTACGTTTTCACTGGCCTTTTGCACTGAAGACTCTGTGACTTCCATGAAAAGCTTCCATGAAAAGATCCAATTTTAAGTGCCAAATTCTACTGCAACTAATTTACTAATATGTATGACCTTAATCTACAAGATGAGTTATATGTGCACCCAACAATTTCCTTAGAACACTAATGAGTCGGTGAGACATAGAGAATGAAATGGCTTTGCATAAAAATAGAAACTAGAGATAAAAATGCTAAAATAATTCTGACAATAAAATAATATGGTGTTTATTTTTATAGCAAAGTTTGGAAGTACATGAGCACATTTATTTAACTCAGATTTATTTACTCATACATATTTATAAACCTCTTAGATTATTTTACTATGACACACAAGATTTTTTAGACATCTACTAGCTACTTGATAGTATTTTTTAAATTATGACATCAGAAAGCAAAACTAATTTATTTCTGTCCAATATGCTTTTTGATTTGGTTAGTATAGCAGCATGGAAAATTGCTGTCAATCAATATGAACAAAATCTGAACATTTCTAATCCTTGAAGTATTTTAGACTGTTCTCAGATGCTGAGAATAATAGGTATGTGATAATAATGTATTTAACACAAGTTTTACACCACACACATATGCACATATTCACATATGCATACACAAATTTATACTAAAGCCTTTAGATCTGGAGTTGCCATTAGTTAAATCATGTTCCTCATTTTATAGAAGCATTGATAAGTAGCTGGATAATTTGCTGAGTAATTTCACATTCAGTTAAAGTTTAATAGAAGTGGACTTTCGATTTGGAGAAACCTTTGTTCCATTAAACAAAAGGATGAAGGCTTGGATAGATGGAAATGTTTAGGAGTCTAACTTGGTTAGTATACATTATATGCATGGATTACATATCCTAACTTGATTAGTATGCATTATATACATGTATTGAATTACCATAACACACACTATAAAGATGTACAAGTAAATAAAATAAGCCCTCCTGTTGTCAAGGAGAGAAGAGAAATGGAAGTCTGCCATTGAGTCTCTGCCTTTTAAGTAAAGAGCCTCAGACTCGAAGCACTATGATGTCAACATTAACATAAAAGCACAAAGGGGATAAGGCATAGTTTATCATGGAACCAAATATTAGTGATCATGGCTCCTAAACACAGACTCAGCTTACCCCAGGTTTCATATTTCAGTGTGGTAGTAACAGTTTGATGAAGTTCTTGTAGTAGCCAAAGAAACAAAGTTATAAAGTCAAGGAAGGTGCTTTTACAGTGAATTGTGAAAGACACTCAATAGGTGAGTTACAATAGAGTGGGGGATTTTAGCTATGGGCCTCAGAAATTATCTGGAAGCATTCTTGAAACTTTGTTTAGTGGAAAGTAGTGTTTTGTTAAGTTAATACATTTGTGAAACTTTTATGTGTTTGTCAAAAAGATGTTAGGTCCTGGGCAAGAAATGGCTATTTAAGGGACGAAAGATGACCCGAGATAAATTGTAATCAGGCTGTGGACCTGTAGCATGCCAACCTCTCCACAATCATTGGTATTCTAATCATCTGGATATTCAGTGGAAGATGTGGATTTTTGTAGGAACTTGCATTTACAGCATTACATATTGTAGAATCAAGAACATGCCAAAGAAGGTGAGTAGTACACAAATATAATACAAAAAATGGCTTTGTCTGAAGTCTATATATCTAATGAAACACACAATTGTAAACAACTGATTGTTTAAAGGGAGAAATTTTTCCTTACAACCAATATCTAATTTAAGTAAATTATTAAATTTAAGTGAATTATTAAATGACTAGTGGAGATTCATCTCCAAGACCAGTGTTCATGGAAATATATTGTACAGGACAACACTGTTCTCTAAAGCAACATGTATTTAAAACCACATGAAGGAGGCCATCCCTGTTTTGCCATCTATGGGAAAGCTAACGCCAGAGTCATCAGCTTAGTAAATGTCAGATCACACAGGCAAGGGAATGTGCAAGTATAAATACTACTCTTCCAGAGGGGCCCAGTTCAGTTCCCAACACCGACATCAGCCTTGGTCACCTCGGCTGGAACATACATTATACCCACATGCATGTACACACACACACACACACACACAGAGAGAGAGAGAGAGAGAGAGAGATAGAGAGAGAGAGAGAGAGAAGAGAGAGAGAAGAGAGAGACAGAGACAGAGACAAAGAGAGAGACAGAGACAGAGAGAGACACACAGAAAGAGACTTGTAAAATATATTTTAACACCCCATAGCTAACAGTTATCACAATTTGTTATCTAAACTTACCTTTCAGAATCTCTGTAGACTGCCCCATTAGCACATTAGCATTAGCTGCTCCATACAGGCTAAAGAGAAGATCCATTTCTATCATGTACGTTATTTCACAGAACCCTCCTCCACTTGAATTTGCATAATAAATATAACTGAAATGACTATATCAGCAAATATATTTTAGGACAATTTTACTAGTAAATAGGGACCTATGGTCCCAGATAGAGTATCCACAGCAGACTCGGGGTCATTTGAAGGAGGAGCTGGAGTGAGGAATGGGAGAAGTGTCCATACCCATGGGACCCATGGACAGGTCTGGCCATCCTCATAGGCTGCATATGGTCAGGAGTCTTACAACAATTTGTGACTTCTCCAGCTTGGAAGCCTCCCACATCTGCTGGCTGCACATGTCTCTTTCACTGAGTGTGTGTGAGAAATGTGTTCAGAGCTGCGTTTCATACCCAAACTGCTTTCAGACTCAGAATCGTTGCATTTCAAATGGGATGGCTGGGAGAACATTCATGTCACTCTGCCCCCATTGTTTAACGGAGAAAAGCAGTGAAATTCAAAAGGTTAAGTGGCTATTCCAAAGCCATGAGAATGTCTCCCCCTTTTGTGACAAAACCTAGACATTCGAAATGATGGATCTCCCTTCTTTTATTTCCACTCTGCTGGGGCTCTTAAATAGCTTATAGCATTAAAATCCACATTAAAAGGCTGATATCACTCACAAAAGCTTTATAAAAAAGTTTTAGCCTTGCAGAGTTTATTTTCCCTTGATAAAATATCCATTGAAAGATAAAACATGTATAAGCAAGAAGAACTTCAAACAGACTAATGGTTTTGACATGTCAAAACCTGGAGTATTAGAAATCAATTATGTGTAAGAAGAGAAACAAATCAAAAGCACAGGTTCCATTTCTGACAGGTTGTAAGCCAAGGAAAACAGGGGCTGTACCTGAACACTCTTTAGTTTCTGGTGCCTAACAATGGTCTAGCTTTCTTGATCAGTTTGTTGAATGACTAAAGGAAACATTTGGGCAGTGAAAAGTTAGAGGATATTAAAAGCATTCTATTTATGTCATTTAAAGACAGTCTGCATTGTAAAGCTGCAATGTCAGATTTCTAGATGCCCCCTCATCAGGGGACCATCATCAAAGAACAGCTTGAGATAATGACAAGCTAGCAACATGGACCAGGAAATGCTTTACGATTGAGGAAACTTTAGGTCCTACTGTATCATACGATAACGGAGGGGGGGCATGAAGAAATGGTGTTAAAAGAGAGAAAGGAGAGGAAGGGTTGGAGACTTTCTAAGTGAAGGTAAGATGTTAGTGAGAATTGTCTTTACTGCAATGGAAAGATACTCTGTGTTTGCTCTGCCTGCAAAACTAGTGCATGC
>JANHMN010000004.1:147632621-147694020 GCA_030674055.1 Rhabdomys pumilio
TCTCCCTCTCCTTCTCCCTCTCCGTCTCCCCCCTCCATCTACCTCTACCTCTACCTCTACCTCTACCTCTACCTCTACCTCTACCTCTACCTACCTCTACCTCTACCTCTACCTCTCCACCCTCCCTCTCCCCTCCCTCTCCCCTCCCTCTCCCCCTCCCTCTCCCCCTCCCTCTCCCTCTCCCCCTCCCCTGCCCCTCCCTTTCTCCCCCTCTCTCTTCCCCCTTCTCTTTTAGCTAGCACAGCAACATCAATCTTCAACAGACTGTTAACAAAACATCTTTACATATGCCATTAAGTACATCATCTCTTTCCTTTTATCTTCCCCTTTCTCTTAGGTTTCAGGTCTATGCTTCGATGAGCACCCTAGCTATAATCCTGGCACAATGCCAAATCTGACTTCAGTGATGAGTTTGTGGTCTCAGTCTGCTGTCCATGCTTTCGATGCTGCCCCTTTATGTAGGGATTGGGACAGTTCTGTTTGATCCATGGTTCCCTGACCTCCTCTTTCAATATCTGTCTGAACAGCAGGTGTCTACTCTGGGTGGCACCATTCCCTGGCTTTGGGACCAGAACTGTATTTTAACTCATCTCATTTCATACTGACCAATTCTATAAAATAAGATATTCCACAGGCCTCTAGAAAATAGGTTTGTGTCCATGGTCCTTTTTCTGGGAAAGAAATGTATTTTTCTTTTGCTCTGTCTTTCTTAAGAAAATGGCAAGAATAAGAGCTATAGCCTACATTTTTAGTAAGAGCAGTTTGAGCTGCCCTAAGAAAACTCCCTGGAAGCCATTTGTCTCGGGCTTATCTCAGTTTTTCTAACTTTTCTCAGAATGTCTTTGGAGTTCTCTTCTGAATCCAATATACACTTTAAAAAATTCCATTACAATATCCAATGTTGATCCTTTAATACCAAATTCTAGTTTTGGAAATACCTTCAAGTTATTTAAAGCCTAACACCTCAAAAAACAGATAAGTAAGTCGGGTTAGAAAAAAAAACTTGTGAATATATGCAATGAAACAGATATACATGCATGATTGGTAAATTGGCTTTGGATACAATTCCAATGGAGAAACTCCAAATATCCCAGGTGTTCACAGCTTTAGGGGATTAAAATAGCTTTTCTTCCTAAAAGCACAGACACTATGTCACTAAGAGTATGTGTGACAAAGATTTGTTGAAGTGTACTCTTTTTATGTCATTTCTTTAGCATGATCACTTTTATGCCATGCAGATTACAGCAAAGCAAAGAGGTTTTATCAGTAGACTCTGTCTGTGCTTTGCCTTGCCAGAGCCTATGAACTCACTTAAAAAGTTTCTACACTGCAAAGTGTGATAGTTTATTTCCATTTTCAACTTGACACAGTCTAGAATCACCAGGAAAGAGAGTCACAATGAGAGATTCTCCAGATTAGGCTAGTCTAGGGATGTATGTGGGGAATCATCTCAATGGTGTTAATTGAGTTGGGAGGACCTGTCCACTGTGGGTGGCACCATTCCCTGGCTTTGGATCCTGAACTGTACATAAGTAGAGACAATGGGCTAAGCACTAAGAAATACACATACAAGTATTCTTTCTGTGTTCTTGACTGTGACTAGATGCTTCAAGCTCTGGCTGCCTTGACTTCCCTGTAATGATAGGCTGGAATTGTAAACCAAATAAACACTTGCTCCCTCTCCTAAGTAGATTTTGTCAGGGTGCTTTATTACAACAGCAAGAATTAAACTAATACATTGTGGAAATAAACCTGCTTATTTCCCATTCTTTTATATAATACCTACTCCCTTTTGCTTTTTTCATGATTTTGAAAGATGCCAGGCTTGCTCAGAAATAATTGACATCTATGATTCAATCCCTGCCATTCATATGCTATTGAGTAATACTTAGGATTATGATGGCTGAACCACCAGTTATAAAATGTAAGCCTACTCAAGTGATAAAAATGTGAAAGAGAAGAGACCTGTTCCTGCTACATCTTGCTGTGGTAGAAGAAATACCATAACCTGGTGGAAATAGAAACTGAACCCATTCCCAGTGACTAGGCTGGACTTAATTGCCATGGTAGCCACAGAAATGATTCTTAAATAATTTTTGCCAGTCAGTTACTCTTTCATTGAAGGAATTGTGATGAAAAACACAAAGCCATTCTCAGATGGGGCATAATGGATGAGGTGAAGGGGAGCTCCGGAGACTTCCGTGGAAGGACAAAGCATTCCAGATCTCCTTTTCCATGTGTATAATCTTATTTTTCACTGAAATGGATTGTGAACTTGGACATGGGGGCAGTTCAGCAGTGTGTATGTTTATTTGGAGACTGTGTGGAGCCAGAGGGACTGGGTGAAAATTTCCTATCATTTAGGAAAATGGTTTTCATTGTGATGTCTCAGTATAAAGCCATTATTGTGTTTAGTTGGTGCTGGTGTGAATTAAACTACTCTATTCTCAGCATTCTGCAATTATATCAGGTACAATCACACACAGTACATAATATGTGACAAAAATCATAAGTTTCTATGTTTTTAGTTATGTATTTAGCTGACTAACTGTTTTTTTTTTAGATCACTTCTTCCACTCACAAAATTTATGATGCAAGAGTCTGTCATATTACTGGCATTACACATCTTGTGTTAACTTCATTGGGTTAAATCTTCTAGGTTTCTGGAAGTTACCCTCAATGGTGTTTGTGTGCCATAAAATCAAGAAACAAACCATTGCTCAAAGAACAAACCCATTACTGGGAAACATGTGACTGAGTGTGCTGGTGAGCCTCTCACGAAAAACTTTGTATTAGTTTCTTTGCCTGTGAGAGTTGGTGATGCATTTTACCTCTCATCTCTAGCAGAACAGAAATGTCAATCAAGGGTAGAGGTGAAGGAGAAACAAACAATTCTTAAGCCCATGTGCATGTGTCATGTGTTATGTGCTCATTCATTGATGTACACCAGACAATAACCTGTGTACATTAATACACACATAACACAGCCCCCAGCCTTGTATCCATACTGTATCCCAGAAAACACTTCTACTCTGTACCAGTATAGTCAGGGCTTTCCTACAAACAACTGTATTCCATTGGCTCACCATAGGTATGGGTGAAGATGAGAGTCAGGAACAAAAGACACACTTCTTAACAGAATTTTCTGTGACTGTAGGTATGGGCAAATCTGAAGCTCATAGATCAGACCACAGAACTGGAAATTCAGGATGGCTTTTTACACTGTAGTTTTGACATGGCATTCCTTCTTGTCTGTGGAGCCTCATATTTCAGCTTTGCAGACCTTCCTCTGAATGCATGAAGTGTGCCTTCATCATGCTCAGTAATTTGCTTTACTTAAAACCAGCTGATGACTGATATTAATCTCAACAACAAATACAATCAGAGAAATACCCAGCAAAGTATTTAAGCAAACAACTAAAGATGATTGTTAGCCAAGTTAACACATGAGAAATTTCTATCCAAATATGCAGACCATATTCAGGCTCTCTCTTTGTCTTTATCTTTATTGGCACTACTCATATTTCAGTCAACAACTTGTCTTACCTGGAGAAACACAGCAACCATCTAATTGCTCTGTATCAGTCAACACAGTCCAATGTTATGATATGTAGCAACCTTACTGGTTAATATTGGTAAGAATATTGTTGTATAGACTATATGTTGACCATGCTCTAATCCAGGCATCTGCTTTATTCAAGAAACCTGGCTGTGAAGGAGACACTTCTCCTTGGGACATATTATAGTCACGAGCAAGAGGGGAAAATGGCAGACCTGTCACACACGCACACACACACACACACACACACACACACACACACACACACACACACCAAATGAAAGCATGTGGGGATGGGATGGTGTAAAGGGTAACTATAAGAAATTAGCTCTCATGATTATGGTAGCAGGCCATTGGCATAGTTCCTGTCTGAAAGCCAGCAGATTTGATGCCTGCAAAGAGCTACTTATTCTGTTTAATTCAAAAATTAAAGGGAGGAAATTCATTATTCCAACTTATGTGCTATAAGGACAAGAATCCTTTTTCAGACTCTGCTTTGTTTTTTACCTGTTTGGGAGCTTCAACTGATTAAATGAAGCCCACTGTGCTGAGGAGGCAATCTGTTTTGGTCAGTTATCTGACTGAAAAGTCCTTTCAATCAGAGAAATACTCAGAATAATAGTTGATGGACTATGAAGGCACCCTATGACCTAGTTAAGTTGACCCAGAAAATTAACTTTCAAAAATGCATTCACAGAATAGAAACACACTTCACACAAAATCTAAATTCCTCCCCAGAGCCCACACTTCTTGTGCCTTTCCTGCCTCCCAGCCTCATCTCCTGCCTGCCATATTCTTACACCATGGATCAGCTGTGATCTTAGGGCTGCTTGAAGCACTAGAAACTCATCAAATCCTTGGCTATTACAGTGGTATTGCATCTGCTATCCTAGGACTCCTTCCATGCAGCCCAGCTTTTCACAATGCATGACTAGGTTGTCTTCCTCCCTGCTTTTTAATGTCAGTGCAAATGTCTCCTTCCAGAAGGAGACATTGCACCCTTTGATAACCTCATTTAGAACTCTATGCTTCTAATCCCCAATGCCTGTCTTCAGATACCTTGTTCATTGTCTGATATACACTCTTACTACAGAAAATTATTTTACTATTTGCTGAGATTTGGATAAGTGCCCACAAAACCATATACATGAAGAGGTTACTTCCCAGTCTGTAATATTAGGGAGATGAGGGGACCTTTAGGAGTTGGGATCTTGTGGAAAGAAGTTAGATTACTGGGGGCATGATGTTGAAAGAGCTTGGAGACTCCTAGACCTTCCTTTGTCTATAATTTTGCCTTTCAGCTATGAAGACATAAACAGCTTGCTCTCTGCCATACCATACTACTTCCCATCAGGACCTGAAGCAGAGACTCAATAGACTATAAACTGAGTTGTAAGACAATACCTTCCCTATTTTTAACTTGATCACATTAGATATTCTGTTATAGAAATGGAAATATGAGAAACACAGCATCTCTCTTCTTTCATAGATCATGTGGTTCTCCTGATGTCTAGGTACAACACAGTTCTGAATGTACTACAGGGGTCCCACAGTATATATTAAATATACAATATATATTAAATAAACAGGCAATTGAGTTAACCATAAGAACACAAAATTATTAAGATAAATTCATTAATCCTAAACATAATGCATAGTAGATCTAAATGAAAAATCCTCAACCCTCAGGCAGAAAATAAGCTAAGTAATTTAGAATGTTCTATTTAAGATACTAAGTTAGTTCCAGGAATTCTTCAATGAGACTGTAAATCTGGGGAGCCTGGCTGACTACCATTAGTGCTGGAGGAGTGGTAACAACCAACAGGAACAATATTAAAGCCTTTTGATCCACTTCTCCTACTGTATATGTCTGTCACCTGGATTGACCAGCATGGACTCTGAAGTGACATGCTGTGGAGACATTAGTTTAAGGAGAGCCATCACCTGGGAAGGAGGCAGACTGACTTACCTTGAGTCATTAATGCAATCTATCAGGGTCAGGAAATTACACTAAGACTTGCTATTTAATACTTTAATAGTTAAGTATAGATGAAAAAAGTTATCAGAAAAACAAAAGATTCTATGAACTAGATTAAAGTTTTTAATTTTGACTGCACTTTATCCAGGAAGACTAACTGTTCACATTCACTTGTCTATCTGTTGAAAGGATCTCATTAGGAGCTTTTATAAAAGTCTTATGCCAGGCCTATACCCCAAGAACACTGTGAATCCCTGAATAGAGGATTTGAATCCAATGTTGTTGGATTCAACTCTCGGGGTAATTCCAGTGAGCAGCCACAGCTGAAGACAAATGCCATCGATGTTTGCCAGTGTGAGTACAATAATGTTACTAAGCATAATAAAATCAAATAATTGAATTAATTATTTAAAAAAGAAATTAAGGGTTGGGTATATAGCTCGGTGGTAGAGAGCTTGCCAAATTCTCTGTCTACTCTCATCCTCTCCCTGTAATATTTCTGCAATCAGTGTTTTTTAACTGTTAGAAGAGAAATTAACCAAAACGAGGAGAAAAATTGAAGAAAAAAGTGTATATAAGAAGAAAAGATTTCAGTGGGAACGCCTTATATTTTTCTTGCATAATTAAAGCTTGGCAATGGAGTGCTGGTGCTTGCATTGAATTTCTTCTTATTTCATAAAACTCAGACATAAAGTATACAATGTAAAGTGTAGTCTTCTTCTTGTTCTACTCATTCTAAGAAGTACAACTGGAGAACCGCCTTACAGAATAATCTTACTACCCTGCAAAATGAGACCCTTTCAGCACTTGTTCTTCTAGTTTCTTCTGAACCCTGGGTTCAAACACCAAGCACTGCAAAAACAAAGTGTGTACTTCCCTTATGTCTCAATGTTACATTGTGACAGCATATAATTAATGTATCAGTATTTATGAGCTCTAACAGGATTGTACATCTGTATATGTGAATAGCACCTTACAGTTATCTTATACCAACTTTGTTTGATTGCTATGTGCATCTGTAGACGGACAGGTTGCCAATTAAGGTCAAATTAAGTGATGAAAATCTGAGATCAACATTTAGAAATACCAATCGCCTCATTAAACCTAAATAAATAAGACAAAGAAGAAAACAGTCAGTTGATAAAAAGAAAATAATTTTCTGTGTTAGAAATAATAGCTGGGAGAAATGGAAGAGAAGGGCAACCCTATAAGAAGACCAGCAGTCTCAACTAACTTGGACCCCCGAGATCTCTCAGACACTGGACCACCAACCAGGCAGCATACACCAGCTGATTTGAGGCCTCCAACACATATACAGTAGAGGACTGTAGGATATGGACTCTGTCAGAGGTGATGTACCTAACCTTTGAGAGACTTGGGGCCCCAGGGAGCAGTGAGTTGAGGTTAAGTGAAGGTAAAGGGTGTAGATATCCTTGTGAAGACAGGGGTGGGGGGCAAGGATGGAGGAGGTATGAGATGTGGAACAGTCAGAGGTGGGCCAGGAGGGGGGGTAAAGTCCAGACTGTAAAAATAAATAAATAAATAAAGAAAGAAAGAAAGAAAGAAAGAAAGAAAAAGAAAGAAATTAAAAAACAAGAAATAATACATAACAAAGTTAAGGGTGAAGTGAGTAGGAGAAATACTTCTCAAACAAGTTCAAGTCAAAGTGAGCCCATGGTGTTTATCAATGATTTAAAAATATTTCATAATAGTTATATGTATTAAATATAAGAATAAAAAGTGTTGAGACCCCTACTCTTCTTGGCTTGGGGGCTAAAATGTCCCAGCCTGTGCTGCTGTTCCGGTCTACGGGTCAGGGCCTAGCAAGAAAGAGTTGGGGGGAAGAAGGGGAAGAGATAGGAGGGATGGAGACAAGACAGAGCATTTGGTCAAGTCTCAAGTCTCCTTTATTGTCTCTCTTTTATTGTCTATCTCATTGAAGGGCTCCTCTTTTATTTTTCACTCTCTTATTTGTCCTTCTTTGAAGGGAAGTCTGGGGTATTTATAGGCTTTTGCCACATGCCTTGTAGGCCTGTGGATACCACGTGCCTTGCAGGTGTAGATATGACTTAAGCCTTACAGGCATGGATAGCATGTGCACCTTACAGGCATGTATGGTGTGTATAGCACGTGCTCCTTGCAGCTGGGGTCACTAAACAGCAAAACAAGCTATGTGGGATAAACAAGATGTTTATCAGAGTGTGCTTCAGCTGTTGTAGGCTATTGAAAAACAAGTCTCTCATCAGGGTATATGGCTCCAGATGGCTGCAAAGTTGATAGCTGCTTTCTAGCCACTTTCTGCTAAAAGTCGGCTCCCAACAAAAAAGAAACACATTTTACCAACAAAACCTGTATGTTCTGCATATTATTTTATGAAACAACTTTCTCTTAAACATTTTTACTGACTCATGTATTAAGAATAATTTCTTTGTACCAATAATACATAGATTGGTTCAAGAATGCAGACTTTGAATCAAGTGGGGCCAATTGCTATAGTTGCTCTCATCCTCATTACACAGTGTATCCTTGGAAGAAATATCAAACTTGGAACTTCATTTTTTTCATGTTTGCAGAGTGGGGACAATTCTAGTTAACGTGGAGATGTGTGCAGAGATTTAAGATAAAATGAGCTAATGTTATAAAACCTTGAACACAAAGCCTGGGAACTTATAGCCAGAAAGTGATTCTTATAAACAAACAGAAGAGTCAAGTTGTAATTAAACTTCAGGTAAGGGGACAGAAAGTTCTCTCCTTGTCATTTCATAAAATGTAGTCATTACTCTTTCTGGCTGAAGTTTCTCAGTCTTCTTTTGAGGAAGACTTCAGTGGAGAATGGAGGCATAATGAAGTTTTGATTTTATAATTGTTTCTTTCTACCATTGGCACACCACCTAGTTTCTGTGGCTGGATTCTCCCAATTGAGGGGGAAGGAACGTTACCTGTGCAGAAAATGGTCTTGCTTAAAGTAATTGTTGAGAACTGTGCTAGAGCCAGTGGACAGTTCATTGCCTTTGCTGCCAATAGTTTCTTTGCCCTTTAAACAACCTGTTGGACCCTCTCTCCTGTTATTTTTAGCCCAGATCTTGGTGATACCAGCTCTGCTCCTGAGAGGCACGTAGAATTTTTTCAAAGCTTGAGAAATCTGTCCTTTGCTCCCAGATTCTTGATTCATTTTTCTGCCTCTTCTTCAGTCATCGTCAATAGTTTGAAAATAGGGTGATGCACCTCCAATATTTGGAAGTCTTTTCTTCCTATGGTCTCTATAATCCCTGAAGAAGTCTTTGTTCCAACACAGTGGAATCTCAGCCTTCCCAACACTAGATACTGGTCTGGCACCTTGACCACTTCTATTAGCAATAAATCAGTGAAGATATTATTATCATAATATAGAAAAAATAATCTTAAGTTATTACCTACTCAAGGTCTGAAGAAGTAAGAGCCAAATTTGAGTCTACAGGAAAAGTCCTCTGGTTCTATAGATCTTTTCCATTATTTTTTTCTACAAATTCATGACCAATGACCAATAAAAATACATTGAATCTGTGTGTCTATGCATGACTGCAGAAGTCACCACATCCTTAAAAATCCCAGAAGAACCTATAAAATTAACTAGCAAATGATATTTCAAATATTTCAGAGACTCAATTGCAGCTCAGGCAAATTATGCATGCAATGAGTTTTTTTTTTTTTTTGAAAACTTACTCATACTGCCACCATGATTTTTCTATTTTCTTTCCTGCTCAAATAGTGGGCACTCATTTGCTGTTATTGAATAAATACTCACACTAAATTAAAAACTAGTATTGCATGCTGATGATGAAGGACCACTTATCAGTTCAATAACATGCAGATTGCAGATTCTCCATGGTGTTCATTCTGGTCAAATTGTTTCCACTAAGCCAATGCATTATGTTAGTCTCTGTTCATCTGAATGAAAGCTTTTGCATTCTGTGATTACTTTCTTATTGACAATATTTGACAAGAATAGCTGGCCACTAGAGGTATGGCTTGTGGGTTTTAGGTTTTTCTCTTTCTCAATAATGAATCTTCTTAGGAAGGCATGAAGAGAGAGAGAGAGAGAAAGAGAGAGAGAGAGAGAGAGAGAGAGAGAGAGAGAGAGAGAGAGAGAATCTTTTGTTCATATTCAACTTTCTTTGGTGTCCATAGTTGTTAAGTCTGGCTTGTAGTCATGCCCCCAGAGCCCCTGGATGCTAAGAGGCAACATCTATTTGGAAAGGTTACATACATTTATATTCAGAAACAATTAGACTCAGAAATTGCAGCTGAAAATTTTAAATAATACCAAAATACCAACCAAAACCAAACCAACCAACCCAATCCAACCCAACCCATCCCAACCCAATCCACATGATACCAAATGAAACCAAACCAAATCAACCCACAACCTACAGTGCAGTCAGTGTTCTTTTGGTCTTCCAGAAGCTTTATCTCATGAATGTAGCCTCCAGGAGCAGAAGTATGGATAACCAGTTTTTTTTTTCTGTCATAGTCAAATCAAGCTATTTTTTCCCATCTTTCCCTTTAGTGGCTGAATTTTCTGTAGTTGGTATAATTGGATAATATTTCTGTAAAAATTTAAAAGTATTTACAAATATACTTAAGAGATACAATAAGTATAAAATATATGTACATCTTTAAAAATACTGTGTTGTCTTTCTGTAACTTAGAGTTGTTATGGTTCTAATCATTAGAAAATCATTTGGAATTGATGGAGAAAATGAAAAAATCATACTAGGTAGAAACCCCAAAGGGAATACACACAAAGTATATTAAGGGAACCAGATAGTGTAGAGTATAGTGAGCTTTAGAAGGAAGTCCTTGTGAAAATGTGGGCAGTCTGCCCCAGTCCATTTTATGAGACTGTGATGGACTGCCACAATGTAGAATATATTAATGTGTTATAGTTAACAGAATTGTGTCTGACTTGGACATTCTAGAGGTGTGGAAGTCGTAGATCAAAGATTTGCACACGGTGAGGGCCTGCTTCCTGTGTCATATTACGGTAGATGGCATCATATAGCTAGAGATGATGCACAAGAAAGGAAGTGATTCATCAGCAATTACCCTGTGATAGGCCATTCACAAAGCTAATGGAATCATCCTTTGAAGGCCCTCCTCTCACCATTGTAGCTCTGGGACTGAGGTTTGTACTCCATGACTGTTGGAGCACACAGTCAAACCATAGGACCCGTTTGGCTGTCCTTTATTTTGGGTCATCAGATTAAATATTTTTATTTTCTTCCTGTGTGCAGTTTGCAAATTCGCATGGTAGAATGTGATGTTGAAAATGTACCCATGTTTTCTATGTCATAATGGTGAAACTCTGGGAGACTATGAGTTTCCAAACTTCCCAAAGTCAGGATCAATTGGTTAGGTATGCTGTTTACTCATCTCATCTCAGGAATAAACTGTGGGGCTGCCTGAATTAATGACAAAATCATTGCACAAGCTTACCTATGGCTTGAGATGGTTTAGGTAATTATCAGAACATTTGAGATATTTTCTGTGATTTTTTTTTTTTGTAGAATAGACTATTGGAGACAAAAATTAAATATTGGCTTCCTGGACTTTCAGCTTTTGAGATAGTTCGAGCTAAGTTGCTGAAGTTTTAAGCAGGGTTATAAAAAGATGATATTTAAAGGTGAATTAATAGGTGGATTAAATATGTATGATATTGCCATTAAATTAAAATGCTACTTGGTTTTATTTGAGAAAGATGAATTTATACAAAAATGCTAAATATTGAGTCTTTTTTTTTTCACATCAATTTAAAATCTGGCTGTGAGTACCAGCCATCAGGTTGTTCTGCGCCACTGTATAATAAGAATACTAGTACTATCCATATTGATCAGTCCAGAGAGTGAAACAATTAATTTTTATGTATTCCTTTGGATAAACCCATGCACATAAACATTAAACAATGTTCATTGCCCTCTTTCTTTTTCTTTCAGTGTGGTAAGCACAAGAAATCATTCTTATGTCCAGCTCACCCCTGAGTCATTGAGTCATTGGCTTTTGTATTATCCTTTCTTTACATTAGTAGTACTGGTTTTGACTATAGTTAGTGAGGAGTTAGAAGAATACCCAACATTTTCAAACTCAGATGGCATAGAAGTTAGCAGCTCCACTGTTGTTACTAACAAATTTATTCTATTTGTTAGTTTGTTAATCAAGACAGGGTCTCACTATATAGCCCTGAATGGCCTAGAACTCACTGTCTAGACTAGGCTCAAATTTACAAGTGCCTTACAAGTGCTGAGATTATAGGTACACAGCACTACACACAATCTAGCTCTGGAATTCATTTTAAACTGTGACTCTGAATGAACGTAGATGATGCCAGGACCTTCTCATACAGCCATTGTATAAAGGACAAATGCATGAAGATGTTGCTACTAAAAGTTATTGTTATTTTGATACGCACATAAAATGGAGAGGCCTGAAGGTTAGAAATGGTAATTGTCATGGTTAACAGCTTTATAAATACGTGTGTCTGCACACAGGCCTTTACGTTTTTGTAGGCTCATAGATAAATCCTGGGACATGAACTTAGCACCAATTTCTTATTTAGTGTTTATATGCTTGTCTTTCTGTTGTGTCATTATTGGATGTTAATGGGGAATTTGTGCAGCTAAAAAAAGATCAATTTCTAGTTTCCAGCCTGTTCACACACCATACCAGATCCACTTTTTAGGTTGTATATAATAAGAGAGTTTGTTGGTGGAATAAGTAACAAAAATAGAACAATACTTTCCCTGTCTTACATGATGTTTCCGTTCTTTCATGGATTCATTCACACACACACACACACACACACACACACACACACACACACAGAGAGAGAGAGGGGGGGGCAGAGGGCGAGCACTTCTATCTTTTGCACATACACTAGGAGGTCCGTGCCTTTCAAGTTATTACTTGAAACCAAAGCAAACAGCCACCTGGTAGGATAAGGAGGCTGTTAAGTTGAGCTGTGCCTTAAACCCACACAGATACATGACAGTTGTGATTTTTTTGACAGTCTAGGAGCCATATTTTTTCAAAAAAAGAATATTAACAATACAGATCTTGACCAGCAAGAGAAAATTGTGCTGTTAAGGGGTGTGAAAATTGTATCTTTGAGAAATAATAGAATGAAGCAGATACGCCCCAGGTTCTTGTCACTCAATATAACTCAATGGTAAAACTTCCACCCAGTTTTAAAACTTAACTGGCTACATTTTTCATGTACAAATGAGCTTCAAAAATTAGTTTCGTTAAGATGATACACAGTTGTTCAAACTTAACTCTTCATACATATGCAAATGTATCATTGAATATATATAAATACAACTGAAATATATGCAAATGTCTAACAAGACATTGTGTTGGGTACTGGGTATTGTGAGTGAAGAAATATGCTTAGCTTTGAATAGAAAGCATTTGAAGGAGTGTCTGGATAATCATTATAATAGAAATTAGGGATATTCTGTTCCGAATTTTAATGAAAAATCAGGCCAAAGGTGACTACATAGTGATGTAATTCTTGTAGAAGTTAAGGTTAATGAAATCTTCATAGTGTGCTGAAACAGGGGATAGGATTAGAACGGGAGTTATTGAAGTTGCTTTTATTTTAAGGAGAGCTAAATCACCATACCCTTTGCTCTCCTTACTTCACCGATTCAGCCTTTGCCTACTAGCCAGTCATCTTCACCTGAGTAGGTACAGTGCCAGCTTTGGCATGCACACACAGGTTTGCATACTCACATGTGCACATGAGCATGTCCAAGAGTTGTCTCTTAGTCGACAGCTCTTAAGATTGGGTAAAGTACAAGTTACAGCCTGAACTACAAAACTAGAGAGTTGTCATTGGCCAAAGGCAAAGGAAATTTCAGAAGCAGAAAGGAATCTGCAAATTAGAAAGTACAGAGAGGAAGATGACAAATTAAGATATAAGTGTTTGGGAAAACGAGTTCATTGAAGCCATCTAAAATTACACAACAGAGTGTAAAGTGGAGCCTATTTTCAAAGTAGAGGCTGCTACAAGGTGGCATCTTTGAGCCCAGCCTGTTATTTTCAGAAGTTCTCCACTAAGGGGAAGAGAAGAGATGGAAACAGAATCAAAGAAGGGATTTGTTTTAGGACACGGAATATATAAACATGTTTGTCATTGGAAGGGAAGACACAGTGCAGAGTGATGGATTGTGGGTGAACAGGAAAGTCCTGACTGATGTGAAGGTCTGGAGGGATATAAAGATAAAAGCATTGAGATAACAAGTAAATAATTATTTTAGTTAAAGAAAAGTAGTTATTCCTCTGAGATGGGACTAACAGAGGGAAGCATGGCTATTGATTCAGAGAATTCTGAGATGAAGAAGAGGATAATTAAAGTGGCTGGCCCAAAGACTCAAAGAAATGCACTATGGAAGGTGTGATGCTTGGTGATCAATGGAAACACAAGAAGATGTTGGCCAGAGACTCAGGGAGCTACGGGTTTAGTACAAATTCTCTCCTGAGCCATGTCAGCCCTGAGTTACATTACTAAAGGCAGTGGTGTTGTTTCTTAGTGAGACCTAATGACTGGGTCAAAGTCTGGGTCTTGTAACATGGCTAGATCAGCACAGAGGCCATATTCCCTTTGCTGCTCCTGAATGGCAGGGCTCAGCCTTTCTACATTCATGGCTGCTCTCACTGATTTTATGAAGCACCTCTGACCGAGGTCTTCTGAGTAATGGTTGCTCTTTAAAAGGAGACAATCTTTGGAACACTTTTTAAAGGTTGTCTGAACAAGTGTGCGTACAGCTTGGTACGCATATGAGGGTGTGCCAAACACTACCAAAGCACAACTGTAGTAATCTGCTCTTAACACTGATTTCTCTTTCAATGATTAAACTAAAGAAAGCAGGGCTACTGTACAGTCTGATACACAACGGATAAATTTTAATAAGTTAGTCACTCTTGCGTACATCAAAACCCAGAAAAGTCAAACCAAATAAATTCCGAGACACTCATGCTAATGTGTTAACCAATATTTAGATTTGCTTCTTCATCTTTGTTTTATGCAGAACATCATTATTTTGGTAACCTAAATTTTTTCCTCTGTCCACTCCCTAGAATCATCTTTGCTGGATTTTGCCTTGGTATTTTAGATTGAGATACAATAGAGGGATTCACAAAACATGCCCCTTGCACCTCTTGCAGAAATATTGCTGGAATTAATTCTTACTTTAGCAGTATCTCTATTGTGTGAACCTCTGGGGGGAATTTTTCTTTGGCCTCGGGGCTGAAGTTGAATTTCACTGAAGCAACTAAAACATCTTGATTCTAAGGCACTGGGAATAGTGTAATTGTCTTTGATTTCTTTGGGGCTTCAGTTGTGTATCAACCAAGAATGCTTTTGGCCACAATTACTTACAATAAGTTCAAGAAGTGGATTTTTCTTTTAACATAGAAAGGTGTCCAAAGGTGAACAACTACTGATATTATCTCTAAATCTTATTTTGTCTGAGAATATTCAGACACAGGATGACTAAAGTCATAATTCTCAACCTTTGTGGTGTAACCAGTTACCTGGTAGATCTGGTAGAGTAGAGGGGCCCAGGCTTCTTGGTGAATAGAGACTTTGCTCCTGTGTCTTCACCATGCTACTTGTGCAATTCTCCTATGAACCATGGCTGAAGTTCAGTATCCAGTGGTCTCATGCCTACCACTTGAGGAAAAAAAGGTATGAGTCACATTAGTCAACTCTGCTTATTTGTGCTTTCAGGAAGAGTATTGGAAGATGTAACTGTCCAAAGAAGTGTCAAAATTTGGGGTAAACAAGGAAGGAGGGAAATGGTCATTAGATGGGCAGAAGTCATTGGCTTGGGGTCAAATTGATAAGTTGATTCCAAAATTTCTATGCTATCTAATATGTTTACATAAACTTTAAAACTATGTACCTTTTGTATAGTTACACATTCCTGAATTATTTTTAGTTTTCTAGCTTTCTCTGTGGGGTTTTATTCTGTTTTGCTTAATTTGGTTTGGTTTGGTTTTGGGTTTGGTTTTTTGTTTGTTTATTTGTTTGATTGATTTTTTTTTATGAAGGATACTAGAAATGTATTCCTAGGTCTTCACAGAACACACAGGGGTAAGGAATCAGTGATGAAATCCTTGCATTCTACTTCAGGTTGCTTACCTGACTTGTTATCAAAGGTCAGGTCTGGTGTGGTAATGTCCAAGCTACTTTAGGGCTCCATTAAGGAAGGAACACTTGCATTGTTTCCTGTTGCTCACATTATATGTTGTGACACAACCTGACTGATTCACAGAATCCAAAAAACTCTAAGAGCTCAACTTGATTACACAAAAAGTAAGATTGGCCTCCGTTCACAGTTCTTTCTTGCCTGAATATGAATCTGGTTACTTTTCCACAATTCATGGCTCCTACTCATATCACAACCTCACAGAAACTAGTTATATTTTAAAACATCTCTGTTGGAAACAGGGCCTGTGTAGCCATATACTATTTGAAAGCTCTCCAGGTATCTCCTGTAGGTAGTCACGTTGAAGAACATCTGTCCTGGCTTACTAGCTAACATAACTTGACTGTTTATGATTAGTCTGAATGGGAATTTTCTGATTTCATTCCCCCTTCCTCCTCCCCCTGCCCAGATCTCTGTAGATCTCACATCCCAAATCTCTTTTCTACTTTTTAAAAATGTTAACTTGAGAGAAGAAACTTGGAGGTCACAGACTGAGCAAAGTAATAATAGTGGGTCCAAATTTGAAAAATAGTTTGTCCCAGGAAATTGGATGTTGGAAACAATGAACTGCCCACAGTTAGTTGATCTCATGAACTGCACACAGCCCTGGCAGATGTTTCTTGTAGATATTCAGATGGGATTTGGTTCGAATGTATTTATTTCCAATCTTTACCTGTGAAAAGCTAAGGTGAGTAGATGAGATATTGAACACATGCACATTGTTGACATAAACATTCTTATGTCAAGGACCCCAGTGGCCCAGGTTAGCAGCAGCACTTTCCATGGATCAGGCTCTGAAGAATGGTATGGCCTTTCCTTGGTTCAAGTAGAGATGTTAACTGTGTGTGCAGATAGTACCAATCACAACTTACTCCTCCTGGATGACTGCAACCTGAAACTGTTACCAAACAGAGACCCTCTGTAGAGATTAGTTAACCTGCCTCCTCGTTCAGCTATATAATAAATGCCTTGTGTTATTTGGCTGCTGGTGCATCTCTATGAGCGTGAGCTGTCCATCTGTTTCTGGCATTTCACATGTGTGTCTTGTTTCTTTATTCCAGGTTCTCTCAATCAGGTCAACCCCAAAGCTGTGCAGGTCACAGATAAAGAAATTCAGCAGCGACATTGCCTAGGATGGGTCTTTGAGTGAACAGTTTCTATTAGGGTCATGCTGTGTGCAGTGGAAATGCCTAGGCCTTTACACCTTCACCTTGTCAGCCCCACAGTGGGTAGTCCCAGGGAAGTTCATAGGCTTATGTAAGGAAGCTCTGGGGAGCAGCCTGAAAATGCTGAGCACTTGAGCCTGTTTGCTGGTGATTCTGTGTGTTCTGCAACAAAGTCTTCCAAAGAGGAGGGTTGGCACCTTTCCGCACCTACAGCAGGATTCCCATACATTCTCACGGTAAGGGAAAAGGTGAATATGTGTGTCATGCACTGAGCCAGGTAAGGTCATTCTCCCTCTTACTGCTTGCATTTAAACGATGTGATCTCTAAGACTGTCTGTTGTCTTAGTCCATTCAGAAGGATCAGACAGAATGCCATATATGGCAGGGCATACCATTTATCACAGTCTGGAGCTGTAAGTTCAGGGTCAAGATCCTGGCAGATTTGAGGGCCAGCTTTCCAATTCACAAATGATGCCATCTTATCTGGTGCAAAGACCAATGCCGATCTCTGAGACCTTTTTGATAGAGGTGCATGCTTCACCTCCATGGCCTAAGTACCTATTAACTATCATTGTTGCCTTGCAGGTTAGTATTTCCAGCTATGAACTGAAGCAGGAGTCATAGACAGACCAAATTACGTAACATCAAACCTTTGAATAAGCAAGTATTTCAGGAAGTCTGTCATGCATAACTTTCGGTTAGTAGTTTCCTAATTGCAGGTTATGGGTTTTGTTGTATTTTATGTTTGTTTGAAAGTTTTTTGTTTGTTTGTTTTTGTCACAAATGAAAAGAAAGTAATAAAACAAGTCTTAAGGTAGGGAGGAGGTAATTTTGGATGTGTATTAATTTCCAAGTATTTTTTATTTTAGTTTTTTTACCAGAGTTTTTGCAAACAGTATCTGTACACAGAGATTCTGCATTTTCAGAACTCACCCAGGCAATCACATTATTATTTACAAAGAACCCAGCTCTCATAACCTATAAGATATTTTGAAAGAACAACTTAAATGCCGATTTCTTGCAGCTAATTTTCCTGGGTAAGCAAACTCTACCCTTGCGTTGGCTTCCTCGGTCCTAATGAATGTTTAATTTGTCAGATGTTATGGTCTCTTCATCTTCTTTATTTACTTTGAATCCTGCAGGAATTGAATTAATTCCTGAAAGAAAATAAACAAAAATGATTTTTTCAGTAGGCTTGAGTGAATATGTTCTGAGTCTTGTGACCTGGGCAATTGGGAATATAGAGAACAGCCAGATCTCTGAGAAGTATGGTACACAGAGAACGAGACCAATGGACCCTGTCCAGCAATCACAAGAAATTCATCCCTGAGGCTGTTCACGGTAGCTCTTGAGAGCATTCTGAAGCCATGTGAGTTATACAGGAAACATAGCTTTACCAAAAACATCCTTTTTCTAGGGATGGAATGATTTCCTCACTAGTACTCAAAGGGAGAATTATTTATCAATGAGAAATTCATGTGTTGAGAGGAAGAAAGAGCTGTGTTTGATTCCTGATGCCGAAAGAATGGCTGTCAGAGTGTCTTTATGGAAATGGCTTTGCTTCAGTAAGCCCTTGGTTTTCTATTTAAGCAAAAAGCAGTAACAATTCCTGACTATGGACTTCAGTGTTTACTGTCATGTTCATTACTGTTTAATAAGTAACCTATCAGCATTATTCTTGTCAGCATCTTTCTTTTCATTAATGCTTGTACTGTTGAAAAGAAGACTGTGTTTTATCCTTAAAGAGTTTTATATTTTGGTCCTTGGTGAGTTTAGATTTTTGTCCTCATTGTCTTTTCTGTTGTTTAAGTGACACCCTGCTATACTCACTCTAGTTACTTCTCTGGTCTTTCACTTCTGAGAATATATTGTTGTGTATTAGCTCTTGGGCTAGGAGCCAGGATCCTTTTTCTCATCCTCAGTAACATTTCTTCAAATTTCTTATCCACAGCTCTTTCTCTGCCTTTCTGTGTTTTCTGTTTAGACTGGAGTAGACTAGATATTTACAAGGCTATGACGGAGGCTTGTGATTTGGTGGCTGAATATAGGTCAAACTAGGGAGTCAGTCACATGCAATGACCTCTGGAATCCTCTGATGCTCTGAACACTTCCATTATTACTCTCTTGTTCTTTCAATGGAATGGAATTATATGTTCATATTTATTGCTCAGTTCTCATTGATTCTCTGTCATTGCTATCTTGTTCAAACCAGCCCTCAGAAATATTTACTTATGCAGGAGAAATGCTCATGAGAATCAGAGTTTGAATCCACAGTAGTCATGTAAAAAATCAGGCATATGAGCACATACCTATAAAGGAAAGGCAACAGAGACATGGGAATCCTGAATAGCTTACTGGCCAACCAGTCCAGCCAATGTGGTGAACTGCAGGTTCATGAGAGACCATGTCCCAAAATAGAAGACTATAGAGAGACTGGTGCAATCAACTGCTCAGCCTCTGGCCTCATGCATGTGTACCTGCATAAAAAGGAACACACACACAAACACAGAGAAAGAGAGAGAGAGAGAGAGACAGAGAGAGAGAGAGAGAGAGACAGAGAGAGACAGAGAGAGACAGAGAGACAGAGACACAGAGAGAGACAGAGAGAGAGACAGAGAGACAGAGAGAGAAAGACAGAGAGAGAGAGAGACAGAGAGAGAGTAAAAGAAGACATTCTCAAAAAACACAGACTGGTTTGTTCTCTTGCTACTTCAGTTTTTCAAAAGAGGAGCTGCTATACCTATTCCAGGGAATCATTACAATGGTACCTGTAGTATTCTTAAGATATTGACTGTTGATATCTTAGAATATAACTATATACAACAACTCTCTAAGCTTAAAATATATAATGTAATTGTGATTCAATTTCTTTCTAGTGATCAATTGATTGATGACAAATCATTATCAAATATAGGCAAGAAGAGATTGTACCATCGTAAAAAGATGGCAATGCTCAAAGTCACCCATAATGCTATGAAACATGTACAAATCACTTGTATGTGTAGGATACCCACTAATTCCCCTGATCACCATCAATGGATCTTAATACAATAATAATTCAGAGGACTGATCCTTTACCAGAGAGCATGAGACCACGTAACAGAAAATAACAAAATGGAATGTTTGCTCTTTAGCTTTCTATGTGAAGAACTAGTGAGGTCACCATTAACAGTTACTCTGCTAAACAAATGGCAAAGATATCCTAGGAGTCACCTGTCATCTGTGGTAATCTCATTTGGCTTAAAATTTTCCATCAGTTGAGACATTGGAGACAATAAATATGTAACTGAAATGTAATACAAAAAAAATCTACTAATAATACTGATGTACTCTATAACATTTCAACTAATTAGCCAAAGTACAAAATCAATTCATATTAAAACAAAAGTCACGACATGATCCAGAATGAACATATTACCTCAATGGGCAAGCTATTTATGAACAAGGAAGCTATAATAGAAGTCAGGTAAAATGCATGCCATTTGGTGGCATGTAAAGACCAGTGGCTGATGTGGTGTTTGGGTATTCCATTCTAGCATAAACGTATCTTCTTTTTCTGTCATAGCAGTAGATGAAATATATCATAATTTATATCACTGGTTAATTTCTCTAAATATGCCTTTTTCATACCCAATACTAATTGAAATAGATTTCTACTAAGTATAGGAATATGCCTGAAGTATCTTAGTGAAATAAAGATGAAGAACAAAGTATAAAACACTGTAGCCCTTAATTCAACATATTGGCTGCATTTTGGGATACCTGCATAGAGACACATAAAATTACAAAGTATAGTATATTTCTCCCAATTCACAGAAGATGGAGTGACCACTACCATTGAAGGTGTGCAGTATTCATGTATAAGAAGTACTCATTGGCTTTAAGTAAAGATTTCTTTTCAAAAGGGTATGCATAACTTGCAAAAAGAAAAAAAAAGGAAAATGGATCCTATTTTAATGGGGTCTAGAAACACTACAGTATGTTACCAACTCTCCATAGACGGTGCTGTAATATGACTTCCCCTAATAAAATGAATGGATCAGCAAAGATCTCACAACTGGGTATTTTCATAATGACACTTAAGAGAGGGAGTTCTGTATGCCACCCATAGTGAACAAACAATTGACCTTGAGGAACATTATTCTATGAATTACAGGAATATGCTTCAAGGCATCTTAATGGGATAAGCTTGAACAATAAAGTGTGGAATACTCTATAAACATAAACTTGTCCCTGGAAGGCATGAATATTTTCTCCCTCATTTGCTTTTGCTTTTCAATACATCTCATCTGCAATTTTATATCCTACTGTATATTCTACTCTAACTAATAATTAACTTATTTGGGGTAACATAGCCATGAAGCAATGAAATTGGGATGCTAATGGTGCCTCTGAGAGACATGGAAATGGTTTCTTTCAGGTGTTTGTCAGAAGAATAAAAGCAAGGACAAAGTGAATCTGATGAGAAGTGAACAGCAGTGTTGCTTTTCAGAAGGAAACAATATGAATAATTTACCAGACACATGAAAGAATATATCTAGCTATTCCCTGTGAAGGGGAGTGACCCGGCCTCCAGATCCTTGTATATCACCAGAAATAACAACTACCAACATTTGATCACTGGCCTTTCTAAGAAATATTTTCAAAGAAATATGATAATGATTTTTTTCTAACACAGTAACCAAAACTATGGAAAAGGTTTTGTTAACTGAATATGCATATGCTGCATATGCTTTATTCAAGAAAGGCAAAATCTTCCATAAAATGATGGTTCATAAAAAGGTATATTGTATTATTATTTTAAAAGGTATACTGTATTATTTTTTAAAATAATTATTTTATTTATTTATATTCCAGTGCTGCCTCCTCTCCCAGCCTCCCCTTGTAGAGTTCTCCCCCTCTAACCCTAACCCCTTTGCCTCTGAGAGGGTGCCTTCCCTCAAATTCTGGGGCATCACGTCTCTACAGGATTAGGAACATTCTCTCCCACTGAGTCTAGAGAAGGCAGCCCTCTCCTATATATTTGCCAGGGCTTTGGACCAGCTTATGTATGCTCTTTGGTTAGTGTCTCAGTCTCTGGGAGCTCCCAGGAATCCAGGTTAGTTGGTCTTCCAGTAGGGTTGCCATTGCTTTCAGTTTTTTTCAATTATTGAACTAACTTTTACATAAAGGTCCCTGACTTCTGTCCAATGCTTGCCTGTGGGTATCTGCATTTGTCTCAGTCAGCTGCTGGATAGAGCCTCTCAGAAGATAGCCATGCTAGGCTTCTGTAGACAACCACAACATAGTATCAGTAATGTCAGGCATTGGTGCCTGCTCATAGGATGGACCCCAAGTTGGTCCTATCACTGGTCAGCTATTTCATCAGTCTCTGATCCATTTTTGTCCCTGCATTTCTCTTAGACAGGAGCAATTTGGGGTCTAAAAGTTTGTGAATGGGTTAGTGTCTCTATCCCTCCACTGAGGCTCATGTCTTGCTCCTGGAGGTGTTTTTTTCAGGTTCTATGTCCCCATTGTTGGGCATCTCTGTTAAGGTCACCAACATTGAGATGTCTTAGAGATTCTGCCAAGCCCCCAACCCCAACAGTACATATTTTCTTTAATTTTCTTGTTCCTCTAGGCCTCTCTCCTGTCTATCTCTGCACCTGCCCCTGCCCCCATATTCCTCCAAGATGGGTTGAACCTTGCTTATGTTCCTACAGAATTGGTGGAATTACCTTTGTGCTTTGCAGGTCTTTGCTGGTCTCTTTCAGAAATCTCTTGCTGGTCCCTCTGCTGGTCTGTTTGTTCTGAAAGTAACAACAATACCAAAACTGAAAACTACACTCAATTGTGTCCTTGGACTACATTGTGTGCCTTTAAAATACATGTGGAGGTTACAATCCCAACTACCTGAGAATGTGATCATATTTGAAATTTGCCTTAGCTGATGTATCTAAGTTAGGAACATGCGATTAGATGCTACTCCAATATAACCAGTGCCTTTGTAAGGAGAGAAGAGACACAGCACAGGGATACATCTCATGTGAGAATGAAATTTGACTTAGCATAATATTTTATAATGTAAGGGATACCAAGGATTGCTAGCAATCCAGCAGCTAAGAGAAATAAATGCACAGAACATTGTTGCCTATACCCTTTATAGGGAATGACCTGACTTTATGTCTTTAAATCATACATCCAGCCTCCAAAAATATAAAAGCATGGCATTTTATGGGTTAAACCTATCTGATTTGTGTTATTTTCTCATAATAGCCAAGAAAACTAATTTATGGTTTAAATCAAATTTTCTAGAATGAAGGGCAACAGGCTAACGAACATACCAAGAAGAGATGCTAATGAGCGACGCAGATTATTCTGACCCAAGTGTAGATGTTTCAACACTCATATTAGCTGAAGGGCACACTGTAGTGATTACCACACATATTGAGAGGTACAGCTTGAAGAGGTTTGCCCTATCTGTAAGGAAGGACTACTCTACATGTTGGAGGCATAAAAAAAAAAGCCTTTGATATTTTCAAAATATCCAATCCAGTTTCATTTCTGTTGCTGTGATAAGATACCCTGACTAAAAGCAACTTAGAGAAGAAACCTAGATTTATTTGCCTTACAATTCCATATTGCAGTCCGTCATATTGTAGCAGGAACTTGAAGCAGCCAGACCCATCAGTAGAAAAGAGCAGAGAGAATAAAACTATGGATTCTTGCTTGGTTGCTTCAGCTAGATTTCTCCCGCATTATATAGTTCAGGTTTCCCTGTTTACAGAATGGTGCCATTTACAATATGCTAGATCATCCTCTGTCAATTAATAATCAAGACAATTCCTCATAGATGTGCCCGGAGGTCAACCTGAATTTGATAATTCCTTAATTAAAACTCTCTTCTTAAGCGATTTTTAGGTAGTGTAGATTTGGCATTAAAACTAACCACCACAGTATCCCAACTTGGATGATAAGAAAGTACGACAGTTCTACTTATGTGCATATTATAAGAACATAGGGAAATAAGAAATTTTCATACTGGTGCTTAGAAATTTGGAATAAAAATATCTCTAGCATTTCACTCCAATTTCCCTCCAAGACCACAGTGAGTTAGAGCTTTGAGATTCCAGGATCTTGGATAGGCTTAGACTTAGTTAACTTTAGTAACATACAGTTTCACCTCTCCTGCCAGTATACTCAGCAAATATAATTGACATAAATACAACTGGTGCTACATGGAGTGAGGAGAAGACTTGGGATCAGATAGCACTGAGTTCAATAAGACATACACTACAGGAAGACGATTGAGATTGTCAATATGGAGTCTAAAAAAAGTATCAGGGTGAAGAAGAGTCTACTATGTAGACCTTGAATCAAGATTTCTCTTCTTTCAGTTCTCCCCCTTGAAAATAATAATTGGTTTTATTTTCTAGATGTATAGTAACTAAAGAACACTGTTGAAATGTCTTATGCAGCCTAGAAGCCTATGACCAATGCCTCCATGGTGAATCTATTCAGAACTTTACCAGTCAGTGTCAAGATTAATACCTAGTTCTTGCATCCTTGTTCTATTGCCAGGCATCCTCCTGCTGATCTGAACAGTAAAGGAACAATAGCTTTTCATGGTGTCTATGAATCTTTTCTGTCTCCCTATGCTTTGTCCACACACCGTGATGAACTGGAAATAAAGCAGAGGTGCCACAGCACTCTGGTGAGTGCTTTTACTTCAGCTCTGGCTTTCAAAGCTGAAATATGTTTCTTTCTATTGTTGTGCCCATTCCTCTAATGCATTTATATGATGGCAAGGACATTGCTATCTGCTAGAAGAACATTGGAAATTGCTCGTACTAAGGAGGTATAGCATGTCCCAGGATATATGTAGGTAAGTCAGTCTACTGTAGCTTCTGATACTGGTCTTCTGTATCTTACCCCTTCGTGTTTGTACGACATCCCATGAATGGCAATCCCACTGCAATGCCACCACGGTTTTATGTTAGTAGAGCAATTCCTTCCAGTAGATAGTGACTTTCTGACATTCAAGACAGGGCTTGTCCATTTTATGTTCAGTAATTTCCTAAGTATTGAACAGTAAATGACACAACACTCACATTTGTTGGATAAAAAAGCCAATCTTTTATTTTTCTATGTGTGGTGCATGCATATGACAGAGAGAGAGACAAAGAGAGAGAGAGACAGAGAGAGAGAGACAGAGAGAGAGACAGAGAGACAGAGACAGAGAGACACACAGAGAGACAGACACACACACACGAGAGAGAGAGAGAGAGAGAGAGAGAGAGAGAGAGAGAGAGAGAGAGAACAATCATGAATGGGTGTGTAGAAGCCACATCAAGATATTGTTATTGTCCTCTCTTCTCCGCCAGATTGCATCGAACCAGAGCATATCACTCACCTGAAAGCTCTTTTTTTTTTTTTTTTAAATAGCCTGGCTATTCACTGAGCTCTGGGTCCTGCCTAACTTCATCTCTCAATTTTGAGGTTGCCAGTAGCACAGTCATCCATTCCCATTTCATATGAGTGTGCAAGTAACTCAGAGACTAACTGATAGTGTGTACACAGTCAAGTGTGCATGTTAGCATATGTATTTAATAGGGTGATGATATATCTTATGTGTCAGTATAATATTGAGAGTAGTTGAGTTGCTGGTGACTGTGTGGGAGTGTTTGATTGTGTGTATGAGACTGTGAATATGTGAGATTCTGAGTGTGTCTGTATGTGAATATATGCATGCAAGAGTGTGTGAATGCATAGGGTATTTTTGAGTGTGTAAGCATTGGACTGAGGGTGCATTAGTGTGCAAATCTGTGGGAGTGTGAATACTACGTGTATGTTAATGCAAAAGAGTTTTATGTGAATGTGTGTGTTTATGCAGGTATAGCTATGAGGGTGTGTAAGCGCCTATTTTTCATTATGTTTGAGTATATGGCTTTGAACATGCATGAATATGCAGGAGTATGTGTGTGCATGTGTCAGAACTTGAAGATATACAAGTGTGTGTGTGTAAATGTATGCCTGTGTGAACTGTGGGAGAATATTGTAAATGTGTGAGTGTGTAAGCATGTCGGTGTATATGAATAGGTAGATGTATAAATGTATGTCTGTGTGACAGTGAGGGAGAGGGTGTTAGTGTGTGAATGTGTGAGTGTGCAAGTGTGTGAATGTACAAATGTAGGAGTGTTGTCAGTAGGTGTGAGTCAGAAGTTTGTGAGGACTTCTTATTTAGGAGCACAGAATGAAAAGACTCTGCCATCATCTGGAAAGGGCTTCTGAGGTCTTCCTGAGCCAGAACCTCCCAGCCAGCAGAGAGGTAATAAGTTGGAAAATGCCCACCTACTTCCTTACCTGACTCCCAGGGCACTCTGATCCACTGGAGAGAACTGAATCTACCTCATCCCTAAGAAGACTGTGGTGATGCTGAGAAATCGGAACATGGAATCACTCTTTCCTAACTACAGCTACACTGGGGAAGAAGGCCTTAAATATTGGGAGAAATACTGGCTACCACTTACCTGTGGGATTGCATGTTTAATTATATTATCTCAGAAAGCTTCTTGATTTTGTTTTGAATTTCCTCACGTTTTCAGATTGCTTGAGCATTGGCCTGGGGTGGCAGTGATGGTGTTGAATACCAGCAAACACAGGGAAGGTAACACAGACTGCAGCCACCAGAGAGAATATGGCCCCTGGAGCTCAAACAAAAATTAAAATAAGCACTTGAAATTCAATACTAAGTGCCAATATCTCTAGCCTACATCTGATTAGTTCTTGGCTCCAGCTCCTGGATGCAACAACCACCCTCAGTCCCCTTGTCTGGAGTTGATGGAGGAGCTATCACTGGCCTGGAGTGATGAGTTTTGTTCCAGGTTTGGCTTATACATATTGATATAAGTTGGCTGACTGAGTTCATGGACCTCTTGCTGTCCCTCTAGATTTGATAGGATCTGTGTGGAAGGGAAAAAGAAACTTCAAAATCTTATTCTGTATTCATTAGAAAATGTCTGATATTAAATACTTCAAATTCCTGCAAAGAGTAATCATAGATTTGCAATATGAAAGGCAAACATCTAATTAGAACTCACATATGTTTATTTTTTCCACTTACTAATTTGTGTATAAAATTGTTTTTCATTTCATTTGCTTCTATTTCGATTTTCAATTTTGGCATTTTTTCCTTATGTTTATTTCATTAGCTAAAAGTTTGTGATCTACTATAATTCAAAAACTTTCAAAGGGGGTGATTAACAAGTCCAAGACAAATACAACAAGTTATACATTTGCTGAAGATCTCTTTTTAAGGAAACGGTGATTTAAATTATTAACAAGATACAAGTTTAGTATAAAATTCTGCATTTAAGTTAAATCTACAATACTATAAAAGTAATACATAGCAAATGTTTATATGGAAAATATTTTGCTTTCTATCTGTAAATTCAATATAAAAAGGCAGAGAAAGTTTTTAAAATAATATGAATTTAGATTTTACTAATTAAAGAATGGAATTTTGATTGCTGGAAATAAGTTTGTATTGTAATTTGAACTGGTGAGATCTAAAGCCTCAGATTTGTAGGTTAAATATTGAATTGCCCATTGTAGGTTATGCAACCCTTCCAGATATCCACCAGCAAATGGACAGCTAATGAAAGCAACAAACACATATACACCTGTTTCAAAACAACAGAGTACTCTCTAGGAAGCCAGAACTTCAGGTACCACAACTCCACATGGCCTGAGATAAGCCTCAAGTTTTATGCAGTTTCCTTGGGGCCACTTTAGCGAATTTCTAAGATGCTCAGAATCTATGGAAGAAAGAGTGGGTGCCTTGAGATAGACTACCAGCTTCATCCACTCATGTGATCTAGTGCCAAGTGAGGCAGATCAGCCAGTCAAGAAGTCTCAGAGCTGAGAATCTGGGGTGGGAGAGGTGTGAGAGCCAGGTGCAAGTTCCCATGGGCTGTTCCTGGAGTAGTCAGAGCTTTACAGACAAGTGGCTTAGAGAGGGGAGGGGGTAAATCAGAGAACAGGTTAACATGATTAGAGGCTGACGTTCACTATTCTGGCAGCAAGTTGAAGAATGAGAAGGGAAGCCTTAATTTCTCGGAACTAGTGAGCCACCAGTCTTTAGACTCGTGCTTAAGTTCTAGGAGACATCAACTGAAGTGTACAAGTCTGCAAACTTGACACTGCCATCCAAGGACAGAAGCTTCCACACTTAACTATATTGCTCCATTTCATCTTTCCATGTGTATCAGTTAGGGTTCTCCAGAGGAACAGAAATTTAAACTGAAAATAATAATTTTGAAGTGTATGCCATAAAGAAAAATCAGTAGAATCAATTGTCTGAAAAGTTTAATAAAAATGGAAAAACAACCAGAAATTGGTCAAAAATAAAAGAAATGAAAACTTGTAAACATAGTAATAAAAAACATAGATAATTTATATACTAAAATAATAAAATACACTATAGCCAATGTTATAATAACAAATTTGAAATCTTAAGTAAAATTGAAACACTTCTTAAACAGACCATATCATAAAATATCAACAAATATATGTTTAAAGAAGTCTTGCTGTGATTAAAAACAATGCAAAAAAATTCTCAGATGGCTTTTGTCATGAATTACTTAGATACTTCAGTAAAAAAATAATGCACATAAACTCCTCTAGAGAATACAAAAAGAACTATTTCTCAAGTCTATTTTAGTACCACATAATATATACCAAGACTCAGAGACATAACAAGGGGAAAAACTCACAAATGCAAAAATCCTAAAAAAATTATTAGCAAATCAAATTCAGAAATATGCAAAAAAGATAATTTCTCATAAAAATTGGGTTCCTTCCCAGAACTTGAGTTTGGCTTCACATTAAAAATCAGTTGACATAATTTAGCACAATTATGAAACAAAGCAAAGAAGCATGTGACCAGCTACATTTGAAAATGTAACTGAGCAAATTCCAACTTTTCCTTGTGCGTCACTGAATAGCCAATGTAACATCCATTTTGAGGACATTATTTCTGGAGAGGTGCTAGGGTAGAGTGTATTAGTGTAGTGTCTGCAAAGGCCATCCATCCTGTGTCCAGCATCAGTGACACCCATCCAGTGTTATAGGAACACATACGTACAGAAACAAGAAAAGTCTACTATGGTCTCTCTATTAGACCAAGTTTGATGCTTGCCCCTTGGCCATCCTCCCTGTGTGGAGCACAAGTTCCAGAGTGCTGCATTCTCCTGCATTTGTGTCTTCTGATAGGAATGAAGAAAGAAGTTAACCTTCAGTGTAAGCTAGTTGATCTAACCAGGTGTGTGAATCTTTAGAAGCAGAGATGCACGTGGAGGAGCTAGGCAAACATAGTTGACTCAATATGCCCTTCTACAATGCCCAGTTAGGGATATCAGACTAAATAGCAGTAGAGGCAAACACTTTCCTGTGAGAAGAGTCAGGGAGCAATGGAGAAGCAACTAAAGAGAACTCTAAAAACAAAATGAAAACATAATCTGCACTTGAAGAGATCTCAAAGAACACTTTCAGTGAATTGGGGAAACAACCTTAGTGTTGAAACAGCATTATAATCCCAGCTGCGGAATTTGAAGAACGTGAATTACTTTGTATAAGAGTGCCATTCCACATTAAAACAGCAATTAAATGTTATTTTCACAACTGAGTTAGCAGCTGTCTATCTAGCCTATAGAGACATATGAGAATTTAAATGTCTACTTTTAAAAATGAAGTAAAGAAACTGAGAGCATAGTTAAACATTTGTGGAATACATTTATTAATGAATGCAAAAACCAAAGCAACTGAGTATTTGGCAGGGATGGTATAGGGGTTGGGGGATGAAGAAAATACTGACATGTGCAGTCAGAGCTCTCTTGTTACCACACAAATAGTAGCATCTTGTCACTGGGTTGGTTGGTTTGTTTTTCTGCTATTGTAAATAAAGAAAGGTATGACTATTATTCAATGTTTTGAGGTAGGACAGAAGTTTGTTATTGTTAAACTCTTTTGGACACATGCAGCAGATATCAATCAAGTAAGTATCTTCCTTACACACACACACACACACACACACACACACACACACACACACACGCATGCACGCACACACACAAAATGAGACAGAAGAAAGAGGTGAAGAAAAACTGAAGCTTGGCTGTTATTTTCTAGGAATCTATGAGCCTACCAGACCTGTGAAGAGCTAACCCATTTTGAAGAGCTAACTGGCAGTTAAGTCGATATTTTGTGGGAGCACACGTGTCATGGTATCCACTGCCTTTGTTGTGATTGTTTTGAATACTAATGTGTTATGACTAATGTGAATTTTAATGTGTTATGAATACCAACGTATTAAACAGTCTGGTTGGGTCGGGCTTCCGATGACAAGTAATAAGTAGGAACATGACTTTAAAGTTAAGGAATTCAAGAACAATGGCAGGTAGTGGGCTTGAGAAGTTGTGTCTGTTTGCCAGGTGTGGGTGACACAGTGGTGACATTAGCCAATTAAAGGATACACTCAGGTGACTTAACTGGAGGAACATTCCCAGGTGATCCACAGCAAAAAATGTTGAGGAAGAGAAATCCAAGTTGGATTCAGTGTGCATGGTAAAAGGCCACAAGGAATTTTGCCTCCACATTTTGCAAAAGATTGCTAGTTTCTCAGAACCATAGATTGAAGGTTTGAGTTCATCAGAGTTTTGCAGACTTTGATTAATGAGACACATGAGCTCAAAAAAGGTGTTATTGAAAGAGTTTGATGAGTATAGAAGAAACTAACTAAAGCTAAGATGAGTTCACCAGAAAGCTCAAGTGTATAATAAAAATCATATAAAATATGATCTCTGATAAAATATTAGATAGAACTAGAGAAGAAAGAAAGCATTAAGTTCAAAGACGAACAGTAAGTCTTAATGCTCATTTTGAATAGATATTATAAAGGTTGGTGATGGATGAGTGACATTTCTAAACATTGAAAGAAAAAATTTAACACATCAAATATGAAAATGTAGGTAATGAGTTCCAGTGTTCTATAAAGCATTATAACAACTATAGTTTTATATATATAATTACATGATATAAATTCAAAGGTTTCCAGCAAGAGAAGTGGTTACTGTCCAAGGGGGAGGAAATGCTAATTATTTTGATTTGATCATTAATTTATACACATTTTAAATTGCCAAACTCTACAATATATGCTGATTAGTTATAACTCTCTTATAGATTGAAGGACCATAGGACAAGACACACAAACATAAATGATGACAGGAAGGTTGGAGTAAATCCACACATTAGCAACTAAAATACAGGTAGTTGGGTTAATATCATAAGCCTAGGACTATTCAAGTAACTGTTCGTAACCAGTTAAAGATGCTGTGCTCCAGCTCTACTATTTTATAGCAATTGAACAATCCCTGCCTGGATACATCATGGAGACTATGAGAAACCATCCCTGATACCTTCCAATTTTCTTTTCACCCTTCTCAAATCTCAACCACCCTTTTCTTTAACTAGAACTATTTAGAATTATTCTCCATAATTTCTTTGCTTTACTCCATAGGCTCACAGAATATAGTGGGTATGCTTAAATCAAATACAGTCTTTGGTTGTTTAAGTTTTAAAACTTTATGCAAATGGAAACATGTTCGTCTTCAATTTTTCTTTTCTGTTCAATATTATGTTCCTGGCATTTATCTACATTTCTATAAGTAGTTGGAATGCTCTATTCCCTTGGTATGTAGCAATCAATAGCATTATTCCTTGTTTGTTGCCATTCTATGGTAGATGGATGTTTGTACAGGTCCAAATGTGTCTCTGAGATGTGCATCCAGGGTGGAATGACCGAGTTACATTCACAGCACAAGATCAATTTTGTCAGGAACATGGTGCTGTTTTCTGAGAAGGATGATATGCTAATGGTCATACATAGGTACGTGAGTTCTTCCATATGCTCAGCAACACCCACGCCCTGCAAATCTGTTATGAAAAATGGATTGTGGCTCATTTTCATGCAGTTTGCTAATGAGACTGAACCTGTTTTCCCAAGATCCATTCTATGCTTACAGGGGCTGCTTTTGTGAAATAAATGTACCCTTGAGTCTCCTGTCCATATTTTAGGCCATTTTTTCTCTTATTGATTTGTAGAAGTTATTTCCTTCAATTAATTTTTAAAGAAGCTTCATAATTTTTTTAAAAAAATATGTCATTTAAACCCAACCTTTTAATTTAAACTGTAGCTTTCAGCTTGGCTCATGCATTGATAAGCAATAGACCTTTAATGATGTATTTTGCATTCAACAAATTTACTGAATCCCTATTTTCCTAGAATGTGTGCAGCTTTTGGTTTTCCATACTTTATTATGTTGTGTGTAAATGATGGAGCTTTTTCTTTTCATCATTTTTACAACTTTCATTTTCCAGCTTTATTGGGCTTGGTTGCTCAATCAATAGTGAGGGCAAATCCATTTTTTCTTGTTCCAGTTCTTAAAAGGAAGATGTTTCCACATTGCAAAACACTGTGATTTTGTTATGGTATATTTTAGACTTAGGCTCTGAAATGTATTCCTTATGTGTATAGGCATTTTGCCTGCATGTATGTCTAGGTGTCATGCATATGCAATGCTTATAGAAGCCAAAGATCATTAGATCCCCTGAAATTGTAGTTATAGATCTTTGTTGGCCACCATGTGGGGGGATGGGAATTGAACCTGGGTCCTCTAGAAGAGCAGTCAGTCAGTTCTCTGAACTACCTGGTGAACTCTCCAACCCCTTCAGACCAGTAACTCGTCAAGAAATTGGTTTTTTTTGTTGTTGTTGTTCTTGTTGGTGGTGGTGGTGGGTGTTTTTGTTTTGTTTTTTGTGGGTTTTGTGGGGTTTTTTTCTTTCAGTTTGTGAAGGGTTTTTGGAAATTTACAGTAAAGTAAACAGTAAATCCTCAACCACTTCAGAATAGCATTCTCTTTTCTCCTTTACACTTTTTTTTGTTAATACATTAATATAGTTTCTGATTTTATGACACCTTTGACATTTTGAGATGAAACCATTATTTAAAAAATAAAGGACACTGTAATTTTGATTCTCAAGTGTCATGCCTGTTCCCCCATCAGCTAAAGATTTCCTGGTCTGCTGTGCTTTGGGGAGGTGGTAGAACTTTGAAGAGAGATGAGGGTTACTGTAAAGAAGCTGTATCACAAGCCGGGGAGGTGGTGGCGCACGCCTTTAATCCCAGCACTTGGGAGGCAGAGGCAGGCAGATTTCTGAGTTCGAGGCCAGCCTGGTCTACAGAGTGAGTTCCAGGACAGCCAAGGCTATACAGAGAAACCCTGTCTCGAAAAACAAAAAACAAAAAAACAAAAAAAACCCAAAAAACAAAAAACAAAAAACAAGAAACAAAAAAAAAAAGAAGAAGGAGAAGCTGTATCACGAGGAAGGGGTTAGCTTACAATTGCTGTGACAAAATACACCAACTTATGGTACTTACTGGACTCGTGGTTTCAGACCATTGCCACTTGGCTCCATTTCCATGAGCCTGTGTAAGAGAGCATCATGGTGATGACAACATGGACAAAAGTTGTTCATCTCATTATGGATAAGAAGTATGGGGGAAAGAGAGAAACAGAGACAGAGACAGAGACAGAGACAGAGACAGACACACACACACACACAGAGAGAGAGAGAGAGAGAGAGAGAGAGAGAGAGAGAGAGAGAGAGAGAGAATGGAGATGATTCCTCATACACATTCTTAATAGGGAATAGCATATAAGCAAGACATACGTCTTTCAGTTTAGAAAGTAATGAGTCCACAAAGAAAACAATAAGTTTGCTATTTGATGAGGGCTTATTTCTCGTTCACACAGGACCCTTCCTTACATTCTTATCAAAAAAAAAAAAAAAGTGGTTCCTTCAGTAATCTTTTATAAGGATATTAACCCTATTTGGAACCCAAGGACCTCCTAAAAGCCCACTTTCTAAAATGTCACCCTAACAGTTGGATTTTAATGTAGATTTTAATAGAATGCAAATATAGAGTTTTGGATCAAATCTTTAACTTTTATGTCTTATTTGCATGTGAGATATCTTTGTTATACTCCAATAGTCTCAAAAATTCTTAATTAATCCAAACATAAACTTTAAATTCTAGGTCCAAAAATCTCACCTAGATACCATCTAAATCACATCTGTGTGAGACTCAAGGTACAGTGTACCCCAAGTTAAACTGGAAAAATCAAAGTCACTAATTTCAAAATACTACAGTGAGATGGGTGGGTATAGGTCACTTATTGCCATTGCAAAAGTGGACAAAATGAGGGTGAAGAAAGGAATCTAGGCTACAAGTATACCTGAAACCAGTAGAGTGACTCTCATTCAACCATAAAGATTGGGCTCAAGGGTCCTACATGTCCTCCCTGTCAGAAGTCCTTCCCTTAAGACACACTGGGTTGGTGATGCTGCCTTTTGTATATATTTGAGACAGTAGCTCTGCCACCAAAGCTCTGAGCAGCTTTGTCTCTAAGGTCACGTGGTTTGCACCTTTGTCACGTGGTTATCATTCCCACAGGCCAAAATTGCAAATCAGCAATGTTGATTTTTTCTGAATACCTTTACCTTTAAATTCTAGAAGCCATGCTTCTCTTTGATGTGTGTTCTTTCTGAGTTGGTAAAGATGCCACTGAGTGCCTGGGTGCTGCCAAAGCTCTCTTTAAAGGGCAGTTACCATGGTTCAGGTCACACTTGTATCTGCTAGTATTCTCTTTGTCGCAACCACTAACAAGTGACAAAACATAGGAATTAAAAGTTTGAAATTGTTGTGTGTCTAGGTCCCTGTACTCTGGACCCAGTGTGACAAGGGTATCTAGAGTGGCCTCCAAAATATTTTTGGTACCATTTTCCATCTCCTTGATGCATAGCAATCAAGCCGCTCATCCATGGCAGTCTGATCTCAGAATCATTTGGTCATAATTGTGTTTGCTTCTATCAGGTATTCTTATTTTATCCACTGAGGATAGGCCAAGTTCTTTTCATCTTCTGCTTCTCTTTTGATTAGAAATTCAATCTTAAGTTGAATTCTTCTTCTTGAATTTTATTATACAGACCCAGGAGAAATCAAGTAAGATTTTCAACATAAGGCTTTCAGTTTTCACCAGTCAAATACCAAATTTCATTGTTCAAAATTTCTACATTTCATAAAAAAAAAATAGGGTCTGAGAACAACTGAGCCAAGGTGCATCACATCATAATCAAAATGATGTTTCCTTAAGTTATTGATTACATGTTTCTCATTCCTGAGACCTCATCAGAATGATCATTGTGGTCAGCATTTTTTCCAAATTGTGTCCAGAACCACTTAGACATTCTCTAAGAAGACTAAACCTTTCACTGCCCCTCTCCTTCCCTCTCAGCTCTCATCAGAAGTGCCATCAATAGCCTAAGTTGCTGTAATAAATCACTCAATTCTGGGTACAATATAAATAAAAGATTTACCATTTTCCTTCTCTGTGGTTTAAAAACATGGAGACAGTATCAGCTCAGCTCTGACAGGTGACAGCTGTGCAGTATAGACAGCATCATGTGACATAAGGGTATGTGCTGCTCAGTTATGTCAATTTGACATGATTAGTCACTTCTGAAGAAGGAATCTCAATTGAGAATTGCCCATAGTAGATTGGCCTGTGGCCATGTCCATAAGGCATCTTCTTAACTGCTAGTTGATGTGTGAACATCTATCTCTTTGTTGGAGGTGCTATCTCTGGGAGGGTGGCCCTGGGCTATATAAGAAAGGTAGCTGAGCAAATCAAGAACACAAATAAGTAATCTGTATTGGTATTTAGTTTCTGCTTCAAGCTTCTGCCTCTAGTTCATGTCTTGGCTTCTCTTTATGGTAGACTATACCTGTAAGCTAAAACAAGCTGCATCCTCTCCCCAAGATGCCTTTGGTCATGGTAATTATCACAGCAACATAAAACAAGCTCCGATATATGCAAGAATGAAATACCACATATGAAAACTAGAGCAAGATTGTAGCAAGAGTCTCTGATGACAGTCTGCTCTACTGGAACTAACTGACCCTTGCAAGATGGAACTCATTCTACAAGGCTAGGATTAATCCCCTCCTGATGGCAATCATGACCCAGTAGTCTTATAATAAACTCTACCTGCTAATGGTTTTATGAGCTTTCAGAACTATTATGTTTTGAAATTAAACCTAACATGAGTTTTGTGGATAAACCATATACAAGCTACAGTAGTCCACTTACTGTAATGTAAGATTTTTCTAAACATTCCTTAAACTCTAAGTTTCTAAACACAACATAGTTCCAAAACCTTTATATTTATGCACTTATTATATTATTGAATATGTATTGTATGTATATATAAGTGTTCACATGTGTGTTACCATCCATTTGTGTTTGCATGTATTGATAGTGTGTGGTTCCCTTATCACTGGACCCCTTACATACTAACACAGTCTCTCACTTGAACCAAGTGTTCATGATTGAATGAGTCTCGTCAGTCAGCTTCTAGTGAACTTCTGTTTCCACCTCCCAAGTGCTGGGATTACACATAAGTCACTATGCTTACTAGACATATATACAGGCACCAGGGTTACAAACCCTTGTTTGGACAAACAGTTTACCTGCTGAGCTATCTTTCCAGTCTGGTATACATTGCTAAGTAGGTGTCCTGATCTTGGTGCTGGCGTCATGTATCTACCCAGTTGAATTGCTATAACAGACTACCATAAGCCAGATGGCATAGAAACAAGAGATTTCTTATAGTCCTGAAAGCTAGAAAGTACAAGATCAATGTACTAAAATTTTTATTTCAAAATGTTACCATGTTACATCTCACATGCAGAAGGGTAAGAGGAATTTCTATGGTTTATGTGTTTCTATCCTCCAAAGCTTATAATAAGCTTTGGTTCCTTTTTAACATTGATTGCAACCTTTAATAGGTGAATAGGCCATTATTAGTCTATCCTCATGAATGGGTGTACCACTTTATTAATGGCGTTTTGTCTGGTAGATCTTCTCTGTCTCTCTGTCTCTCTCTTCTTGTCCCATTCCCTCTCCCCCCTTCTCCTCTTCCCCTCTCCTTCTTCTCCTGTCCTTCTCCTGCTGTGATGAGATGATATAGTCAGAAGGTTTTTGGTAAATACCCAACTCTTCCCAGCTTTCTGAACTATATGCCAATAAATTTCTATTATACCACAAGCACTGGAGGAAGAGCTCAAATTGATCTTAAGGAATATAACTAATTCAATAACAAATGCAAATGAAGATGTGGAAGGAGGTCTAGCTAGGCTCTAAGTAGATGCTAAACATATTTTAAAGGACAGGACATACTAGGCACAGCCTGGATGGCATAGTTGGAACACTGATCGAGGTTCTGGCAAGGCTCAGAAGGAAAGAGCTGCATGAAAAGCCATGATCAAAATGTTCCAGAATATAGACAATCAAACCATTTATGTGAAGTCTCTAATGAAAATGAGAAAGGGGCATCAGAAACCAGGGAGAAGGTCATCCTTGTTCCAAAGTGGTAAAAATGTTGACCGAATTGAGTCTGTGTCCCATGGCTTCATGGAAGATAGCACTTAAGAGTGATGAACTAGGATTTCTTGATAAGAATTATCTAAGCAGCAAAGCATTCAAAGTGCTGCATGGCTTCTTTTAACTGTGTGTAATAAAACACAAGAACAGAGAAGCAATTTACATAAAGAATTCATCATTAAAAGACAAGCAGAAGACAAAGACATGAATCCTCTTGGCCTAGCTGTATAACAAATAAGCAAGTGTTTGCGAGAATAAAACCAAGGATGCTCCCAACAGATGGTCTAGTAAGGAGATTAATATGTGTGGAAGGAAGTGTGGGACATTCATGGAGACTTTAGAAGAATGACCCTGGCCCAGAAACACTTCAGAGATACTAAGCTTCCTTTCCTATCAAAGTCACAAAACAGAAGTTTGAGGGTAAAGCCTAAGGTTCTCACGGGACATACTGCCCTCTACCATTTCAATAATTTACCCTGCAAATTTTGGTTCAGCACTTCTCTCGAATAATCTATGACTCACTCATCCCAGGTGCTGCCTGGCTACTGCTCAGGATGGTTCAAGCTGTGACTCTTGCCAATCTCCATATGTCAGCAACCTTGCCAAAGAGCACAGTGCATGTAGAGTCTTCAACTAGATCTAAAGGATATTTAGGACAACCTAGGAGACCATGAAACTGCTGCTCTGCTTGAGGCAGTTGAACTTGTAGAACACAGCCACCTACAGGACCTCAGAACTGGAGAACTGCCAGTGTACAATGACAGCCTGGGAAAGGTATAGGCCTGAGTCTCTGACCCAGGAAAGTGGGCATGTAGGCTAATCCTAGCAAAGCTTCAGAGGTTGGGAATCTTGAAGCCTTGGAAACACAGTGTGTACAGAAGTGAGATCATGTAGTTTAAGGAAAGACAATTTCTTTGGAAATATGTTTTTATGATGTTCACTTAATTGAGTTTTGTATCTTTCTCTGACCTCCTTTTAAAAGTGGCTAATCCCAGTTGTGACAATGTCACCCTCATGATCTAACCACGTGCCCGGAATTCTGCATCTTGATACCGCACCCCTGGACATGAAGGTTTTTTCAGTGTGCAGATTCAGAGAACTCCAACGTTCAGAAAATCACATATCTTGACTCATTCCTCCAAGAATCTGTGTATCGGTCTCTAATATTACTTGATGAATGCAGTAAGAGTTAGGAGGGGAGGAAGCCATAAAGAAAAGTTTCTGTTTTAATTCTGTAGCCAATTTAAACTAGTGAAATTTTCAATCAAGTATCTTCTATTTGAAATGTCACACACTGATTTGACTAGTAAAAAAAAAAAATGGAGCAAACCTTGGTCTTGCATCTCTGTGCTAAGTTTGGCTTCCTTCCCTTGTGAGGTTATATTTTCTTCAGCTCTTTGTCTTCTTCACAGTCTACATTCCTCTTTTATTATACTTATTATAATTCATTAATGTCTAGGTGATTATTCATATGTCCCCATTGTCCTCTACTAAACAAACTATAAGCCTCTTGAGACCAGAGACTGTTTAGTGCCTTATCAGCTACAATTACAGTTCTCAACACAATCCATGGTATAGGGTATGCTTGAGAGAAATCTTTGACAAAGAAACACTAAACGGTAATGACCAAAATATTCTTACAAACAAGTGTAAAGGAAAAAAATTTTTAGTCCATCTACCTAGAATCCAGGGAATATACAACCTCTGGACACGGTAACACAGTACTGGAGCACAGAATGACTGAGGTGCCAGAAATGACAGTCAAAAGTGAAATGCTGGGTGGTGTGAGTGGAGTTTGCTGGGTTTGTAAAAACTCATTTATGGATACAGTTCTTTTTCTCCTCTCTCTCTCTCTCTCTCCCTCTCTCTCTCTCTCTCTCTCTCTCTCTCTCTCTCTCTCTATATATATATATATATATATATATATATATATATGTGTGTGTGTGTGTGTGTGTATGCATGTGTGTGTGCTTGTGCATGTATATATGTATATATACATACATACACACATATATACATGCATGTATATATGTACAAATATGTATATGCATATAGGGCAAGAATATATATATGCATATACATATGTGTGTGTGTGTGTGTCTTAAACTTCAACTTTTTTTATATGCGAAAAGGGCTAAGGAGATGTCTCAGTCAATAAACTATTTTGAGCTAACATAAAGACCTGACTTTGGATTTCTACCAACTAATAAAAAAACCTAGGGGTGACATCGTGTGCCTATAATACTGGGGAAACAGAGACAGAGTTCATATGACCAGCCAATATAGGTGAGTTGGGGAGCTACAGGTTCAGTGAGAAACCCTAAAAAAATAAGGTGGAAGTTGGTTGTGGTGGCATATGCAAGTGGGCTTCCAGCCAGCTTGGTCTACATTGTTATTTCCACGCCATTCAGGGCTACAGAGTGAGACCCTGCTACAAAAACAAAAGACAGAGAATGACAGAAGCAGATACCAGACACAGACATCAATATCTAGCCTTTATATGCACATGAACACTGAAGTGTACATAGGAACACACAGAGAGACAATAACAATAATAATAACAACATAAAAATAAAAATAATAGAGTAATATGAACTAAGAAGTAGAAGACATGGGTTTATATATAAATTTTTACTCTTAGGGAGTATATGAGCTCACTAAATTAACTTTTTTGTTTTCTAAGTCTAATTGTATTTATGTATAACATAAAAAATGCAATGTGTGCTACGTATGATTGCAATGAGTAATTTAAGCCGGTTTGTTTCTGCATGTGTTTCCTAGAAAGTTAAATTATGAGCCAACATGTGATGGATCAGGAGCGTAATGAGTCTCTCAGGGAGGCAAAATGTGAGGAGCATCAGGGATTTGACTGGAGGTGTGTACTCTCTCAAACAGAACAGGCTCCAGAGGCAGGCGTCTGGTCAGATAGAAAAGCAAGTCACAGGCCTAAATTAAACTTGACTGTGGATCACCTAAGACACAAGCAGATCAAGGCCACGTGCCTTGTTGTGAAGGTTCTGTGATTTGACAGTTATGCTTCCAGTGAGAAACTAATAAGTTGACAATGTGTTTCTGGCTTTCAGAATCTGGTGACAATTGTTAACAAGACTGAGTTTCTCCCAACTGAATATGTGCATTCATTCATGATTTCTTAAACATGTATCGACACTGGAGAGGTTCAGAATATGCTGCCCTGACATATTGATTACTTTGAAGGAGAGGAAACTGAAAACTTAAAAAACATAAAAAATAGAAAACAAAAAGAAGAAAAGAAAACTCTCTTCACCTCCCCACCAGTCTCCTAAAATGAAAGACAAAACTCTCTTTTAGTGAGTTGAAATTTCCATTTACATTAGGAGAGGTGTCTGTACCAGGTAGGGAGCTGTGAGACCACTGGAATCATGGGAGACCATAGCTGCACAACTAGAAAGCCTCTACTCACCATGGATCATCTCCTTCATACTGCCATGTGCAATCGCTATGTTCTCAATTCCTGCGATTATCCAAAGACATTTCCTTTGGATTCCCACAAATCAGTCCCCTTAGTAATCACTGCTCTTGAATTCTCATTTTCAAAGATGCTACATCTCTGTTCGTTAAAACTTACATATTCAAGCTATACTTGCTCCAACTTATGAAAAAAAAAAAAAGCTCAGAAAGCATTTCTTGAGCACCTCAGAATGCCTAACTTTGCCAGCCAGAGGACCCAGAAATGAAAGAGCTTCTTCTTACCTTTATGTCCAAATAGAAGACATAAAGCATGTGCTGCACAGATGCTAATTAAGGGAGCAGTAGTCACTCCTATTGCAAAATATTTATCAGCATCCCCAAAATACTGAAAGAGTTATACGGCTTAAGTAAGTAAGTATATTGCTAAATAACTACAACCTAGAGTAATTACCATTGTCCTAAACACTCCCTTTGAGCAAGTGTAGGGGCAAAGAACACACTCTTTACCTTGTAGTGGATCAATGTATGAATTAGTGATAAACTAGCCACAGATGATGGATTAGCAGGGAGAAAGGCATATGACCTTAGTACATCCAAGCATTATAGGAGGGAATCAACAACAAGTCACACACACACACACACACACACACACACACACACACACACACACACACAAGTCTTAGGGTTTTGCTGTGAACAGACACCTTAACGCAAAGACAACATTTAACTGGGGTTGGCTTACACGTTCAGAAGGTCTGTTCATTATCATCAAGGCATGAGCATGGCAGCATCCAGGCAGACATGGTACTGGAGGAGCTGAGAGTTCTACATCTTCAACTGAATACTGCTAGGAGACTGACTTCCAGACAGCTAGGATGAGGGTATTAAAACCCAAGTCCACAGTGACACACCTATTCCAAAAAGGCCACACTTCCTAATGATGCCATGCCCTAGCCCAAGCATATACAAACCATCACAATATGTATATGTGTATATGATGTATATGTAAATGTATATGTGTATGTGTATGTATATGATGTATGTGTATGTGTATTTGATTTATATGTGTATGTATATGATGTATGTGTATATGTATACACACATTCATATGCACATGTGTGTATATGTGCATATGCATATATGCGTATGTGTATACATGAGTGCATATATGTATATATGGATATGTGTGTAAACACAGCATACCCATATATGTGTGCATATGTGTGTGTGTGTGTATGTGTGTATTTGTGTATGTGGTGTACTCTGTCTTCATGGAGTAGGGGTGAGAAGAGATTTCATGCAATTTTAAATGAGTAAATTGTATTTAAGGATTGCAAATGATCACTAAGAAGAGTCAAGGTCCAAGAGAAAAGTTTGCCCCAGCTCTGGATGTAAAGTTTAACTTTCATCCTGTTGTGTAACATGAGCTGACTCTTCCCTGGTGGGTCGAGCATCAAGGGGAGGGCAAGCACCAGGTTTCTTCCCTTTAGTTTGTTCCAGTTTTTGGAGTCATGGGGACTTGAGGGGAAAACCCATCTCTGCACTTGTTCCTCATAAGCTACATCAGTCTCCAGACCGAAATGGCATATTTGGTTTTATCACTTCCCTGAGACTCCCAACATTACCTGTGCAGAGATCCCCTTCACTGACCACAGAGTGATAGACGCAATATCAACTTTCAAAGAGGAAAAACATAAAAAGGAATCCAGGCAAAAAGTATCACCTGTGTGTACCTGCATATCCTCACAGGACCAAGGAAGAAAGTTCCTATGTACTAGAGAGAAGAAGTGGTCTACGCTTTTCTCTCCAGAGATGGGGGTGGGGTTTGGCGATGGCAGGAGTAGGAAAGGCTTGTCACATGGAGCTACAGAGAGAAACAAAGCTGAGGACACTGGGAACAAAGCTTAAAACCTTAAGCTTAATCAGACCAGAACCTAGTATGGCTGTTCCTTGGGAGGTTCTGCCAGCAACTGACCAAGGCAGATGTGGATGCTTAGAGCCAACCATCAGACTGAGTTCAGAGAACTGGTGAGGGAACTGGGGAAAGGACAGGAGGAGCGGAGGGGATGGCAATCTCTTAGGAAGAACAATGTCACCTGGCCTGACCACCCAGTGCTCCCAGGAACTAGAACACCAACCAAAGGTGTAGAGGGGCAAGGGTGGAATCTATGGCTCCAGATACGTATGTAGCAGAGGATGACCTTGTTAGATATCAGTGGGAGGGGAGGCCCTTGGTCCTGTGGAGGTTTGATGTTCCAGCATAGGGGGGATGCTGGAACAGTGGAGTAGGAGAGTGTGTGGGGGTGGGGGAGCACCCTCACTGAGGCAAAGGGGAGAGGGGAGATGTGGGATGGATGCTCTGTGGAGGGATAACCAGAAAGTAGAATATCATTTGAGATGTAAATGAATGAAATGATTAATAATAATAAAAAAACTAAAGTCCAACAGTAAAATCTAAAACGGAATATTTGAGCAGCAGTGGAGATTGTGCTCATAGGCAGGGCCTGGGGAGAAGAGGACAAATTAAGGCAATCAAACACCACGTGCAATTTGTTGTTATGGAGTTCCTTGCTCCTGCAATTCACTTTCTATGCTGCAAGGAATGGCCAGACTTTTGCACAGGCTACAGATCATCCCACATCTCCAGATTCTTCTTGTGCCAATTACGTTAGTACTACATGCATCATGCACCTCTACAATACTGGCTCTGATTGCATCTTTAAGCTCTATTGCAGAGGTCTTAAAAATTTGCACACTCACTGCCAATTTGGCAAAAGCAGATTTGGGGACCATCTCCCTGGATTGGCCCCTTTAATCAGTGCGGTTGTCTGATAGATCTTGAGATTTTTTGCCTTATTATGATGGGCCATGAAAACAGCCACTCATTTAATACGATAATGCAACAAGGCTCTGAGAAGCCTCTGTGGTTAATGAATGTGACAGAATTCTTTCCAAATCAGCAACTCTGAGCAAGAGACAAACAGCTAGAGTTTAAACAATGAAGAACTTTGAATGAAGAATTAATGAGGTAGAGAATTGCTGTTTTAAAGCTGCACGAATCTCATAACCACCCCCACAATCAAACACTTTCTATTCGGAATGGGCTGTCTGACAGAAGGATGCCAAAGAGTCTTACATACAATGTTTCCAGGTTTAAGTGGGTCCCCACCTTCACCGCCCCCACTTCCACTCACCCCACCTCCCCACCCACGGAGGAGGCTCACAGAAGCCAATTTCCAGAGAATGAAGATGTAGTGTACTTTCTGGAATTATCGACCACAGTGAAACTCAGCCGACATCAAGCAATTTCTCATATTTAATGTCCATTTCTCAAGACTTGGCCCTAGATAACGAAGCAATACTTCCTCTCTTCACAATTTGCTTTTCTCAGAATCCTGAAGAATGTTGTAAACAAGTCAGGAGCTTGCTCTTTTTTTTACCAACCCCAACATTAAACAGTTCACCACTGACTGTTTTTTAGCCAGTGAGTATGCACTCGAACTTTTGGCTTTCTGATTGTCCTTAATTAGAGTTCTTCCACATTTCCAAGATCCCAGAAGACAAAGTGAGAAGATTGCACTAGGTTAAACCTAAGCTCAACAGATATGAAATTTGTAGGCTGAAAAATAAGTAGCCGGTGTCTGGTACACAGATGGATGAACCCACAACACATTCAAGAGACCAGTGAAGAAAGAGAAAGGCAAGACTAGGGCTTGGATAGTCATTTTCTGACTAATAAAGTACTTACTACATCAATCCCAGGTAGATTTTTCATCAGTCAGTATCATTCTTTTCTTTCTGCTTCAAAGAAAAAAATATATAACACATGTTGGAATAATATATAGGGCATCACATCGTCTCACCTTCTCACCGTTCTTTAGAACTATGAATGTATATTATTTGCATAAATTAATAGGAATCCCTAACATTCTCATAGTGCGTATACTAAGCTTTAAATGATTGTGCCATCTTTACTATTCTCATGGCCCTCCCCTTCTCCTCTTTGATACTCCATCATCTACTTCCAGGTTAGTTATTCTGTTTTGCTTAATTGCTTGTTGGTTTACACAGATGAGAGCAAACCTTCTGCAGCTGGCTTCTCTTGCCTACCATGATAGCTTCCACTTCTATTCATTTCTGAACAAACAGCATAATTTCATTCTTCCTGGCTGAAAAGAACTCCTTGCTTGCACACACACATCTATCTTCTTTACCCACTTCTCTGCTGGCAGGCACCTGGGCTAAACCCACAAATATGAAGGCATTGTTACCCTGTGGTAACTTCCTTACTCTGGGACAGATGTTCATGACTGGTAGTTTGTTTCTGTTTTTGAAACATCACCTCATGTAATGCTGACTGGATTTGAATTCACCATGTAGTTGGCCTTAAAATCTTGATCCTTTTCATCCCACCTGCTAAGTGCTAAGGTGACATGTGCCACCACATTTGGCTCCAAATTTACATTTTATTTTTATAAAACCAAATGAGGACTCTTTCCCCAACATATGACATAGGGATTTAAGTTGACCACTAATGCATTTTAATAAATTAACTACCAGCTGAAAATGCCTCACATTAGAAGAAAAAAGTACTTTCTCATATCTAAGTTAGGCATTATATGTCCATCAATCTTTTGCAGAGTCTCCTCTCACTATGAAGAGTCTATAGAATTAGAGAATTACTATCATAATATCCAAGTGCACACACTCGCATATTTTATGAGCATGTTACACACCTTTGGAGCCAGTCACACAGACTGAAAGGTGACTGGTGCCTCTGGATGTTTCAAGTACATCAAATACTATGCTAATTGTCCTGAACCATGCCCAAGCTGCATGTTAAGTCCAAAACATACATAAGAAATGTCCAATCTACTGCTCCCATAGATAGGTAGGTGGTAGTAACGGACTGACCACTGGCCATTTTGAATCTCAGCTTACTACACTTCTCAAAAAATTGAGTGTTTGTCTCAATTTTGGATTAGTCTTAGAACACATGAGTTGATTTTTCTTTCTTTTAATTTTCTTCTATGGCTCCATCTGGAGAATACTTTGTGAACCCAGCCTGCAATATAATGGGCAGTAGCTCCCCCTCAATCAAAGTGATACAGTTGACTGAATCTAAAAGCTCTTTGGAAGCCATTGGATCATAAGAAGGATAATTAGTATATGGCTTTATTGAAAACAGTGCATCTACAATCAATGTATTTCCAGTGGGCTGGTCCCTGAACATGCCTGCTTAGGCACGCCCCTACAGGGAAATGACTGGTGGACTACTGTTACTTGGGGTTTCATTATTTACCCTCTAAGGATGCTGTTGTTCCCACAGCACAGTACATCCAACTAGACTTTCACACCCTAAGCAATTACTATCACTTGATTTTCTAGTTATTGTATAGACTATAGAAGAAGGTCCTCTGAGGCGCTGCTATATCCTTTTGATTTGCTTCTTACACATAATGGAAATTTTTCGTATCACACATTCTTGTTACTATAGTTGTCATCAATTACAATACGCACTACTGGGCCTGGTTTGCAATAAATGGGTCTAGGTGGTGCAGGCAGAGATGTCTGTAGTGATCAAAGGCCTTCAATGTATTTTGATAAGAGTTTCTTGCCCGAGAAGATGTTGTGTACCCAGCCATGTGAGATATTTGAGGAAGACACACAGCTGAGAATAGAGAGTGAGGTGAATCAACAAAAGAAAATAAATGCTGAAGAAAGAGAAAGAGGGGGAAGAGGAAGAGGAAGAAAGAAGAGGAAGAATAAGGAGAAGAAGAGAATGAGGGAAAAGAGAAGAGGGAGAGGAAGAGGAAGAAGGAAGGGAACAAAGGAGGAGAAAATGGAGAAGGAGGGGGAGGGAATGAGTGAAGGAAGGAAAGAAAGAAGGAAGGAAAGAAGAAAGAAGAGGAAGAGGAGGAATCTGATGTGCAGGATGTCATAAGACAGCAGTAATTTCTTTCATGAGAAGAAAACATTCAATCTTGGGGACAGAAAATCAAAACAATGTCATCCAGGAGGAAGCAGAAATGTAGAATTAAAGATGCATGACAACATTAAACTATAGCATGGCAAGCAATGGATCAATGGCAGCATAATTCCAATGCAATTCTAATGAGCCACACCTCACATTGACACTCCCAATGAGCCCCCTTGGATCTGTAAACCTTAGTCAGATTCTCAAGAATGTTGTCTTTTATTTCCTTATAATAACTATGATGGATAATCATCATCAATTGCATTTAGAATCCTTATGGAAATACACATTTATGAAGGTATTTCTAGAAATGTTTAACTGAGGACAGAGAAGCAAAGCTGGATGAGGGCAGCACCATCCCATGGGTTGGTGTACCAGCACCATCCCATGAGTGCATCCCGCGGGCTCATGTACCAGAGTGAATAAAATGGAGAAAACAAGCTGGACTCTGGCATCCATCTCTCTCTGCTTTCTGACTGCTCATACAACCTGACTCACGCTCCTATTGGCAACCACTCCATGCCATCCGGGACTAGCCCATCATCAAACTAGTAGCCCAAATGTACATTTCCTAAAGCTTTGTAGCCAGGTCTTTGTCATAGCTGCTATAAAAGTATCTAACACTGCTGGCCACCAGGAGATATCAGTAGGTCTTAGCTTCTATCTTGAGTCTCAGTAAATAACTTCTGTTGTCACCACCTGATCATATTATTAAAGTGTTAGGGTCACCCAATGTGTAGCCTCTTCAAATATATCCCTGTAGTTAATACCATGGGTGGATTTTACTTCTCAGGCTATCAGAGACTAAGTGTGTCCACAGTCAGAGGCAGTCCTTCAGGGCTATCCTGGTAAACTCCAGCTCATTAGAGCTTTTAGCTGTGCACACATTCACTTAAAACAGCTCTGTTTACAAACTGAATTGCCATGTCCAGAATATTTCTACTGACACCTCCATGCGTATGACTGTGATCACTATAAAGGATAGTGGAAAAGCAGATTGCCGTTACTGGAAGTCGTAACTGTCAGCGCTGACCTGCCCTTGGGGTAATGTAGCTTTGCTCTAGTCATTAGCTGTGTGTAGCTAAATTTAGCAGAGACTGATTATGGCTGCAGTGAGTTTTCCTATCAAGATGTAGCGGGCTGTTTATACTTAAATTTAAAGCATCATTGCCTGATTATTCATGCATGCCATTTGATAGCAACAAAATAGCATGGAAGCCTTATCCAAAACTCAGTCCTGTGATTGGTATGAGAAAGCAGTAGGGTCTTGGGTTTTCCACCGAGTGCAATGTCCAACAGCAACAAAAGAGCTGACCCTGATGGAAAATTCGAGGGACCTTGTAGGTAAATAAGTTGAAAAGTTGTGATTTTAGCTGGTCTAGTCTTTGTTTAAAGACTTATTTTTATTTATGTGTATTTCTGTATGTGCCTGTGTGTGCATATGTGTATGCACGCACATTCATGTGTGTGTGTGTGTGTGTGTGTGTGTGTGTGTGTGTGTAGGAACATGTGATGTATGTCATGTGTGTGTTGATATCCCAGAGGCCAGATGAAAATATTGCATCCCCTAGAGCTGGCATTACAGGCAACTGTAGACCCCCTGACCTGAGTGCTAGGAACCAAATTATTCCACTGCAAGAAGAACAAGTGATTTTAATCACAGAGTCCCATTAGTTGTCCTCAATTTTTTTGTTCCCTCTACAAAGCAGGCCAAGATCAGTTACTGCCACTCTTTACAGTGTCTCCCACTAACACATGTTCCTTGTGTCACAGACAGACTCTGAACATGTTACCTCTGTGTAAATATTGGGCTTAAGAGATTCAGCTGAATCATGATCTGAAATATGATGGCATAATTAGGCTAATGCATTAAAATGAAATCACAAATGGCCAGGATCATCCCAAGGAAAAGGGACTGAAAGGCAGGAAGGCTGTGGGGAGAATTTGGATAAAGTATTTCTGAACTTCAGCAGCTCAGACCTACATCTTTGTCAGAAATCTCTTTTCAGCTGAAAGCCTAGAATATTCTTCTTGCTATTCTGGCTTATTCGATATGGAGGAAGTGTGGTTCTTTCCTCACAGGTGATGAGAGATTCACTGGGTTCATAGCTCTGGGTTCCTTCATCAGAGAAGGTAGAGCTGATGTAGAGTCTGAGGTGGGATCTTTCTTGAAGAAAGAGGAAAGTGCACTCACGTGCCTAGTCCTTCACACCAGCTCACTAAAAAGTAGGGGAAAAAGGAGAGTTCCTTTAGCTCCTGTCTCAAGCAGAGCACAGTTGTGTATTAGCATACTCCTGGGCTTAAATTCATTTCTGATCAGAGATTTAGTGAAGGTTATATTAAGCAACAAATATTTGGAGATTTAAAAAATGCAGAAAAAAATTGCCATAGCTTTGAAACTACATATTTAGGATTAATTTGATGCTACTTTTCCATTGTAAGTGGTATTCCCAAGTGAAACAGGATCTTTGGGGATTATTTTACTTCCCTGAGTGCAGAACACAGAAAACACAATAGAAAGAAGACATGCAGAATGCATCATTTTAGCTGCCTTTGTTCTTCCTACTCCCGTATACAATAATACACAGTCTAAGAAAAGATAAATTTGTTATGTATTTTAGAGCAGATTCTACTCTGTAGGAAATTTTACTTCTACACAGGCATATGAATGACAGACATTTATTGTTGCAAAATATTCCAAGAGTTATATATCAAATTTTTAAACTCCTTTCTCCCCAGACTCCAGATTTCTCTGGCTGAGGAATAAGAATCCTTGTTAGTGTTTTTTTTTTTGTTGTTGTTTTTGTTTTGTTTTTTTTTCCCTTTCACATAACCACCATGATCGAGACAAATGATGGTGATTTGGAGAACAAAGATACTAACCAATCCCCAATGCTGGGTGTGTGTGTGTGTGTGTGTGTGTGTGTGTGTGTGTGTGTGTGTTATGCAAACTATAAGCTGTCTGAATAACAAACAATGAAAGCTGAAAACATGTAACCAGGATTTCACAGTAAGAGGAAAGAAAACTTGTAACAAAGACAGCTACCTTGATGCCACCAAACATAAGAATTGTGTTGTGTCTTATTTGGTCTGTGCTATAGGACAATATTTACTCAACTACTGACTACATACACAAGAATGGTCAGTCCCCTAAGATGGCATCACTTAGAATACAGCCATCTTGGTTTTTGCAGATGCACTCTATAACATTCATACAGTGATAAAACTGTTTAGTGATACGTTTCTCAGAATGTATCCCTACTGGAGTGCAGAAGATAAATCAGTTCCTCCAATGTCTATATGAATGATCAAATGAAACACTCCTGACATAAACTGAAGAAAAGATTGTTAAGTGGGTCCTTCTCACAACCACGAGAAAAACAACACGTTTGGGTTATTTCCTCCTCTTTCCTTGGGGCTTTAGGGAAGAATAGTACTGGTTAGACCAGCTCTGGACCTGGGGAAAGAGCCCAGTACCAAAACATGCCTCTAGAGAGTGAAACTTTGTTAGGAACTTCCAGGGCAAGGACTTGAGCCCATATGATATTCTTCAGGAAAAAAAATCAAAGCAGAAAATAGACACCCATTTTTAAATAATATTTTATTTATTCTCTTAAAGTACAATGTATTTAATCTTCATTTACTACCTCCACACCCAGAACCAGAATTCCCCAACCCATATTCCTTCCAACTTCATGCATTCTCTCTCTCTCTCTCTCTCTCTCTCTCTCTCTCTCTCTCTCTCTCTGAATCTCTTATTTGATTATTTTTAAAATAGTTTTTTTTATTCTCGAGAATTTCACACATGTATACAATGAAATATGATTATATCTATCTCCCATTTCCGCCTCCATCTTCCTTTGGATGGATTCCCCAAACATGACCCTCTTCCCATATGATCTCTCTCTCTCTCTCTCTCTCTCTCTCTCTCTCTCTCTCTCTCTCCAAAATCCACTAAGTCCTATTAGTACTGCTCGCATATTCTTCACATGGGAAACCTATCAGTGTCCACACTCTCAAAAACAAATAATGATGATCCCTCCGCTACCAGCTATTACCTGCCAGCAGCTCCTCAGGAAGGGGTGGGGGTCTAGACATCATCTAACTATAATTTTTTGTGCCTTGTCCCTAACACAGACACCTGTTTTGGTGACTTTTCCAAACCTGAATAGCAGATGATGCCACTATACTCTAAAGTACACAGTAAAGAAAGATCCCTTGAGTTCTTTCCTTACTTGTTGAACCACAAACCCAGCCTGCTGTTTTTAACCCCAAGTTTAGCATTTAAAAAAAATACTGTGAAGTTGATCGGATCCAAGAAGTGAAACGTAGTGACTGGAGTGAAACTGCTCCACATAGATTCAGGTATTTGTATATTTAGTCCACAGTTTTAGGAGACTTAGAAGGTACAGATTTGCTGGAGAGAGTATGTCACTGGGGGTGGATCTTTGAAAGCTAAAATGTCTCACCTGTTTTTAGTTTGTTTTATCTGCTTTATCATTGTGACCTTCGAGTTTGTTGCCCTGTGCACTTTAAACAATTGTGCTGTTTTTAAAATGACAGCACTAATGCAATAAATTTTTTGGAGAAGCAAACAAGAAGAGAAAAATATGAGGTAAATCTAGAAGAACAAAGTGTGTAAGTAATGAACACATGTGCTCATACATGCTCAAATATTCAAAATGAGGAGCTGCGGAGATGGTTCAGGGGTTAAGACCTTGTTACTCTTCTAGAAGACCCAAGTTCTGTTCCCAGCACCCATGATGGGCCTCTCAAAACTATATGTAACTCTTCCACCAAAGGATCCAATGCCCTCTTCTGAATACCTGCACTAACATGCATAAAACAATACACATACATGCAGCTGATAATAAATAACAAAAAAATCATTTGCAAAAATGACAGAAAGTGAACACTGCATTGTGAATGAACCATAAGTGAGTGGGCCAGTTCCTTATTAATAGGCACTTACATTGCTTCCAAACTTTTTCTACTACAAAAATGTAAAAATTATGAATATTCAAAATGTATAATAGACATATAAAATTTTTACACATATGGGTTTTTTTAATGGTACTCTGTGTGAAATTGTCACAAGAAAGAAGAGTAGATGCCTTTCTTTAATTTGTTTCTAGATATTTATCACCCAATCATTCTCTATGTAAACTATATCAATCTTCTACCAGATAAACTGTTTCTCCACATTCTTTTCAGTACAATATATCCACACACTTTAATAAGTATTTATACATGTTTAAATAAGACTTCTTAATGTTGCCAGTCTAATACAAAAATTGACATCTCAATGCTATGTTAAAGATGGTATTTTTCTTTAAGATTTTTTTTACATCATTTATTTTGTGTATGTGTGGGCCCACGTTTGTGTAAGTTGGTGGGTGCACACAAACCATGGCCTCCTTGTGAAGGTCAGAGAACCACTTGCACAAGGTGAGTCTCGCCCTCCACCCTGTGAGCTGGAGCTTGTCAGACTTGTTTGGCACACACCATTCTCCTTGAGTCATCTTTCTGGCCCTGTTTCCTTGTATTACAACTAAGTCTCAATACTTTTCTTATATGTAAGAGCTCTGTTCACCTTTGTCTTTAGTGTGAACTCCCTCTTCTTGGTCACTGTGCACATTTCTGTTGGGTTGTGTAGCATGGTTGGGGGGTGGGTTATATCAATCCACAGCCATTTCCACATTTTAAACAAAAATGATCCTGACAAATCTCAATCCTTTTTCCAGTGAATGTATTCTCTCTACATTTGCTTGAAGTAGCGTTGCCTGTCTTCATTTCTTACGATTTCTTAGAGTAGAAGGGATGAATCTACCAACCTTCATACTCGTCTTCTGGATTTTAAGTTATTCTTGAGAACCTATTACTTTTCAATTTTTAACACAAAATGAACCTAAATTCTTAAAGATGCTAAGGACACAACTCTCCCTCCCTCCCCAATTCTCTCTCCGATGTCTGTATATGGATCTAACACATTCTATACTTTTCCTTGAACACTGAAGGTACCTATCTTTCTTATACAATATTACTTATTAAGACATTAATATTTTTCACAGCTTTAAAATCCTAACAGTTTAACATTTTATCCATTTTAATGGGGTCAAATACTTGAATGTGGTGAAACTTGCAGCTAAAATCTCTTATCCAGAGATTACTTTAGAAATACTGTCCACAAATATTCCCACCTCTACTGCTTTCAGATGTAAAAATATTTATTTGAACTCAAATTCAAATCTTTTCCCGTACATTTATGAATTATGTAACACCAGACAAGTAAACTTTTCTGAGAATTTGGTTTTGATGTGAGAGAATATGCAAATATGTTAATGTCTAGTCATTATTAAAATCATTAATTTCTAAATTCTTATAAAGTCTTAGCCCATCATGGTTGCAGGCAGCAGTTGTAATACTCTCCTAGTGTTTCTGCAACCTCAAACAAGGCACTGAGAAGTTTCAGAACCTTTACCATGGAGATGTTGTAACAGAAATAGCTCTGCTCCAGATTTCCTTGGGGCAAATTTACACGATTCATATGACAGAGCTCAGTTATAGCCTAGTGGGAACTATGTTTAACATTCTTATTTCAGGGACCTACTCAAAAATAGGGCCCCAGCTTTTGTAGAAGTAGATGGTTGGACAGGTTTGTTCTTGATTACATATGAATTTGGATGTCTTAAGTCTTGGCACTTAAGACTTAGAGCTGGTGAAGTGATATTTTTCACATAACTTTGCAAATCGAATTGCATTATTTGGTAACTATCTAGAAGAGCAAAGCAAGTAGAATATGTGTATGTGCATGTGCATGTGCATGTGTATGGTCTTGCACTTCTGGAGGCTGGATTCTCCAAAAAATGGCCACTTGTAAACTGGGAAGCCTGAGAATCTTGACACCGATGAGGTCAACAAATGCTAAATGTCAGAACCAGAGGACTCAATGGTCCATTACCTGTCCTGAAGTCCTGGGAACGCCCTGCAGAGCTGCTGTTTTGAGAGCACGATAAAAGGAGGCAGGAGCCCAGGGGTAGTGGAGACTGTAATAGATGTAATGGCCTGTGCAATGCGCATGAGCGGGCAGGCTGCCTTCATCTTGCTACCTCTGCTGAGTTTTGATCCCAGAACATTGGCTTGATGTTCCAACTAAGAGCAGGTCTCTCTCTAAGTTTCTGTAGCCCATGTTCTCTGGAAGGACCCTCAGAGTCACACACAGAAGTGTGCCTGACTAATCTAGATGTCTTTCAATCCAAATTGACAATCAAAACGAACCATTACTAACTGGAGAGAAACCAATTTCCTCTCTCGTTTTCAAGTGGCCCTTCAACTAAACCACCTCACACGTATCTCTTATCTTTTCAAGTTATATCCAGAACAAAGGCTTTGGTAATTTTTCTCAGTATCAAATGCTAGAGAAAAAAAAAATGACCACAACTTTCTTTTGGTAATTATAATATTTCTTTTGGCTTCAGTTTTTTTCCTCCTTTGTGAAAATGAAAGATTTCTGATCATTATCTATACTCTGTATTCCAGAAGACTAATGACTGATTGTAGCGTATTTATTTTTTTCTTATGAAAATACCAGTTCTTTAGTGTTTTCCCCAAATGTTTATTAAGATTATTCAACTAGGAAAGAATGAGAGAATTAGAACCAATTATGATTATAAGACATGAGGTGGGTTAATCAGGGAAAAGCAAAGATGAATAATAAATAGATTTTGATGCATGAACTTCACGGGAAATTCAATATCCAGACTTTCTAATTAATCTAGGCATTGAATCTTGATAAAATATAGTACTTATGGATGAGCCAGTAGCTGTTTCGTATTAACTACGTTATATAATTTAAATGTAAGAATTATTGACAGAAGAAAATGTCAATCTTGATATTTAGTTTCCATTTTATGTTGAGGAAAAAAATCAGCGTGAATGTAAATATGAGGTATATATATTTTTTCCAAAGAATTTAAGTCCTAGCATAAATATAATTTCTTATTAGATTATCTAATTAGATTATCTAATTCAACTTTCCTGACTTTGCACTTGGAGAACCCAAAACTCAACTGTTTGCCTGTTTCCCAGGCATGTTGATGGCCGTGTTGGAGAAAAGCCAACCCTGACCTTTAGCCCCACATTTATTTCATCCTATTGAGTTACTAATGCAAATGCTCTGAGTCACAGTGTTATGGGGCAATTAGATCTACCAGCCTTGCTTCGCTGTATTTTGAAGAAATTAGGACTAACAGAACATGGAAAAGGGTTGTGGATTTACTTTGTTTTTCTCTACTTTCCCTTTAACAGTGTTCCAATGGTATAGAAAAGAACAAACGCAAAGGAACATGAACGAGTTCCTTTACCTCCAAGGGAAAATGATCCGAAGTGAGTGGCATCTCCTCATTGGAGGCTGGATGATGGGAGTGTGTGGAAACTCCTCACTGGAGGCTGGTTGAGGGGAGTGTGTGGAAACTCCTCATTGGAGGCTGGTCTGTTCGTTGGTGTTCTGGACCAAGAACTTTTCAGTGTTTTCCGCTCCCCATCATGTTTCCTGAGAATGTTTTAGTTTGGTGTCTCTTGTTTTGGAGTCCTTCTTTTATAGTCCGTGAGTCAACTGGTGGTTCTCTTTTCAGTACCTCCCACTCCCACTGGGACTTCAGCACAGGTTCACAATGACATCAGTGCTTGCACAAACTATGCACTTCTTTGGTTTTAGCATTTTTGCCCCTTTACTTAGAACAACAATTTGAGAGTGGTCCCTAGCATCCAGTGTGCATATGCCGAGATCATACCACCCAGATACTTCAAGACATTTCCATTTCCAGTTCTCTATTCTACTAGAGTCTAAGTGAAATTATGATATGATATGAAAATAGCATTTCTGTCCCCTTACTTACAGTAGGCAACCCATAAACTTCTCTAGACTGGTGTCATGATATGGCTGACTGCTGATAGCCACCAATTTGCCCCATAATAAGCCAAGTGAGAGAAGTGACCTTTACATGAATTGAGTTTGAGATTGTTATAAATAATCAGAAGTCCTGTGTTGAATGTGCTCTCACAAATAGCAAGCCTTCTTCTAAATGAGTACCTAGAATCTTGACTCTATGTCTGGCCCCCAAAGTCTTTTAACACAGCCCTCATGTCACATGGGGACTCCCTTTTGACAAAGAGTCAACGCTATTGTTCCAGATGATGGAAGTTTATTCTGGTGAGAGCACCACATAGACACCCTAAGTGGGAGACAATTTTACACACTGAAGTATTCAAGACAAACGCATCACGACCCAGTAAAGCTTTATTTTCCTTTGTGGCTGAAAAATTAATTATTTACAAGCCTGATGCATGAGTTAAAAGTGCCAGAGCAGATAGCACTTTTCTCTGGTAAGCAGGATAAGGCTCACGGGTAGATTGAGCGGCAGATGCTGGTATTGATTAATGACTTGTTTGGAGCAGCTCCCTGCCTGTACTCCTAGCTCTTCCCTGACACATACCAGAGTTCCTTTAAAGTGATCTTAGTCTTTCTGGGAGGGGATGGACATAGAAGGCTTATTGCAGCTACCTCCTCATCGATCCAGTTTTCAACCACTTCAGTAATTTTGTTCTAAACTGGTCTGCTCTCTGTGCTACTCCAAACAGTGGAGTGGGTAGTGGGAATGAAGGAGGGGGTCGACTTATCAGGGGTGTGTTCATTCATATCTGTCCCCTGCTTCCAATGCACACTTGTAAATGAGGAATTTTCGAGACAGAAGGGAGCTGGCTTTCTCAGTGTATTCCTCATCCCAAGGATGTTTTGTTGGAGAAAGTTACTTAGTGTTTGCTAACTATGAACTAAAAGATGTGTCCTAGTGCAATGCCTCTGTAAAGTTTTAGCATGGGCTAAAGAAAGATAAAATTTATCATTCATTATCCATTAGACAGAGCTTTGAGACCATGATTATAAGGTACCTGGCTCTAGGAACGACTGCTTTTCCTGGCAGTCCTCTTGTGAGATGAAAGCTCCTAAAAGCAGCCAGGAGTCACATTCTTAACATCCAAAGCTGAGTTTTGACTGGCAGAAGTAGCAGTCTATCTCTGATGTACAAAAATGAAACTTAGTCTTTGGCAAGCCTCTCTTTCCCTCATTTCTTGACATGCCTGCACACACACACACACACACACACACACACACACACACACACACACACGAATGAGAAGGCCGGTGGGATGGCATAATGCCTAAAGCAACAGATAACAAGTTTCTTTAATATAAGAAAATAATTTATATAGCATTTCAAATCCATAGACTCTAATTATATTTTTTACCAATTTTCTATGCACACGTCTCCTCTGGAAAATTGAGTTAAATGAAATAGAATAATGATTTATGAAAGTACACAGTCTGTAAGTTTTCAAATCCATATTTGGAGAATATAAGGAGCCTTACACATGTAGGAGGAAGTCTCTTGAGTCTCTGTCTTTTCTTTCCTGACATTAATGAGGAAGAACTGAAGTGTCCATCAAAATTTGTGGTTAAATCATAAAATCCTGTGTAATATAGAGGGGGGAACATCCCATTTTTCTTTCCATAACCCCTCAAATTTACTTGGTTTAAAGGATTATATTCAGAGTAACCCTACTTACAAGTTGGAAAGAAGAGATAAAAGAAAGAATTTTCTTCTGATGACCAAAATGAACTCAAATCAGAAATAATTGTATATGCTGAAAATGTTTTCTGTTAAAAACATTCTCAAACTCCAGGCTAGCATGGCTGCAGGGTCTAAAAAGAAATTCTTTTTCTTCAGCCAACTACCTCCTCCTATCAATCTGGGTGGCTTAGGTAATAGTTAGAGAAAACAACATCAAAAACTGCCTCAAATGGTTTTCCCAGTAGCTAGGTAACATCATCTTTATCCTTTAATGCAGATCATTGTTGAATGGTCAGATGTATGCGAATTACTTTTTCCTCAAGATGCCATATGATAAGTGGAGTTCCTAGAGGCTTAAGAGTCTAAAGAACAGCTGGACAGCCCAGCTTAGACAAGCCTCTATCTCAATTACTTTAGTCTTGCTCTAACTAAACTATGTGATACAAATCATTTAGGTGGTAAAGGGGCTCACTGTTTCAGAGAGATTTCAGTGGAAACATGAGGCAGAGAGAACTTACATCTTAGACAACCTGGAAGCAGACCACTTGTAAACCAGGAATAGTTACAGCCCCTACAGCTCTCCTTTAGTGGTGTCCTTCTGGCATCCAGGCCTAATCGATTCAAGATGCCACAGATTTTTAAATTGAGCCACAAGCTGTGGATAAAACATTAAAAAATATAAGCCTGTAGGATGTATTTCAGATTTAAAATGACAGTTAGTCCCTTCCTAGTGTTCAGATACCAGTGTCCAGAGCTCAGACACGCCATTGATGTCTAGATTGTAGAACGTGATGGTTAACGTTTTCTGGCTAATGAGTACAGCAGTTGTTGCAAGCACACACATGCCTAGAATCAGTAACTGAAGTGTGTCTAGATATGTCCCCCAAAGTCTGTGAGTTCAAATTCTCTAAATCAGTTATGCTTCCTCTATTTTCTCGATGGAAATGATGAAGCACAAATAAGATAAATATAGCCTACATGGTGACTTTCATGTACAGAAGGTAGGTGTGTGGCAAGCGGTCTGAAAGTCTGTTCCCTTCCTCCATAGTGGTAAATGCTCTCCTTCCAAGGGCCTCGTTCCACAGCTAGTTCCCTCACTTCGGAGACACTGAGAGATGCAGATCACATCCAGTTTTCAATCTCTGCTTTCGCTTTCAATGCCTTCATTGCTGTGACAAGATGTGTGAGTGTTGCCAAAATCAATTTGTCATAACTCAATGTCTTACAACAAGTACTACCTGCTGTCTGCTTACTGTTACTTCTTGTGTCTATGGCAACAATGGTGTTGACGGTCTATACGGCCTGCCCTCCTTCTTTGCTATTTCAGTCAAGGTACATCTAGGTCTATGTTTCTCACTTGCTAATCAGAGTCATATTGGAAAAATTGATCATTCAGAGGGCATGTAGCAGCTGATGTTCCTGTGAGCAGGCATAAAGAGTCCTGATGGTCTAGAAGATTCAGGCTTCAGTTGGACTTTCCAGTTCAGGTTTTATCTCTCTATGTCCCTGTTTTCTTTTCTGTGTACCTTTAATGCCAAATTCAAATTTTTGTAATGAGAATACTAGACTTATTCATAAAGGAGTAACACTATTTAAAGGTATATAAAACTAATTCCCACATCACAGTATCTAGAATGAAGATAAGTTGTCGGTATGATCTCATGGCCACCAGGCTAGAGAAGATCCTAAACTTGGGAGAGAGAGAGAGAAAGCAGAAGTGGTAGACTGCAAAATGCAGGCTAAGTTTGGGGCTGAGTCAGGCCAGGATGCTGCTGGACCACATTGGAGCAAATGGTGGATTTCTGCTTCAGGAAGCTCACAGTCCTTTGCTTTTGCTCTTTCAGACCCAAACGCTAACCCTTCCACACTTCATTTTGCATTTCTCTTTCCCTTTTCACTTTTATAGTTTCCTGGTGAATTACAAACAAGAATCTCTTTTACAGTCTATCTTGACTTAACATTTCCCACCTCATTAAAATCTTTTTTTAATGTATATGATTCCCAGTAGACAATCATCGTTTTCTATTGGAATCTCTTTCTTCCATTAGAACAGACCTTATTCCTTTTTCAGTCCCAGCCTCAGATTCAGTTCTATCATCCTTGCAAAGAGAATGATGTCAGCTCAGATCTGAATACATACCATGTGACCCTTGCTTTCCCTACCAAGAGTTAACATTTCTTTTCCTGTGGTTTGACTATAGCCTGGCCCTAGCTTGATTTTTGGACAATAGAATATGGCAGACCCTGCATCACAAGAACTGTGAGGTTTCTGCTCTCATCCTTTGGCCATCTGAAACCACCATACCAAGAAGCCTAGAGAGGCCACACTGCTCAGCTACCTACTGTATAGAGACAGAGATCTGAAAAGGACCACCATTCAGCTTTCCAGTGATGGCAATGAGTGAATAATCCTTCAGAGATGGTGAATCAAGAGAACATGGCAAAGTAAGAGCAAGCTATTTTTAGGCAACTATGCTTCAGGTAGTGTTAATGCCACGAACCAAAACTGAGGCAAGATCTCTGGTTGCATGTAACTTTCTTGTTTGTCGTTAGGTATAGCTGTTAATTCACCAACAGGCAGGTGGCAGTCACAATTAAGGGAGAAAATAGCAACTGAGTGGGTAGAACCCCTGGGCCTGCCCCTGCTGAAGCAATTCTTTCCCAGAAATAGGAACATAATTGGCAGCAGCCGTTTTCCTGTGGAAGACAGATTTTTTTTTTTCACTTATGAAACAAATATATTTAGCAGCAGTCCCAATTTTATTCCTGTCTGTAATTGGTAATTAATATCAAGATTAGTGTTCAAGTTGCCCCTCCATTCTAGGTTTTCTCCTGGGGAACTTGGTTATCATGGGGATTCAATTACCCACATTTCAGGTCTGCAAAGCCCAAATGTGCCATTTTGAGGTAGAAGAAAAGGAAGATGACTACTAGCAACAGATTTACAACTGAGTCAGGAGGCACAGCAGGAGTGTTGTCAGACTAAATGACCTGTAAGTCTAGAACCAAGCAGTCCCCAGCAATGGGATTCAAGGTTATTATGGAAGCAGCCAGAGAAAAGTAAAGATCCACAGAGTCAAGGCTATGAAGGTTAAAAGCTTCATCCCTTTCAGTGAACAAGAAGAGAGGTGGTGTTGCTGAGCTGAGAGCACTTATGCTGTCTGAAGGGAGAAATCATTGCCCTGCTCAATCTGAGGTTTTGGGAATGAAAGTCTAGCATTCCTAGGACCCATCCAATCTTTCAAGTCAGGCTAAACGTGTTATTATTACAGTAAATAACTGAGTTTCTAATGTTACCTGATACTTCAATGAAAATATAAAGTCTTGGGAGGGCTTCACACATGTCTGAAGGAGACTAGTTTGTCACTTTGAGAAATACTGTCAAATGAGATTCAATGAATTTATAGCTGATAGAGTCATCATGGGTATCAGTTGCCAGCTAGAGCCACAGTGCTGGGCCTGGCTTGACGAGGAAGCTGTTAATGTATTGTTTGCTTTTCCATCTCTATAATCACAACACCAAGAAAACAAGTTAATGTGGGAAGGATTTGTTTTAACTCATGCTTTCAAAATTTTAGTTCACATTTGTGTCCACTGATTCCAAGCTACAGCAGAACTCCATGGTAGCTGCTGTATGTGGTAGGGTAACTTGCCCACCGGATGAAGGGAAGAAGAAGGAAGGGAAGGAAGTGAAGGAAGAGGAGAAAGAAGAGGAGGAGGAGCAGGAGGAGGGAGGAGGAGGGAGGAGGAGAAAGATACAGAAGGTGAGGAGGAATGAGAAAAGCAAGAGTAAGGGAAAGAAGAAACAGAGAGAGAGAGAGAGAGAGAGAGAGAGAGAGAGAGAGAGAGAGAGA
>JANHMN010000004.1:147694030-147705079 GCA_030674055.1 Rhabdomys pumilio
AGAGAGAGAGAGAGAGAGAGAGAGAGAGAGAGAGAGAGAGAGAGAGAAGAAAGGACAAGGGACAGAACAGAACCTCCCAAGGACTCAAACACTCATTATCTGCTTTTTCCAGCCAGGTGATCCCTTCTAAAATTTGGAGAACCTCCCAAGACAATATCACTACCTGGGAATCAAGTATTCATCACCTGAGCCTGGGAGGACATTTATAGTCAATCCAAAATGGCTGGATTAAGAGAGGCACAGGGCCTGAGAGGAGGCAGGTGACGTAATTGACTAGGACTTTGGAGGAAGCCCTAGAGTCAATGACTATTTCCCAACCAGTGTGTAACCATTTCAAAATCCTATCAAGTTGTGGACTTACTATAAATAAGATGATTATCAGCCCTGATTTTATTGCAAGCAAAAAATATTCATGCAAAATGTTGCTGTTGTCTAATACAGCAGCTCTCGCTGCTGTTCTCAGATGGCTCCTCTAGTGCCTGGAAATTGTCTCCAAGGCAACTACTTATGTTTCCTAAGTCTCAGATTGCAAGGAGGTAGGGAGGAAGTAAGAGTAAAGGCAAAATTTTACAAGCCAAGAATTTCTTTTAAACACATAAAAAGGTTTCTAATAAAAACCCAGATCCTTTGCCTTCTAACGTAGAGCCAGTTCTGCATGTGTGTTCACGGGTCTATTTCTATACATGGTAGATATGTAGCTCAATGATATATTTACTGAACACTTGCTCTGCAGCTAGCGGTTGCTGTCAATGATATGAAATAAAAACTGAGCTCCTAAAGATGAAATTCTGTGAAGAAGACAGGGTTTACTGAAGAGAAAGCTGAACCCAAACCTGAAAAGCTTCGAGGACCAACGTCCACACACAGAGGTGTGTGCTGAGGAGAGGCAGCAGGTAAGCCGAGGAAGAACAAACATTAGAACTGTGTTCCACTAATGCTATCTGAAACTAATCGGCTCCCATTCTGTCAGACACAGCCAGGGACATTCCCACCCTGCTCCCTGGTGACAGTTAGCAGGCAATTCACTGCAAAGGGATATCTGTCTCTGATAAACCTTTTTGGAGGTGGCCTTCTTTATCTAATTCTCACTGAGTTCAGCTTATGTCTGAATATATTGTTGACCTTGAGATATGGTAAAGGTTTCTCCCTTTCCTTTTGCCCCCAAACTGTTTACCACAGAGCGCAACAAAGATTTATGATAGAGCTCTTCATTCACTTCTTAAACATCTTTTCCCTCTTGTTTTTTAAACAAATGAGATGGCAGAGCAGCAGTGTGAAGCTGTAAGTTTATGTCACTGGGCTCACTTTGCTTCCTGGCTCTTCAAAAGCAAGGAGCACTGAGCAAGGAGCACTGAGCAAAGAGCACCAAACAGAGTTGCCCAAGATGGGAAAAGGAAAACCATCAGTGGCAGTTCTCGTCAGGGCTATCCCAGAAACTTTGCTGAGCACCTGGACCCGGACAAGGCAAGGTGTTGACCAAAAACACCCCTTAACACGGAGACGTCTGTGGAAACTGGTAAACATTTAGTTGGAGAAGAAATTTACACTTTTGAGAGTGACTGGAGTCAGTGTTAATCTGTTGGAGCTTTCAGTCTGACTAATGCCTGCAAGATTGCTTCATCGTCAGTTACTACAATGGTGATATTTCCTCTATGCCTAATAGGACAAGGAGAGTAAGAGGAACCATCCAATCTCAGCTAAGCTGTTGCAACTATGCCATCTGTAGATGTTGCACTCTATCTGTTGTGCACCAGGAGGAAGGGGAGAGAATACACCAGTGGACTCCTGAAACAACAAAATCTTTTCTGTTCCCACCACATAAGTAGAGTCATCAGGGCCACCAGACAAGGATTCCAGAGTCGTGTTTCTTCTGGGAGCCCTGAGCAGGGGCTGAAGCACTGTTTATAAGCATAAAACTTGCAAGTATCTGAGGCAAGTTACAGTTATAATTTTTACCCATCAGAACTCGGAGATTAGGGACGTTCCCAAGTGTTAAGGGAGATTGAACATGTTTTTGCCCAACCAATCAAATTATTTTTTTTTTCCTGTTGATTGGAACACACATTGTATTTTGGGTAACTCTTGTTGCATAGAGAGGAGGTTGGTAACAGGCATGATTTGAGGAACTATTGTTGCCTACAGAGGGAGCTGGTCAGCTTAGGTACAATGGAGTCTGAAGTCAAAACAACAGTACTTAAGACAAGTTCCTTTTGTCTGCTCGCAACACAGTAGGTAGAGATCATACTACCACCACACATCTATCTGCTCCTCGGGTTCAGGGACTTTTTGATATCCTACTGGACAGTTTGTAGGCAGTTGTCCTGAGATGGATTAGGTAAAATATCTCTGAATGCAACATGTTAACATTGTCTCAATTTCTGGTGATGGAGCCAAGAGCAACCTTAACTGCAGACCAGGCAAATGGACTTTTCGCTGCTTCACAAGAAATGGAAGGTCCGTGAAGTAGACAGACTATAGGGTACGAGTAGGAGACCTGGAGGAGCAGGTGGCTATCTTCAAAGATGATGTGTCCAATCCTGTGGCACAATCTCAATCTCTCAGTGGTAGCTGCCCTCCCCTATGCTCTCTTAACACATAGATACGTTCCTGACCCAGCCATTTCCCACATCAACACTGTAGATGATGGAGCATTGTAGTTGAAAGCATTCCCCAAAGGGGACCCCACTAGGGTCTCAGGATAGCACACACCCAAAGAAGACACGAGAGACCAACTTGCTACAAGAACACAAGGTAGTTTAATGGCGGAACAATCCGGGCCGACACCTGTCTCAGTGTAGGAGACAGAGGCATCGGCCTCGTAGCTCTGGGATTTAGGGTAAATATAAGCTCAGGGTGGGGAAAGGGAGAAATTTTCGTGCGGGTGCACATGATTGGGAGAAACTTTCACACGGGTGCACATGATTGGTTGTTTTCCAATTCTTGAACATCAGTCGGTTGAACCGGTCCATGGGTTCCTGCAGTTCCTGCAGTTCCTGCAGGCAGATGTTTGTCTCTCTAATCCAGCCCATTCCTGAGATGACTCAGCAGCTCTTTGTCCTGTAACTCCGAATTCTTTGTTAACTGATTAACTGGGCCTCTGGTTGGCAAAACCTGTAGGGGGTGGCTTCAGCTACTCAGGTTAGGGAGAAGGAATCTACAGGGCCCTTTTTCTTATTAGTTTCTCGTGGGACCCATTAGATTTTCTTTTATAGTCACCAATATCATACAGCTGGAAGACATGATGAAGCACTGCTCCAAAAAAGTGGTCAGCAAACCCCTTGTCTTTGCAGAACCAGCATGAGAATTTACACTGGGAAGTCTGTGACCTACCTGTCCAGTCATGGCATTTTATTGTCAAATAATTTCTGAAGATTTTAAGAGTAAAATCAATCCCACCCCTTGTAACAAGAAAAGAAATAACACAAGGGGGAAAATCCAGGGTATTAAAAACCTCTAAACTGGCTGGAGAGGTGGATAACAGTTAAGAACACTGAACCCAAGACAACCTGGGCCCACTTCTCATCATCTACATAGCAGGTCATAAATGAATGAAAAAAGAAGAGAGAGAGAGAGAGAGAGAGAGAGAGAGAGAGAGAGAGGAAGAAGAAGAAGAAGAAGAAGAAGAAGAAGAAGAAGAAGAAGAAGAAGAAGAAGAAGAAGAAGAAGGAATGATATGATTTCTCCTAGGAATGGTGGAAGAGAAAGTTCATTATGCACATGTGGAAGAGCATAAACAGAGGCAGAGACATCTTGGAGAGTCCAGAATGGACATGATCTTGAGCCCTGTAAGGAGGGATAGGGGCTGGGAGAGGGGAGAGAGGGGACCCAGGTGCAGCAGCCAGTAGGCTCAAAAGAGAGCAGAGGAAAACACAAGGTAACCAAAATGGTTGGATTATATAGGAAAGGGCAGCCCAGCTCCTGAGCTAGAAAATGCAGGATAGGGGATGGAGCTACCAGCCAGGAAGGCCCTGTAACAGACAGGGAATGAGGAATGCAAAGAGAACAGAGGCCAAGTCTGTTTTGATATGTTAAATAGGTATGACAGCCATTACTGCGAGGTTTCAAACTTAACAGTAGTCATGTGTAACTAAGCATCCTCTCTGGCCTCTATGGGTAACAGGGATACACATGACACACACACATATATTCAAGACACAATCATGTATATAAATAAACATATTTTATCATATATTACAATATGTAATATATTATATTATAATGTATTTAATGATTGATATATGGTATATGATATACAACATATATATACATGATACATGATATATGTATAATAAATATGTAGTATATAAATGTAATTTTTAATTAAAAAAACTTCTAACCCCTATCTTGTTCATTCTTATTGCTCTCAGTAGACATGTAAGAAGTCTATTCATAAATTATTTAAGCTAGTGCTGCTTCTGTCTCTCTATTGTGAAGCCTGTTCTTAACATGTACCATTTCAAATATCAGGTAGAGGAGTTAGCTGATATTCCTACCTGGTAGTCTTGAGGCCTCTTCAGCAGCCATGGACTTTTTCTCATTATCATATGCACACACTCCATGTATCTGCTGTAGATTTCCCTGTCTTCAACTATGAATTTTTGGAGTTCAGAGTGAGCTATTAACCTCAATGCTTCTGTTTCTTCCCCTTTTTTCCTTCTTTCCTTCTTTCTTTCTTTCTTTCTTTCTTTCTTCCTTTCTCTCTCTTTTTTTGAATAGTATTGCATCAACAAACTTTCAAACACTGGAACATATAGTTGTCTATAGACACTTGATTTTCTCTTAGCTCATAAAAGATTGGGCAACAATAACAACAACAACATCAACCCTTTTCTCTCCTTCCAGTATTCCCTCACCCAAATCTCCCCCTCCACATTCCCTCTTCTGCTTCTTTTTTGATCCCTTCTGTGTGTCAACCCATCTCCCCGCACATCAAGTCACAAGGACTAGGTACATCCTCTCACACTGAAGCCAGACAAGGTTGTCCATTGAGGGGTGCTAGATGCACAGGCAGGCAGGGAGGCAGGTAACAAGCTCAGAGTTAGTCCCAGCTCCAATTGTTTGGAAGACACACATGGAGACCAAACTGCTCATCTGCTCCATATGTTCAGGGAGCCTAGGCCCCGTTCAATCTTCAGTTGTTGATTCAGTCTCTGGGATCCCCCAAGGGTCCAGGTTAGTTGACTCTGTTGGTCTTCCTGTGGAGTTCGTCCTCTTCAGATCCCTCAGTATGTCTCCCAACTCTTCTGTAAGACTCTCCAAGGTCCATCTAATTTTTGGGTGTGAGTCTCTGCATCTCTTTCCCTTGGCTTCTGGGTGGAGCCTGCTATATACTACTCCTGGGCATATACTCAAAAGATGCACCACCATCCCACAAGGACCCTTGTTCATAGCAGCATTATTCACAGTAGCCAGAAACTGGAAACAGTCTAGATGTATCTCCGCTGAAGAATAGATACAGAAATGTGGTATATCCACACAATTGAATACTACTAAGCCATTTAAAACAAGGGCATTGTAAATTTTGCAGGCAAGTGGATGGAGCTAGAAAATATAATCTGGAGTAAGGTAACCCAGATCCCAAATGTTTTACTTTCTCTAGTTTGGGTACATTGGTCTCTACATACATATGGTATATATTCATTAACACATTGTTGAGTTTTTAACACTCTTTATATATTCATTCAGCAGAAAAGTATAAAAGTTTCCAATTTATAGTGAATATATTCATTTCTCCTTGTCAATTCTTCAATAAGATATTATTTTGAAATTCTGTGAAATGATAATAATACATTTTATTTTTATTTTATTAATTATTTTATTTATTTACATTCCAAATGTTCCCCCCTTCCTGTTACCCTCTCCATGAGCTTTTCACCCCTCCCATTTGCTTCTAAAAGGGTGCTTCCCCACTCACTCCCACTTCACCCAGATAAGCATCTCCCTTCCTTGTGGCATCAAGTCTCTACAGGATTAAGTACATCCTTTCCAACTGAGGGCAGACTAGGCAGCCCTTTGCTACATGTGTAGTGGGAGCCACAGACCAACCTATGAATGCTCTTTGGTTGGAGGCTTAGTCTCTGGGAGATCCCAGGGTCCAGGTTAGTTGATACTGTTCTTATTTATATGGGGTTGCAAACTCCTTCAGCTTCTTACATCCTTCTCCTAACTCTTCCATAGGGGTCCCTGGCTTCAATTGAATGGTTGGCTGTATCTGCATCTGTTTCATTCATCTGCTATTAGAGCCTCTCAGAGGATAACTATGCTAGCCTCCTGCCTGCAGGCACAACATGACATCAGTAATAGTTTTGGGGTTTGCTACTTGTGCCTGGGATAGATCCAAGTTGGACCAATTTCTGGATGACCTTTCCTTTAGTCTCTGCTCCTGTTTTTGTCTCTGGATTTCCTTTAAATAAGAAAAATTCTGGGTCAAGAATTTTGAAGGTGGTCGGGCAGTGGTGGTGCACGCCTTTGATCCCAGCACTTGGGAGGCAGAGGAAGGCGGATTTCTGAGTTCGAGGCCAGCAGCCTGGTCTACAGAGTGAGTTCCAGGACAGCCAGGACTACACAGAGAAACCCTGTCTCGGAAAAAAAAAAAAAAAGAATTTTGAAGGTGGATGGGTGGATCTATGTCTCAAATGGGGGCCATGTCTATTTACTGGAGGTGGCCTCTTTAGGTTCCATTTCCCCACTGTTGGGCATTTTGGCTAAGGTCATCCCCATTGGGTCCTGGGAGCCTCTTACATCCCTGATGTCTGGGACTTTCTATAGGTTCACCCATCCCCCAGTGCTGCATATTTCTATTAATTCTCCTGGCCCTCTGGGCTTCTTTTCTGTCTCCCCACTATACCTGATCTTGCCTCCTTTTTCCCTCCCCCTACCCTTCCCCTCTTTCATCCAGATGCCTCTCTCCCCTTGCCTCTAGAGATTACTTTGTTCTCCCTTCTAAATGGGATTGAAGTATCCACACAAGGACCTTCCTTCTTGTTAAGCTTCATATGATCTGTTAGTTGTATTGTGGGTATTCTGAATTTTTTTAGCTAATATCCACTTATCAGTGAGTACAGCCTATGTCTGTTCTTTTGGGTCTGGCTTACCTCACTTCAAGATGATATTTTCTAGTTCTATTCATTTGTCTGCAAAATTCATGATGTCCTCATTTTTAATTAGAAACACTTAAAGAAATGTTCAACATTCTTGGTCATTAGGGAAATGCAAAGCAAAACAACCCTGAGATTTCACTTTACGTCAATCAGAATGGCTAAGATAAAAAAATCTCAAGTGACAGCATATGCTGTCAAAGGATGTGGAGAGAAAAGAACACTCCTCCATTACTGGTGGGATTGCAAACTGTTAAGACCACTCTGAAAATCAATCTGGCAGTTCCTCAGAAAATTGGAAATAATTCTACCAGAAGACCAAGATGTACCACCACTTCTGGGCATATATCCAAAAGATGACCAACCATACTACAAGGACACATGTTCCTCTGTGTTCATACCAGCCTTATTTTTAATAGCCAGAAAAGAGAAACAACCCAGATATCCCTCAGCTGAAGAATGGATAAAAAATATGGTTCATTTACACAATGAAATACTAGTCATACATTTTAAATCAGGATGGATTTTAGAATAATCTGCTCCTCTTGCCATTATGAAATGGTCATCTCTTTCACAAAAGAAATGCGACTACACAGTTCTGAGATTAATGTCACTACATCCTTAACTTTTTGGTATTTTGGTGTGTTGGACTTCATGAATTGATTTTAATCTTTCTATATACTTAATTTTAAAAGCATCATCATCATTACAAGTTTTTATGTAAATTAAAAACACAGGTATAACTAGCCCCTTTCCCTTCTTTCCTCTCTCGCTTCACCCTCTCCTCCTCCTTCCGACCCTTCTTCCATCCCTTCCTTCCTTCCTTCTTTCTTCCTTTCCTTGCATCACAATTAGATGATATTTTAATCCACTTACATTCCATTAAATTCCTGGGGCACTTGTATTTTTTGCATTATATTTTCTGTGAGTTTTTTTAAATTCTGCCTTATTTTGGACTAATCTTTTCCTTTCTCTTTTGAACTATCCTCCATAGTTGCTTATATCCCGTTTCGACATTATAAGTCATTCCTAAAATGCCAGCAACCTTATCTTATAAGTACAAGGATTTTTGCTTTCCTTCTACCCAATACAAAAGCATCCATACTCCTTGTTATCCTCTGCCTCAACTCGTTGTTTCCAAGCAATTGACTCCCATACTTGGACTCCTTAGATTTGATACTCTCTGTAGTTTTGTATCAAATGCTAGTTGAAAAACAACCCTGTTTTTCCTGACTTCTTGCCATTTATTTCTGCATAACAGATTTCTTTCTGGAGTCATTTCATCACTTTCACATAAATGCTTAAAAGTTTTCATTAAAAATAGTTATTTGTTTGCAAATTCAGCTTTCAGAAAAGGTCTCTATTTTAGCTTTCATATACTATCTGGAAGTCTACACAGTTTTTTAACCACCCTTTGGAGGTGTGATTTTATTTTTTTTTTTATTTCTGTCATTACAGTGGAGAATTCAACTAATGTGTGTGATATTTTGTTTGTTTGTTTGAGGATACTGTGTCAGCTTTCTCCAGCTGCTTTTGACATACTCAGTTTTAGTCCTTGATATCTTAGAATTAGCATAAATATAGAGTCAACTTTGGATCAGTTGACTATTGCAAGCCCTCATATACACGTGTGTGCACACACACATTCTATATACAGACTGAAGATATATCATAAATACTATCAGTATGGCTTAGTCCCCAAGTCTTAGGATGTTAATTCATCCTTTTCTTAAACCTTTTCTTACTTTCTGGAGCTCTAGTCAGACTATGTCTATGTGTTAGGCTTTTTCATTTAATCCCTATGGTGCTGATTGCTTCTCAAAATCTCCTTAATGTTGCTTCTGTTCTTAACTGATCGTTGGTACTGATGTATGCCTTAGCAGATGTGATGTAGTAGACTACTGATAACCCAGCTGATAGGAGTGGTGCTCTCAAACATGGTCAATTTAGTTAGAGAAGTTAAACTGGTCTTCTTGAGGATAAAGAGCTTGTAACGAGAGGTCCAGCCAGTTTCTTCATGTTCTTATTTTTCCTTCTGCTGAGTCTAATATGTCCTTTAATTCCAATTAATCTTTTAATCTCATTTTTATACTTTTATTACTTTATCCATTTCCATCTGGTGCTGGTTTTTCAATGTTTATCTGATTTTCTGATTAGCATTGGATTTCTTTCTAATGTATTTGTCTGGTCCTTGCTCCTTTAAAACTTTAAATACCTAATCTCTGCAGTTATTTGCATTGTAGGACACACATCAAAAGCTTAAAGGCTAACATCAACATACAAGAGAAAATACACAGTATTTTATTTTTGAGTAAGTAAATAATCTTTTAAAAATCTAGCTGTTATAAGAGGTAAAAAAAAAAACTTTAAGCACTATTTCTGCATGGTTCAAGTACTAGAGAAAATAAGGTGTAAAATTAGCCTTTATTGTCAGAAATCCTGAAAAATCAGGCCTGACTATATAGTGGCTGCCTCCTCTTGTGTTTATGGCTGGAAACTTCATGCTGTTGTTGCTGAGACTGTATCCGTATTGTCACAAGAAGATTTCTTTTTGTCTTTCCCAACATCTCTGGTTGCTCTAGTCAGAGCCACTTTTATTATTTCTTGGCTTGGCATTTACTGCCCTGGGCAGGTAGAGTAAATTTAAGTTCCCAACCCCTGTGAACAGGATTACAGTCATGGATCCGCAGGGAGATTTTCTTTCTCAACCCTGAACCCTGCTGAAGATTGACAAGTTTTATTATTATCTTTTTGTTTCCTAGAAATCAAATATTGTCTGAAATCAGACTTCAAGGCAGATTTTAAAGTGTACTTCAACATCAAGGTCTAAGATCCTTCAAAACTGCATCTCATATGGGCAAAACTTGCTTGCCAGGAGTTATGATACTTTTCCAATTTCCATATTCATCTTCATCTTTGATTCAGAGCTCTAAAACTCCTGTGCTTCTCTCCTTTCCTCTTCTCTCCTCTCTCTCCATTCCTCCTCCTTCTTCTCCTCCTCCCTCCTCCTCCTCTTCCTCTTCCTCCTCTTCTTCTCTTCTTTCTCCTCCTCCTCTTCCTCCTCTTTCTCTTCCTCCTCCTCTTCCTCCTCCCCCCTTCCTCCTCCTCTTCCTCTTCCTCCTTCCCCTCTTTCTCCTCCCCTTCCTCCTCCTCTTCTTCCTCCTTCTCTTCTTCCTCCTCCTTCTCTGCCCCTTCTCTTTCTTACTCCCCTCCTTTCTTGTTCTTTTTTATATAAACAAGAGAAGGATTACTTGATTTCCCATTTCTGCCAGCTGGTCTCAGACTGTATTCTGTTGGGAGCCGACTTTAAGCAAAAAGGGGGTAGAAAGCAGCTATCAGCTTTGCAGCCATCTTGAGCCATATACCCTGACATGAGACTTGGTTTTCAACAGCCTACAACAGCCGAAGCACACTCTGATATCCCATATAGCTGGTTTTGCTGTTTAGTGCCCCCAGCTGCAAGGAGCACGTGGTATCCACAGGCATGCGGTGCACGTGTTGTCCACGTGCTATCTACACCATATAAGCCTGTAAGGCGCACGTGCTGTCCACACCTGTAAGGCTTACGTCATATCCACACCTGCAAGGCATGTGGTATCCACGCGCCTACAAGGCATGTGGCAAAAGCCTATAAATACCCAGGATTTCCTTGTTGTAGTGTGTGTGTGTGTGTGTGTGTGTGTGTGTGTGTGTGTATGTGTGGTGTAGTAGTAGTAGGTGTAGTGGTGTATGTATGGTGGAGACAGTAAAGAAGACTTCACTACAGATCCTCTGGCTTGTCTCTATTCTTCTCGTCTCTTCCCCTTCTTCCCCCCACTCTCTCTCTCTTGCTAAACCCGGAGCTGCGGAACAGAGCGGGCCGATATAGTTTGGCCCCCAAACGTGGGCAAGAGTGGTCCTTTACAGTTAGCTCGGGTCTTTTACAGCTCGGGGCTTTTACAGTATTCTCCTG
>JANHMN010000004.1:147711582-147744719 GCA_030674055.1 Rhabdomys pumilio
AAAAAAAAAAAAAAAAAAAAAAAAAGGATGGTTTTCAGCTGACATTCCTTCTAAAGCCAAGAAAAAGCCAGGTTCAAAACTAAGTGTTTTAGTCAAGAGAGACAACAGAGGTTCTGGTTAGTCAACAAAAGGATGGACTGGGTATTAATACTATCTTGTACCTCACTGGTACAAATAGGAATAATTATACTCTAATTGTATTTTGAGAGAAAAGTTTTATTTTAACAGGAAGGGTAATATGTAGGAGGAGCTAAGGGGGAAGGAGCACCGAGAGGAAAAGATGGAGTAAGGAGAGGAGAAGATGAAGTAGATGAGAAGCTAGGGAATGAGAGAGAGAAAGAGAGAGAAAGGGAGAGGGGGCATGGAGGCAGAAGTTCACGTGTCTCCACCAGTCAAAGATAGTTTACATAGCTAGGTTGGGTATTGGGTTACACTTCTGATTGAGCATTACCATACTTATAAAACCTTTGATTAACATTTAAAAAAATTGTATAAAAGCAAAATGGAAAAGGGGGCATGGGATAGGTGTTTTTTAGGGAGGGGACATGGGGAAAGGGGATGGCATCTGAAATGTAAATAAAATATACAACAACAAAAAAAAGAACAAAAAAAAGAAAACATCTGTGGATACTGTGTGCTACTAGTTTCCCAAGGCTGCGAGTTAAATTGCTGCTCTTTCCATTTACCCTTGCAAGACCTTCAATTTCTGGTTCTTAAGCAAACAGTGCAGCTTCCCCTTTCTCTTCTTCCTCTTACAACTGATTTTCATTTTAATTGTGTCCTGAAGGGCAGAGCCAGGGAGAAGCATGGCCTAGAGTCATCTCCCTGCCTTACTGACAGTATGAGAAATAGGAGCTTGAACCGACTCCTCAATCTTCCTGTGCTCATTTTCTCTGCTCTGAAATGAATGTACCTGCTCTCTGTAGCTTACAGGGAATTCTCAGAATGGTACAAGGTAGTGTGACAGGTCTAAGTTCCATATTGTGCAATATACAGCCAGAGAAATACTATTACAAGTTCATTCTTTGACCTATATATTTTTATGACCCCAGAAGGATAATTGGTTTATAATACAGTCAATGAAGTTGTAATGACAGCTGGATGCCAGATTGTCAATTGTCTTTGCTGATAGTGGTCCAGTCCCCCAGGAAGTAGCTCTTCCAACCTGTTGCTATTATCCTGACATTGTGGTAAGCAATAAGACACAACAGAACAGAAGAAGCCATCTCATTGTGAACAGGAAATAACACTTGAAGAAAATGGGAACTTCAAAGACCATATCAGCAAAAATGAGGATAACTGCTTGTAGCTGCCTGAGCTCTCAGTGTGATAACTAAAACCAATTTCCCTTAAATATTAAAATACTTCTGTGGTGAGAGCAACACAGAGGGCTCAGAACAAATTATTTTCCAAAAAACTTGGCCTCTACAGTCTTCTGCTCTGTACCTGTGCCCAGGCACCAGGCCCTGCCAGCAAAGTAAAGGAAGCTGACTCAATCAGTAAAGCTAGTGAATGCGACAGGCTTAAGAGACAGAAATCTGATTTTCTTGCCTAGTATGTAATTTCTGCCTATCAAATTATAGCTCTGTGTGAATTTTGTAACCTGTGATTAGAATATTGGATCTTTCTGAAATAATCCAGTTCTACTTCATTTGTTTGTTGACTACGTATACATTGCCAACACACCTGCTATGGGCAACAAGAAAAGTATTCAATATGCAATGTACCCATGTCCATAGTTACCACAGGAAAGCGAAGTTTAAAATTCATCCTTTGAAAACATTTTGTGGATATCATATACATATACATATACATTTGTATATGTGTATGTATATATATATGTGTGTGTGTGTGTGTGTATACGATATAGTATATGATTTATATATATGATTTAAATAATAAATAATATATAATATAATATAGCATGTGTGTTATGTGTGTGTCTGTGTATGTGCATATGTATATATAGATGTGTATGTGCATATATATGCGTGCATGTGTTTAGATACACAGATGAACAAAGACAAACAGATAGATGGCAGATAAATAGGAGGGAGAAAACAGACAAAGAGAGGGTGAAAGAGACTTTAAAATGACTTAGTTGAGTCAGTAAAGTACTTGCCTCAAAAACATGAAGACCTGAGTCTAGTGCCCAGAACCTAGTAGTATGTCAGATATAGTTAGGGATTGTGTTGGTTTCGTCAAATTTTGGCTGTAGGTTCTCTTCAAAGTCATAGTGCTGAATTGTTGGCTAGGTTTTCAGTATTAGACTCAATTTCCTTATTATTGAATGGGGCTTAAGAGCTGTTGGTTATTGTGCAGGTGTGTGTCTGTGTGAGTATGATGCAGCCATGGATTATTGTGCCACTTTGGTTGTTGTGATTTATAAGCAGCATAGCTGGATGTGACTGCTGGTTACCTCACTCCATTGGAACATTTCATGGTGCCTTCTAGTACCATGAAAGCTAGTTCTCAGGAAGGAGGTTTTCAGATTAGTTCCAACTCACAGGTATCTTGATCCTATGTCTGAAGTGCATGGTGTCTTCTGCAACCGGGATTAAATTCCACCTCTGGGAGACAACCAAGGGCAATGACAATAACCTGTAATGTTTTGGAAGTCCCTTGCACAACCCTGACCAACAACTCAAAAGTGGGCTCCTCATGCCTGCTCTTGATGATTTTGTTAGTGTTTAGCTCCTAGAGGATTGTTAATGTGTGTATTATAGTTTTTAGGTATATAGTAAATAATATGATTCCTTACCAATTTTCAGACTTGCTTCTCGTTATCTTGCTTATCTCCCTCTTCCTCATCCCCGATTCTAGCCTGCTATTTTCCCCATTTCCCTGATCAGATCTCTTGTACCCTACTATTCTCCTCTCTTTTGCTCACCCTTTCCCCTACATTGCCAATAGTTTAATGCACTTTCCTGGTATCTGCAGCCACTCCAAGATATATACTCTCGTCTGAAGATTTGGATTAAGAAGCATCAAGTGAAAAAAATATGTAACATTTGTCTTTCTGGGTCTGGGATTCCTCAGTTAAGATAATCTTTTCTAGTTCCATCAATTAGCCTGCAAATTTTATGATTTCATTTTTTACAGCTAAATACTATTCCATAGTTTATATGTACCATATTTTATTATCCACTCATCAGTTGAATGACATTTAGGTCATTTCCATTTTCTAGCTATTATGACTAGAACAGCAATAAAAATGTCTGAGCTATTCCTGTGGAATAGGTTATTAAATCTTTTGGACATATTTGTCCTTCCACACACAGATAAGTGTAGTCTTGAAATCTTATTGCGCAAATTTCTTTTTGCAACAGACAAAGACAAACTGGATTGTATTATATAACACATAGTCACTGAATTGGAGTAGCTGTTTAAGCATGGAAGTTTTATTTGTTATGCCCTTGCTCAACACAGAAAAGTACCAGAGGACTGTGATTCTAGACTGTTGATAGAATAGAGTCTAATATATATAAGGTCTTGTGTTTCAGCTCTGGCAGTAAAAGAAAAAAAGCAGAAAAGGAAAGCAAATAAAACTATGTGAGATGTGGTAGTGCACGCCTATAATCTCAGCACTAAGGAAGCTTACTACTGGACTACCTTGTACTAGAAGGAGCCACGCAAGCTTTCAGAGAAGAGAAGCAGCAAATGGCCCGACCCAGCTACAGTACCTATGAACCGCAGCAATGACCAGTATGACGTAATAATGCTAAGGGTGCACTAATGGTACGTGTACCTAAGCAGCAACCAACAGCTCTCTAACTGAACTTAAGACTTGACGAACAAGAAGGAAATCACAGATAGAAATCATGGGGATAGTGGAAGCCAAACAACTGCCCAGGACTAGTAAAATTGTGGATCTTGGAGGAGAACCTATCACAATTGCTTTATAATGATATTCCCATTCATATATAACCCCAATCTGCATTCTAAATATTTGTCCTTAGACCCACAGATAGGTCTAGTCTTCGTCACTCATTAAGGAAACTTCTCTTTGCAACAAGTGAAGACAATTACAGGAAATTATAAACAAGCAAAGGCAGAGTTGAGACCTGCAACAACAGATCCATCAGCAACATGACTCCTGCACCTAGCGCTCTGGGAAATTTGTGGAAGAGGTTTGAGAAATGATTGTAAGTCCCAGAGGATTAGGCTATGAGACTGTGTATCCCAGTAATATGAGCAGCAATTTCCATAAATTCTCACCAGCATCACTGTGTAAACATAAATTGAAAAGAGACAGCAACAATAGACATGCTAAGATGGATGGGGAAAATCCTTTGAGGCCTCAACCCTAAACAAAAAAAATGCAGGCACCTAAGCAATACTGAGAGCAGGAGAAATAGCTCCTTCACACCAGAGAATCACACCAATACCAACTGCCACCCCTGAAAACACATATACGAGTAATACAAAACAGACAGAGCTAGTTGCATTTATTTATTTAGGAATATATATGTGTATACACATACATGTATGAATAAAACAATTAATGAAAAAAGAGGTTACTAACTTGAAAGAGAGCAAAGAATAGTATATGAGAGGGTTTGGAAGGACAAAAGGAAAGGGAAGGGGAAAGGATGTAATTGTATTATAATCTATTACATAAATTAAGTAGATGAATAGATAATTTTTTTCTTTGCCAGATACAATTGCATGCACTTACAATCTCAGCACTGAGGTGACAGGGACAGGCAGATTCCTGTTGTTTGTTTGCCAACTAGCCTAGCCTTCTTGTTAAGTTCTAGGCCAGTGAAAGACCCTGTCTTATGAAACAAACACACACACAAAACACCTGAGGGATGATACCTGATGTTGTTTTCTGACCTTTATATTCTCTCTCTCTCTCTCTCTCTCTCTCTCTCTCTCTCTCTCTCTCTGTGTGTGTGTGTGTGTGTGTGTTTGAGGTGGGAATGGAAGAACATAGAACTCACAAATAAATTTTTCCTTTATCTGGCCTTTGAAATGAGCTACTCACAATTCTATTAAGGCTGAGTTAGCTCAGCTACCAAACAAGCAAAAGTCTTTGAGTTACAAAATCAAATACTCCAATGGACTCTCTCTACAACTGTTGTACAAATTTTCCTAGAAATGAAAGTGTTTCCCTGAAATTAAACTTTGGTGGATATTTATCACCTATGTTTTATTACAGATAAACAACCGTGACAGTGAACTTTTTAAAAAATGGTGGTGGGTTTCTATGAATATAACTCTATCAAGTTCCTCTTACAGGTTTTTGCTAAGTCTCTGAATAATTATTGATCAGATACTCCTTAGAGTCATCTTCTTTCATACTCTCAAATCAATTCACATATAAATGGAATTCATTTATTAGAAAGATAGTATTTGTTTTATGATGTCATCAAAATTATCCTTGTTGTAGAATACAGTACTCTTCCCCCATTTTACTGAGAATAGAGTCTTCCCTCATACAATATACTCTGATTACAGTTTCCCCTCAAGGACTATGCCCTTTCTCATTAGAAACAGACTTCTAGAAAGATAACAACCAAACACAAAATAAAATATAATAAGGTAAGGAAAAAACTATCAAAACAAAGTTGGACAAGGCAATCCAACAAAAGGAAAAGTATTTCAAGAGCAGATACAAGAATCAGAGACCTACTTGGTCTCACACTCTGGAGTCTCACAAAAATACCAAGCTAAAAGCTATCATATATACATAGAGGACCTAATGTGACCCATGTAGCAGTAGGCCCTCTTCTTGCTATTTCAGTCTCTAAGTTCATATGTGTCTCTCTTAGTTGATTCAAAGGCATTGTTCACTGGTGTCTTACCTCCCCTCTGGCTCACACTTTTTCCATCTTTTCTGCAGGGGATCCCTGAGCCTCTGAGGAAAGAGATTTAATGGAGAAATACTGTTAGACTCTCTCTCTGCATAAAGTCTGGTTATGGGTATCTGCACTGCATCTGTTCTCATTTGCTACTAGAGAAAGCATCTCTGTTGATAACTAGATAAGGCACTGATCTGTGAATATAGCACAATATCATTAGGAGTTATTTCATATACATATCAGTAAAGAGAGAGAGGGGAGAAAGAGGGGAGAAGAGACAGGGGAGAGAGAGAAAGAGAGAGAGAGAGAGATTGAGAGAGAGAGAGACGTAATGTTTGGTTTGGTTTTATCTTAGGTCTCTGGTTCTTTGTTACCCATGCGGTGTGAAGTCGCCTTAAGTTAAAAAAAAATTATAATTTATTTATTTATAATAATATAATTTTCATATTAAATAACACTATACAAATGATTTTATATAGTTTTAAATAGAAGAAAAAAAGAAGACAGTTCAGGTTACAAACCTCTTCTCCCAGAACAATTTTTAACTTACTTTTTCTAAGAGAGTAAAGACATAAAAATTGTTCAGTCATGTCTAAATCCTACTGCACTAATGGACAATGGAATTAGAGAGAGAGCCCAACTTTAACTGTCTCAGAAGAATAACACAGGCTAACTACTTTTGTAATGCAAAATGGGTGGTCCAGAGTGCACTATACTTAAGAAGCTAAATGGGTGATTTGGGGATCACAGGCTAAGAATAGATTGATGAATATGGTTACGAATCATCAACTATAAAAAAAATCCTAACAGGACGATTAAAATTTGAAAGCCACTAAATTCTCCCACTTCAGAGACAATTTTAAATAAAAATTGTGTCTACTCTCAGGATGTCACTGCTTCAGAGTTAATCAAGTAAATACTTTGACAAGTGCTGAAACTCACCAATTAGGATAAACGCTAAATTATTTAGGTGGCAAGATGTATTTTCGTGAGAACTTTTATGATGTTAAAAAATGATCACACATTCTAGAATACATACAGCAAACTTCACTGACTGAATATGAGCTGATGAAAGCCAGTCATTCACAGACCACAAACTTCAGAATTAATAATGAGAGGTGTCATTTGCTGGGGATACAGGGATCAGGAAAAACACTGCCAGATGATTTACAGACACCTACTCTGTAGTCATGATGTGCTCTGCTCCCTACCTCCTGTCTGAGCTTCGGCTCCTGGAGGGTGAGTGTTCATAATTTTCTTGGGAGGAATCAGTAATTTGGTGTTTCACTTAGGAATGTTTTTCTGGTACTTATGATATGCCAGGCAATGTGCTGGGTGCTAAGGATGATATTATCTTCTGTCAGCAATGGTAAACTCAAATAACTTCATACAGAATACTCAGCACACACATCACAGCATCAGCAGGGTTAGGTCCAGGAGGACAACTGGAAACCCATGTGCTATTGTCTAGATATTTAAGTACTGTACATCAAGTGCACAATCAGCTAAGTAAAATAAGTTCTACTCTCCTACTTCAACAAATGCAGTTTTATAACGTCCTGAAGGAGTAAGATCTATAAAATGTTTATAAACCTGAACTCGAACACAAAGGTGAAGGCAAAACCACTGTCTAGCACTCAGATCTTAATTGAAGTTCTCTTCTCTCCTGACTCCTTATTCCACATCAGCAGGTAAAACATGTGCTTGAACATCCAGACTGCTCACATGTTTTCCCAACTTCCCCTCAGTTACATTTTATGGCATAAAGGTGGATTGTCAGCCTCAGAACAGGCTCTAAACTAGGTTCAGGATTCTGAAATCAGCTTCAACATTATTGGAAAGAGTATTTTGGATGCCAGGGAAGCAAGTATGTGTAAAAAAGTAAAGTTGAGCCCCAGTTGACCTAGGTATGCTACTTTCACAAATTGCTCCTCTAGAAAATGAGGCCAAATCACAAGAGGGCCAGGGAAAGTATGTATTGGAATTCTGAGGATAAGGTAGAAGTGATGGCCGTTGTGCCTTCCTATCCAGGTCTGTGAGTGGTGGTTGTTTGTGTGTAAATAGAGGCCGAATCCCAAGAATCCACTTCACATGCCACATGAATTGATGACCTGTAGCCAAGTCCTGCAGGAATACAGGACTGACTATCTATAGCACACAAATAGCTTGCCTCCATCAGTTATTTCCCACTATATGATCCATAGGTACTTTCCTGGGTTTGACATGGAAGAACACAGCACTACTTCTTTAATGGGGAGAATCTGCCATCAATCAGGTCCTGGGAACATCTTCCAAATTCATGTTTATGTCCAGGTTTCACTCTCCCTCTCTCTTGGTTACAAATGTCCCCAATACTAAATATTTACAGTTACTAATTTATAAACTACCAATACAAAAGAACATTAGTTTTCATATTCTCCAAGATAAGTTTCTAATATTCTAACAAGAACTTTTGAAAAAAATTATTTAGGAAGTTGATATTTAGAAACAACATTTAATCAATTATTAACACTTTAAGAATTTAGAGTACTAACTGCCAAACTATCTGTTATTTTGTTCTTAATACTTTCACTTTTTGGCATCATAACACTTTCATAAGCTAATTTGTTATAGTAGTATTCTTTCAGCATGACTTGATAATAATTAATAACAATTTTAAATTTGAGACCTTTAAAATGAGATTTATCTTACTTTTAAAGTTATGCATATGTATGTATTTTCAGTAATGTCTAAGGAGACCCAAAAGGGCATCATATTTCCTGGAGTTGAAGTTATAGTGAACAATTGCAAATGGGTTCTGGGTCCCAAACATGGTCCTCTATAAGAATAATCTGTGCTCTTAACCACTGAGATATCCCTGCAGCCCCACCTTTGAGATATTTTAATGAGAATAACAAATAGCATCAATAAACACAAAAACATAACATTCACTAAATAATATGTAGCATTGCAGGATGACAATTAATGACTTTTAATATTACATTAACATCTGAATAAAAAATAGCAGAAAGTCCTCAAGTGAATTTTTAAGAATTAAGGCCAATAAGACACAGGCTTTATAGCTTAGGCAGTAAATATCCTCTGAACTCATTTCATAATTGATGTTAATTAAAAAATAATTCTGCCGTCACATTCTCTTAGGTTGCTTAATTCTCCTCGGCACCCAGTGATGGTTGGCATGATGCTCCATAAATCAGTCCTTTCAGATCATGAATTAGCAAGCCTCCAAAATAAAGTGACAGGTTAATTAAATTATGCAAGGAAAATGGTTTTCTGTTCTATCCCCCAATAGAAAGGAGAGAGATGTTGAAAATTTATGATTGCATCAAGTCTGCTAGGTGTTCTTTGCAGTCTCTATCATTGCCCGCTAATAACTTCAAGCCATTGACAGAGTAATTATTCTAAACTTCTATGGATATGAATTTCATCAAATCTGACCTGGTTCAGTCAAAGAAGCTCTATCCATAAAAGTCTTTCTAGCATAAACTTCCCAATATAAACACTAAGGTCAGAGTGTATTTTCACAGTTCCTCTCATTAGAGATGCCATGTCCTCGATTTTAGAGGGGCCGTGTTCTTAATTTATACCTTCCTACACATATTCTGCTCAATCTTGGTAGGTGAACAGTGATCTAGAGACACATTCTTCAGGAACAAACCACACCTGGAGCTGGTAAGTTTTTAATATCCTTTATTACTACTTCGCTGTCAAGACTGTCACATTATGGATTAGAGTAAGAATCTTGCAGTGGCACACGTCGCTAACTTGTTGCCCTGATGTATTCCATTTCCCCCACACCATTCTTCCATGTTACCCTCCATAGTTGCCCCCAACTTTCTGTCTTTTTTAATTCTTAAATAAACCTTTAAGTCCACTTAGTACTATCCACATGTGTATACATGTAGGATCACATGCTGGAACACAACAACTCTACCAGTGGTCACATCTTCAAAAAAGAAGTGGTTTTCATTTATGTAACTGCTCACAACCCACAGTTCTTTAGTAAGGAGATCACCAACCTCATCTACGACAGAATTTTGGGTGAGTCTTTTGAAAGAAAATGCTGCTGCCAGAAGAGCATGGTTGTAATAGCCATGTCACATCCAGAAGACATTTCACAGCGTTCCTCTCCATCCTCTGGCTCTTACGTTGTGCCTGCTTCCCTTTCCTCAATATTTCGCAAGCCGAGAAGATGTGGTACTTGAAGTCCCATTAAGGCTGAGTACCCAGTCTCTTATTCTCAGAACTTTGACCATTTCTCCATCTCAGTATTAACTTCTGCCAACTGCGAAAAGGAAAAAATATTCTCTGATTCTCTGATGAAGGTTGAAAGCATCCCAGATTTTTCGGCATAAACGTAAATATTTAGAAGTCAATTTAACAGCATTGTTAATTAGAAAAATAATAATACACTATTCTGTCCTAGCACCTATGACTTCTCCAGCCATATCTTGATCAGGATTACAGAGGCTGGCATAAAACTTCCTCCTATAGAGCAGGCTTCAAAATCAATCAGAAATAACAGTTGTGCCACTATTGAACCCGTGAGAATATCTTGTCTGACAGGTCAGTATTGTAACATGCAGGGTGCAGCACTGGATAAAAACACTAATGCGTTTTCTCCCACTTCAGCCTGAGTAACAATTTCTGCTACTATAAATGTTATCTAGACATCTCAAGCAAGTTTCCCGAATGTTTGGAGATTGGTTTCTCTGTGTGCTGCAGCCAAACTGTGTACTTTGTTGTGCAACGTTATCTTCCCATGTGGTCATGGAAGGAAATCAAAAGCAACAACAATGTCTGCATTACTTCTGGCACCCTAGGTTGCAGAGGGTGAGAACCAGGAAAGGTAGCTTCACAGTGCAGAAATACTGGGTGCCTCAGCAATGCCAATCTTGTGTTGAGGACTTGGAGAATTTCTGAAGATCCAAGGTCTTTAGTCCACATTGTATATGTTTAAAGAAGTTGGAATCCAATATCAATGAAGGATGAGAGCTAAGGTAGCATCAGGGTAGAAGCACAGACTAGAGAAGTTAGATAGCCTAAAGACAAGGGTTTTTTTCATTCTGGTTTCCTTATGTCTGGGCTGCCCCCAAAAGGTAGTACTCTTGGTGGAAAGACCTTCTCCACTGGTCCTTCCAGAAAAGAGCCTTACAACCCCTCCCATGTGTCTTAATTTTCCTAACAAATCTCCAGGTAAGGAAAACATGATTTGCCCTTTCTCTCTCTCTCTCTCTCTCTCTCTCTATATATATATATATATATATATATATATATATATATATAGATAGATAGATAGATAGATAGATAGATAGATAGATAGATAGATAGATGATAGATAGATAGATGATAGATAGATAGATAGATATATTGATATATATGATATATATGTGTGTGTACATATATACGCATATATGTATATATATATAATCTATTTTCTTGATATGTTTTAATTGACTGAGGCATGCCCTCCAACACATTTTGTTGCAAGAGAGAGAGAGATTTTATGGAAATGTTAACAAAGTGAACCTCCATCACTCACTCTGGAAACCTAAGGAAGACAGATTTTTTTTCTCTCCCCATGTAACCTGAAAAGGTCATCACCTTTAGCTCATCCAGTTGAATTCACTTTGCTGAGAGCCTGAACCTGTGAAAGCAATGAAAAGAGGGCAGGGTAGACAAAGTGTTGGATGTGAGGCTATTCATGAGCAACTCTAACAGGCTGAGATTTAATCACAAAGATGGGATGCTCGGCAGCGATCATAGCTCACAGGAGTAGGGACATGGTGTGGACTCTTATGCACTAAGGTATCTCATGCTGGTTTTCCAAAGCTTTTCTTCCATTATTTGGCATTTCTGATAGCCTCTCAATATTTGCTTTAAATTTCCATTTTTATTAAGCCATCCTGAGTAGGATTCTAAAAACAGCCAACCAAGCCACTTGATGGGCATACTCTGCCCTGTACAGGAGCACTTTGGCATGGAATGTGTCAATCATTTCCTTGGTTCTTAGATTAATCCCAGCTGTGTATATTCCAAAAGGGATTTTGAAATGCATTTATAGAACTTTATTCAATGGCTTCATTACATTCTCTCCTGGTTTTCCCTGTTGATATTAAGCTGTTTATAGACCTGAACGCTCACGTTCTCCTTTTCTTTTCTCAGTCATCAGTAAAACATTTGATTATGCTCTGTTTGAACAGCCAGGGGACACCCTCACAGTAATGTAGTATTTTATAATCATCAAGTTTCCCAACATTTATAGCCAGATTATTTTAGTAAACTGTTTTTCATTACCCCAGTTGTTTGTGAAACATTTATCATTTCATTAAATCATATCAATCATATATTTGCTCATTCATCTCTGAATTCTCCATCTTAAAGTCCACTTGGGAAGAGTGGTCACCTTCACTGGGCAAAATTAAAAGATTATTTTATAGTTTTCAGCAAAGTCCTATCCATGCAAAATATTTCCACTTTTGCAAAATGTCCAGAGACGGTCCCTTCTTCTCAAACATGGTCATCAGTCACAACCTAGGCAAAACCTCTGTCTTTTCCCCCAATCCAAGCAACACAACAAGTCCTCAGGTTACCTAATGCACATTTAGAAGTCATTACTTGAAGACTGAGTTGCTTCAAGACTCCATCCTTTACTTTTCAAATTGTGTCTTCCAAAATATTTCTCCCCAGCAGGAAGTTAGTACAGCTGTCCCCAGCCTGATATATCACTGCCCAAAGTCTGCCTACAGTTGATTACTTTTGTCACTGAGACAAAATGATTGCCGTTGAAGAGTGCGTTTGTGTATGTGCCTGCAGGTGCTCTGGAAAGATCTTTATGAATGCTTACCTTCTCCTCATGTAAACATCACACTGACCAGTAATCAAATGATCAGGAATCCTTGGCTCACATTTTCTTGTTTATGAGACTAATGGAGCATATCTATTGTTCAGGCATCCAACTTGACAAATGATCAGTTGGAAGGTGACAGATTGCTTTTGTCTTTATTGAATAAAGGTGACTCAGTTGAAATTTTTATTAGGTTTAGCTCTTTGTAAACAAAACAACTCTTCACAGAGAGAAGGTTTAGCTACTTGTGTTGAAATATGCCACATTGAGAGACAGAGTGACTGTCAGCAACAAATCAGACAGAGAGAACAGCAGGAGGATTAGCACCCAGCTTGAGAGAAACTGTGCAAATCCTTAAAGATGATGTTTCAACCAGGCTGATAAAATGTCAACTCAATAGTATTGCTTTTCTTTAAGCAAGGATAATCCCTACTTGGGAGCATAGTGTTGATTTAACAACCAATGGAAGAAAAAAATGAGTCCTCCCTGCACCCCTCCTGCATCCTTCCTGTATCCCTCCTGCATCTGTCCTTCATCCCTCCTGCATCCCTCCTGCATCCTTCCTGCATCCCTCCTGCATCCCTCCTGCATCCCTCCTGCATCCCTCCTGCATCCCTCCTGTATTCCCCTTGCATCCCTCCTGCATCCCTCCTGCATCCCTCCTGCATCCCTCCTGTATTCCTCTTGCATCCCTCCTGCAATCCTCCTGCATTTGATCTCATCGCATCCACACTCTTACTCACTGCAGCCTGTATGCCCCTTGATCACACATCACTGAGCATGCAATCCTCCTTGTGTGCCTCTCTATGCTGCCTGAAGGTTTCTACAGAATGAAAGTCTTCTAAATATCTTTTTATCACCAGTAGCCAAATTCTGGGCCCTCAAGACATCTCAATGAGTGTTTGTTGAAACAATACATGTATTAACATCTAGATACGTTGTTTTATTTTGTTTCACTACTTTTTATTGATTCTTTATGAATTTCACATCATGCATCCCAAGCCCACTCATTTCCCAGTTCCTCCATGTTTGTCCTCTGCCCTTGCATTTTACCCATGGTGAAAAAACAGAACAGAACAAAACAAAACAAAACAAAAGCAAGCAAACAAACAAATTCTCACAGTGAAAGCCTCAGCATATCATGGTGTGTCACATAGTATTCACTTTTCCGCAGCTTTTCTTGGAAATGTTCATTATAGTAAATCATTGGTTAGATTCTAGGACTCTGGCTTCTGCTACACTATCGATACTGGATCCTCACTAGGACTCCTCTCTCACAGCTTGTTATTGACCTTTGTCATGGAGATCTAGCAGCATTGGTTCTGGAAGTCAAACCCCTTTACATGGTCCAGCAGTTCATAATTGGTGAAAATATTAGGGTGGGCCAACTCAAAGCCCTGGATCTAGGCATAGGTAGTAGTTGAGTTGGTTAGCCTTACAGCTGTCTTGTTATTATGCTCCTGGGGCAGACATTCCCTTGCTGATGCCACCAGGGTCAGCTCTCCTCTGCTGCTGATATGAGGTCCAGGGGCTGCTCACTCCCCTAAGTGCTGCAGTCCATGAGGGGTGGGGCCAGCTCTTCTCCTCTCATGTTCTCCCAAGCTTCCCAGAAGAGGTGTGAGGCCATCTCTCCTGAGTCCCAAAGCCAGAGGGGAGTGGATCCAGCTCTGATTAGCCCATGGATATCAACATGGCCTCAGGGGGCAGCCCAGACCAGGGATGTCAGCATGGTCTTTGGTGGTAATATGGGGCATGGTCATTGACACAGACTCCTGCTGCTGTAGGGCCATGGACCCAGATATGGCCCTTGGCAGCAACATGGTCCAGGACCTCTCCATGGCCTCAGGTGGCAGTGAGCAATATTTATATCAGGCTGTTCCTCACTACACTCCGGTCTCTAGTTCTGCCTCTCTTCATTTTGCCCACACAGTTCTGCTTCTCTTTCTCTTCCATCTCTTAACCACCTATTTGCTCATCTTAGTGGTGCCTTGGGCCTCTGGGTATCTTCTACATGAGACAGGGCTTCGGATTATCTCAGAAGTGCTACTCTCAGCCATGTGGAATGTTACCAGGTGGGGGGTTTAGATAGTTTCTTGATGGCAAAGGCTATACCCTAAACATCTTTGTATAATAAATTATAACTCTCCAAAGATTTTATTTCATATATCATATCTTCTTATCACAAGAAAAGTAATTAATGGAAACATTGCCTTAGAATATGAACAAAGTTTAGGTGTTAAACTTGAAAAATAAGAGAAGTCTATTAATTCACAATTTTATTTTATAGCAGCATCCATTGGGGGAGTTCATTTTTAAAAAAATGTTTCTAATGTATTTTTATAATTTTACAATTGATTTTCTCAAGGTATATGATTTTTGATCTTTTATCATATCTGTACCATCAAAGACAAGTCTTCATTATTGCAACAGAATACATTCATGCCAATATGTTCTTTAAAAGCCTTTTATTTTTCCGCTTCCCCAACTACAAGACTTGTTGTATTGTCACTTTTCTTCTGCCATAAGAAAGGCAACAGGTATGACAATTATATCATCAGTGACTCTCATACTCATATTGGTCGTGTTGTAGGGAGAAGCAGAAGAGACTCATATGTTACGAAGGTTACCTGTTCTTTTGTGTAGCCTATAGTTGCTAAGCAACGCTGGAGAACTTGGGGCTACTAGATCACATGATACTTACACAAGTGTTTGTTAAGTAGATTTAACACACACACACACACACACACACACACACACACAATATCTTAATTTTATAAGAATTTATTCATGGAAGCAAGTAGTATGCAGGGCAGCCACCTCAGCTCTTTCCTGTCCTTCTGAAACTATCTGAAAGAGATAAAAAGACAAGATACCTACTGGGAGTATAAGGAAGCCCGGAGAATGGAAAGAAAAGACATGAGGCATCCACACTGCATAAAAATGATTGAGAAAGAAAAAATTTCATGATGCATAGTACTTGTAGAACACTCAAGAGCTAGAACTAGATCTTGTGCCAACCAAGCTTCCAGTCTGAGAGCAGCATATCACACACACACACATACACACACACACACACACACACACACACACACACACACACAAAACCCAAGGGTAAACTCCAAATTTACCTTCTATTGCTGTGATAAAATGCCAAGCAAAACTAGCTTGGTAAGGAAAGGATTTATTTGGTTTACACTCCCAGGTCAAAGTCAAATCAAGGAAAGTCAGGGCACGAGTTCAAGCAGGAATGTGAACAGAGAGAGTCAAGCAGAGAGAATGGAAGAATGCTGCTTGCTGGCTTGCCTTACATGATCATTCAACTTACTTTTATATGTCTCACCTTCTGAGGGGTGAGACTATCCACAGGGGCTCCCACATCAATAATTAATCAAGAAAATACCCAAGGCACAGCTTTGCCTAAGGTCAATCTGATGGAGATATTTTATACATTCCAGGTTTCTTTTCCCATAACTCTAGCATGTGTCAAATTGATAAATAAACAAATACTACATAGATAATAAAACAAAAATAACAATAAATACATAAATAAGAACATAAATTAACAACCTAATAACCACCACTGGTAAATTTGAATTTGATTTACTGGCATCTTTAAAGACTTGTAGTTGTTTGAATTCAATTTCTAGAAAAGACCTCTAAAGGACAGTTTCTACATATTTCAGAGCAGGATGGGTGACAAGAACTCGACCTAATTTCTTCTAATGAACAATAAAAAAACTGTGGTCAGGCCCTAACATGCCCTGTTTGACTCATACACATAACTATGTACACAGGAAAAACTGTCCCAAGGAAGAGAAAACTCTACAACTCTGGGAAAAGATCCCCTTAGAGAAATAAGAACTCAGTCACAGCTGGCCCTGCCTCGGGTTGCTCAGTTCCTGCTGCAGAACCCAGAGGAATCTCCTCATGTTGTTTCCCAGGACACTTTGCTCCAGTGGGCAGATCAGTGTGCGGCCTGATGACTGAGAAATGAAGCATAATGGGGTAAAAAGAAAAATCTTGGTTTTTCCCTGTAAGTTGAGTGGCAATAAGATCATCTCTCTAAACTTCTGTATCTCCATCTATCAAAGGAAAACGAAGTGATGTGACAGGTGTATGTGTAGTCCCACTCAACAAATCATGTGGCTGAGATTCCCAGAAAGGAAGCCAAGACAGAGAAGGACTGAGGAAGTGAGGAAGGGATGCAGACTGCAGGGAGAAGGCAGTGGCAGACTTAAGCATTGTCTGAAGACTAGTTAGACTTCTCAGGGCTGGTGGATTCTGGGAGACTGGACAAATCAATCTCTTAGGTAAAATAAAGTTAGAAAGCAAAGGTAAAAATGAAATAAAACCTCCATATACATGTATGATTCTAAATATCACAGGACATAAAAAATAGAATGGAGAATATGGGAATTGAATGTGTGTGTGTGTGTCTGTGTGTGTGTGTGTGTGTGTGTGTGTGTGTGTGTGTATGAATGTGTGTAGGTGTGTGTGTGAGTTTTTTGTGTAAATTGTCCTTTTAAATTTTGAATACAAAATAAATAAGTACAGTACATTTTCTGTCTAATATCTATTAAAATGTAATTTATGTTGTGATCTTAAATTGGGAACTCAAGAGCATCTAAATTGGTTGGTTTTAGTAGCATATAAATTTGTTTCAGAAAGTACTGGAAGTCAAGTCTGTAGAATATCAGTTCCTAGGGGGAGATTTGATAAATCAAATCTCACTCTGCAGCTAAGAGAAATGAAAGCTGAGAAGACGTATTTTATCCAAGTCTCCACAGCCAGACATCAGAGCCAGAGTTGTAACCAAGATCTCCAGATAACCACATGCCTCTGCCCCACACAGGTTGAGGGCTCATTCTTGTAACTTATCTAACAGAGACCAGTCTTCAAGTCTCATACGAGAGGAAACATATTGATCTCCCAGTATGTAAAATTGTGAAATTATATTATTACAATGGGGGAGGTTCTTTGTCATCTGTTTCTACTCATTTTCTACGTATCTTTTTAGTTCTAAGGGACATATTGGCCCTGGACCTTTATTTTACAGGATCTGATGATGGACAGGGAGGCCTGAATCAAGAAAATTCTGAACTCTTAAGTTTAATCCATGAGGAAGGTGGAGTCAGGAAAAATTTAGAGAGGGTGACATTTGTGTCCCTTACTGGGTAGACAGGTGAGAGATGTGAGGAGGGCAGCCTAAGAAATTGAGGCAAAGAAAGCTACAGCAGGAAATCCCAACAATACTTCCTGTTGTGTTCAGAAAGTGATCAATAATTTACTTTAGCTGGCCAAACAGGAGTCCTGGTGACAAGACACAAAGTGACCAAACTACAAATCTCCATGAGGACTTAATTCTGAAAAATGTCAACAGAACTGGCAAATGTCGCACATGCATTTGTCTCTGCTTCCCTTAGACACTCACAAAAATTAAAATGAAAGGATATTCTTCATGTACCACATAATAACCATTCCATGAAAGCATAGAACTTCCATGAAATGTGCTTCTATTATTTAAACATTAAACAATACCTTCCCTGCTTTAAATCTGACTATGGGCTGGCTATAATTTTTATATAAATGTTTCTTTATAGATTAGCTGGAGGATGTATACAACTTATAGGTATCTAAGCACCAAATGAATAAATATTGTGGGGATAGTGGCTTATAGAGAATTAGTGGTAACTATTTCTTATTAGTGGTGACTATCTCTTATTGATGGTAGCCATCTATTATTCCTGCTTGAGTTGTTCCCTCTGCTATCTGCCTTTCTAAAGTTTTCCAGGAATGTACCCATAACATGCAAGGTCACCCAGTACACTGAGCACATGGGATAGACAGTGGTCTTCAGGAGACCCATCCAGAGAATAGTCTAGATAGTCAGTTTACTTTTTAAAACCCAAGAGATTTAGTTATAGAGATCTGTCAAAAAAAAAAGATTCAGCCGTTTGAGGTTGTTGATTCTAGTTGTTGTTGATGTTGAAGGGTATTATCTGCCTCACTCCAGGAGGCAGAAACCTCAGACAGTCAGGAAGTCCTCTCCGATTTTTTAACTGGGTCTCACAGCAGTCTCAACACCAGCACTTGGGTAAAACGAGTGAACAGGCTTCCATCAGTTATCCTCAGACTGCATGTATGTCATAGCATATGTGCATGAGTGTGCCAGACCATACATGCCATAGCATATGTGTTTGAATGTGAGTGTCCTGTCTCCCTCTCTGTCTACAAACACACACACACGCACACACACACACACACACACACACACACACACACACACACAAATCTACTAGTCAATCAGTAAATAAATAAAATACATTTAAAAAAATTCTGCCTCACACTTGGGCAGATTGAAAGGTTAGGAGTCGTAAGTGTCTTTGCTTCCAGCCAACAGCTTTGATAACCTCATCTCTCAGTTCAGGAAACCTTCATTGCCTCCTTAATGTGGCTCAGAAGAGGAACCAGAAAAACCATAAGAGTATGAGAAGCAAAAGAACGTCCGGCATCCAGGAGTTTGATCACAACCCTCTTCAAGCTTGGAAACAGTAATTCTAGCACAGATAACAATTGCTTACCACCTTTCTTCCCCCCAGCAAGAAAGCCAGATGTCTGAGAACCTCACCACAAACCCTTTGTAAACATCCTGATTTTCCTATATCAGCTTATTGTTCCACCCAAAGCATCTCCAGAACCATTCTATAATCTATCTCACTTATCAAAAAAGGGGTAAACTTGGGGGAGGGGATGTCTCGTAGCAACACTTTGAGTGTCAGTGGAGCACCTCAGGAATGGTGCACGCTGCTGAACTTACGCCAGTTAATTGCTTCTTTCCCTTGAGAACCTCAGATCCATATTCGGGTATGTCATAGCCTCTGTTTCTTTCAAACCCTGTGCTTATCTATGTTAAAAAACACCTTTCAATAAATTGTCACTGTTTCTTAAGAAGCCCACAACTATGCTCTTGTGTGTGTAGTTTAATCCCATTTTGAGTACTTTTCTTTCTACTTTTAATAAAACTGTTTTATACTGGCTGGTCTTGAGATTATTTTCCCCACAAAAGCCATGTATTTTGGGGTTTGCCTAAGTCACAGTGAGCTCCCTAAAAGATTAAAGGAACTTTGGGGTGTTGAGGGTGATTCCACGCAGCTGAGTATATGTTTCCTCTTCACTGTCACTATTGCACCTGTAATTAGGGATTAAATGCTTATCACGTCATTCCCCTTCAGTGATGTCATCTAAAGTCTCGTGTACTCCCTTACCATACCTACAGTTTGGTGCTAAAATCTCAGTATATTTTGCCCTTCCAAAAAGGCCTGTATCACCAGAGCTTGTTAAAATGGAAGATTCCAATTGTTGGGCTGCCTTTCCTCAATTCCTGGAATAACTAAGGTGGTCATTGGGTGGGAAGCATCTTTCATGCTGTCCTTTCTCCTGCTGTTTTAGCCCCTGAGACTTTCTACCCTACCCCTCAGCTTCACAACAGCCCTCAGCCTCTGTAGCCACCACCCTTCCTTCCTCAGCTGCCTCTTCAGTGTGAGGTCCCTGTTTTTAGCATATTTCCTCTGTATTTAGTGTCTGTGTTTTCTCTCTTAATCAATGCCTGAGAATAAAATCTGTGTTTTCTCATTTTTTAAATTCTCCATGGTGCTCGATGCAATGCGTTCTTTCAGTTAAGAAACACACACACACACACACACACACACACACACACACACACAAATTCAAATAAATTTGAAATAAATAAATAAATAAATAAATAATAAATTTGAATTTGTCATGAGCTTGGGATGTAGAGAGCTTGGTGGGACTCCATTGGATGGATGGGCAGGGAAGGGTTAGAAAGATGCCATATTCCTAAGGGTAAAGACAGGCAGAAAAACGTCAAGCTTAAAGTGTTGCTCAAAGTTTTTATGTCTTTCAGGAAACCAGGAAATATACATAGGCTGTAATGCTCCCCCAGATGACTTTATCTATAAGGTCTGCATAGAAAGGAAGAGATAGGCCAAGTCTCCTAAGCAGTTCTCACTGGAAGTGGTTCTGCTTTTATTTTTCTGGATGCAAAATTTGTGGTATATGTCCACAAGCCTATGGGGACCAAAGAGTGCAATGCAGTTATCTGAATAAGAATAACCATCATAGCTTAATATATTTGAATACTTGCTCCTCAGTTGGTGGAACTGTTTGGAAAGGATTAGGAGCTGTGGCCTTATTAGAGGAGGTGTGTCACTGAGTGTGGGCACTGAGATTTCAAAAGCCCACTCCATTCCCAGTGTTTCTTTCTTTTTGGCTTCTTCTCAAAATCAAGATGGGAGGTGTCAGTTACTACTCCAGTGCCATGAAGGGAAAGACCACACAAAACCATTAATATATGCTTTGCATAGCACAGAGACTTGCACAGGAAAATAAAAATTCTGAGATACAAATAAACAGAGTACTTTAATGCACGGTTTTATACGGAGTAGACAATTCAGGAGGCGCTAGATATGACGAAGGAGGATGGTCCAACAGTCATAAACCAGGTGAAACCGAACGAGGCCTGATTGATTGATCATGTTGGCTCAAGTCTGGGAAAGGATGTTTCTTTCTCTTGGGAGTGATGACAGCAACTTGCTCAGGAAGACTTAATGATCAGCTCCAACAGAAAGTGGAGAACTTTCTGGTTTTGAAATTGTCTCAAAGTCCTTCAGCTTAAGATATTTAGGGTATTATGCTGTGAAACCCATCCACAGGCCCGGAAGTGAAGGGATAAGGATTCCTGGCAAAAGAAATAGCATTTTGCTGTGAAGATGTTTTTATAAAATAAGCTCCATTGACAGAAAACACAGTTCTCACTGCAAAGGGTCTAGGAGACAGTTTATTCTTCATTTAGAGCTCACAAAGGCAGTGATTGCATTGCCTCGTAGGAGCCCTTCATACACATTTAACTGAATGATAGGCCTTTGGTTGTATTAAGAACTAATAAATGAAATGACAAGATAGGGAACAATTAACATTGGGCTCTCTGTCATCAAAAAGGGGCCAGTATTTTTAAATGGCTATATGTGGAAGATCTATTCGGGTTTTCTAAAGCTATTGTCAAGGGCAATTCAATTATCCCTTAGTTCTTTTCCTCCCTAGACCTCAGGCAGGATTTCCCACCACATGATCATGTCCTGTAGGGACCAATAAAAGCAGAGTCATTTTCATTATCTGGGCTCTTCAATCAGACTGCAAGCTGCTCCAGGGTTTCCACTTTCCTCTGAGGTTAGTTCATTTTTTTCTTCTGCTGATTTTTTCAGACTTGGTGTTTACATTTATTGTTTTCAGCTTCTGAGACAACTAAGCCCACATCAGGGCAGCTTTTAGTTAGAATATTCTAATGTCTCCCAAAGGACAATTATGACCAAGTCAAGACACATGCCTAGAAAATATTGTTTCCCCAGACACAAAACTGCACCTTCTCCCAGGTGACCCACAGTGAGATATTGACTGAAAAAAAATCGTTTAGTTTTGACACATTGGAAAGACATTTAAAATGGTAGTTATTTTGTTAACTATAAAATATTTCTATTAAAAACTCAAGTAAACACAGACAATGTAATTAATAATTCAAATAAGACAGTTTATATTCACATCTAAGATAGGAAAGTAATTTAGAAAAATAAAAAAAATTGTTTTCTTAATCAGAAATTCTTCATCTTCAAAAATGTATTGTGTGACAAGAAACCAAGCAATAAACCTTGTGACTCACTTATCTTTAATCAGTCTTCTTCGGACTGTCTCTCCAATAAAAGTACTGTGTTCATCAGATCTTCTACCAAAAGATTAATGAGATTTTAGGCTGTTCAGTGAGTAAGTACTTGCTCCCTCTCTTAAGTCAACTTCTCATGTCCAAATAAGTGGGCCGTTCACATCTGATTAAAAAAATCAGATCAGGGGAAAAAAACCAAACCTATGCAGCTCAGGAACAAATCTTAATTTGTGTCTCTAAAAATAGGTATTCTATCTCAGTGAAACACAGAACAGAACTGGCCACCACTTAAATTAAACATTTGACTTGGAAAATAAATATTAAGCAATTATCAAACGACTATGCGTTTTCTCTTGTGCTTACACTAAATTAAAAGCCAAATAAATGGTTTTTAGTTGTCCTTATCCATTTAACAAAACCCATTGGCATTCCATAAAGCTTCAACCAGACAAGCAGTTGGATATTTCTCTTAAATGTATTATTTGCTATGTAGCCATGTAATTTAACATTTTTTTTATTATTTTCTATATACCTGTGTGTTCAGACATAAGAGGTTAGAGTCAATATTTTCATTTCACTTGGAGACATGACATAGGGCATGGAATAGCTTTTGAGTCTATTTCAGCTCATGAGAGACTACAATCTAGGCCTGTTCCCTACATTTATTCCAAATGTTTCCATTATAACAAGAGCTTTCTGTAGAGTTTACTCAGTGGTCCATGTGGGTGTATTTAGGGATACTTCCTTTGTTCTCCAGCCACTCTCTTCTGGATAATGTCTATACTGACTAGTTTTATGTCAACTCAACACAAGCTAAAGTCATGTGAGAGGAAGGAGCTTCAGTTGAGAAAATGCCTCTCCTACAGACAGATCTCTAGGGCATTTTCTTAATTAGTGATCTATTGGGGAAGGCCCAGCTTATTTTGGGTGGTGCCAACCCTGGGCTTGTGGTCCTGGATTTCTTAAGAAATTATGCTGAGTAAGCCATGATGAGCAAACCAGTAAACACTACTCACTCCTCCATAGCCTCCAAAATAGCTCCTGCCTCCAGATTCCTACCCAGTTTGAATTCCTGCATTGACTTCTCTGTGTGTATCTTGAGGTATCTAAGCCAAATCAACTCTTTCCTCCTCAAGTTGCTTTTCACCATAGTGTGTCATCATCATTGTCAATCATCATCATCAACAACAACAACAGTAACTTTAAGACAGTGCCTTTCATTTTCTTCCCACAGTCCTTGTAATTAAAGATTAGAGCTAGATCACTCATGTACCTGCCAATAGATTCTGTCATCGAGGGATAAATCTCTTGTTGGCTTGATTAAGGAGTCTGTCAAATATTTTCAACTGGCTAACAGAAGGATTGAAAGGTAGCTTCTTTTAAATATTAACTAACCTCCCCTCCCCTCTTCCCTTGAGGGCTCCCTCTAACCTCTGAGAATTTCCTGTGTCAGTTAGCTCCTTACTTTCTCTCTCTCTCTCTCTCTCTCTCTCTCTCTCTCTCTCTCTCTCTCTCTCTTTCTTTTGTTCCTGCTTCTGTTTTCTTGCCATCCTGCTCTCAATAGCTCCACTATGTGAGCCAAACTGTGATGTCATTTTTAACTTTTCCATCTAATGGCTTGTAACCACTTCGTGTCAAAATAACATTGCCTTTTGGGATGGTTACTCTTGGTTAGATTGAAAAATGTCTAAAGTATAGTAGAGCATGCACTGGGTGTATTTGTGAAGTGTTAAGGTTATAAATGAATTACTCTATGATAGATTTAAAATCTGAATAGGCTTTGGAGATGTGGAGGAAATATGGAAGACGAGAACCTGGTTGGAAGTAATAGTTCACTAGAGTATGTCCTTGGTGGCCGTGTCTTTTCCTGTCCTGTTTCCATTACATCTCTGTTCTGCTTCTGTTGTGTCAGGTAAGATAGTGTACGTACCTTAGTGCACTACCTTACCTACCTTACTAACTAACCTACCTTAGTGTGTAAGGTGGTTACACATGTTATCCCCACCATGATGAACTAAAATTTTTGAACCTATGAAAGAAATAAATCCTTTTCTATTTTAAGATGCTTTTAGAACATATTTGTTGCAGAAATGGTAAACGTCATAACATTCTTCCATTGGTCCATGGGATAAAGGTGTGTGACAATATTCTTGAGGAAATGTAAATAAATGCATACTCACCCCAAATGTGAAGTGATGAAAGGATACAACACAAACCCAACTTGGTGATTTAATAAGTTTTGTTGGAGCTACTGACTGAAGTACAGGCACTGTAAAAGCTACTAAGAAGCAGATAATGCTGACCCCAGCATGGGTGAAGGCTCTTGAAAATTGGAAGGCTAGAATTCTCTGTACAACTTGCAAGTAGTTTTACATGTTGAAGAATCTCTTCCAGGTAGTTAAGCCAATCTTCACCTTAGAGAGTGAGGGCCCTGTGCATTTGGTCAGTTTCAGGAACTTCCTGAAGCTGGTGAATTGTTTACTATTTCAGTCTTACTGAATCATCACTACATCATAAAATATTTCAACTCGGAGGAAATTGCTACACAATAAATGTAAACTACCTTTTCTTTATCCTGGAAGTCCTAATGGGACCTCAAATTCAAATTGTTCAAAGTGTATAAATCTTACCTTTAAATGGAAACTTACAAAACTTTTCTTTACTTCAACTTATAGTTAATTATCTATTTTCAAAAAATTTGAGAATCATATTTGACTCTTTTATTACTCTAAGTACTCATTGACTCTAGAGTTTAGATCTAAAATATCATTCACAGTTTTGTTTTTTTCTTCTTTACTTACCTAAACCTAACAGTCTGAGCAAAGAGCAGTTTGCAAAACATGCAATCCTTAGTTCAGAAGAGGTATATCATGACCAGGCTGTATTTGTGGACAGAAGGCTGAAGTGAGACATATAGTTTGTAGGGCTGGAGTTCTGCATTCACCTCTTTTGAATGTGGTCTGATAAGTTGTCATCCCTTGGTTACCTAAGGCTCAACACTATTTGCCATAAAAGCAGGGTGGTACACACCTGTAGGCATAATGTTTTGTGCATTATGTAAAGATTATCTTTGAGTTATTCAAATGCTGGTTTCTCTGCCCTTCTATCTTGTTTCCATCTGGGCAGGGCATTAAAATGCTTATGTCAAGAATCTCCTGTCTCATGTTTGTATAAACAATGCTTACCATTTATTATTTGCCTAGTGAATAAAATCTGATCAGCCAATGGCTGGGCAGAAAAGACAATAGGGTGGGTCATCTGCCAGCCAGGGGTAGAAGGAGAGAAGAGTAAAGCAGATTCAGCTATGAGGAAGGTGAGAGGAGATATTATGGAAAAACACATCTGAAGCCCAGAGATCCAGACCAACACAAAAATGCAAGGGGATTTTGGCTGGGAGGCAGATTAGTTTAGAGGATTAATATAGATCAATGACTATCCAGATATTGTACCCTGAAGCTTGATTAAATAAATCTTATTCTCTCTTTGTTGTTATGGGAAACTAGCTAGAATTAAAAAAAAAAAAAAGCTGCTGTATTAGTTAACCACACATATTCATATTAAAATTACCATTACATATACTGTACCAGCACTTAGGAAGCAGATGTAGGTGGATCTCTGAGTTTAAGGCCAGCCTGCTCTACAAGGTGAGTTCCAGAAAAGCCAGGGCTACAGAGAAAAACAAAAACAAACAAACAAACATACAAACAAAAATGGTTAAGTGTATTCCTAAATGAGGTGGTCAGTCAGGGAGCCACAGAAGTTCACTTGCAGTTTGTTAAACAGGAGCTCAAAATACAGAACAACCTCTGGCTGAGTTCAATGCAATTTAACTTACCTTTTTTGTTAAATAATTTTGTTAATACTTGCTGTGTTGTTCCTAGGGGCGACAAGGTTCCCTTTCAGGGTTCTTAGTCTTATTAATAAAAGTAGTTAAAAACAGATTCAGAAGAAAGCTTGTGAACTACTTTATTAGAATTGGAAAGAATAGCAACAGAAAAACAAGCTGAAAATCTCAGAAGTGTCAGATGAGGACAGGAAAAAGTCATGCCTGTTTTAAACTAGTCACAGGAGTTACATAAACAGTGAGAAATCCCAGAACATCAGCCAAAGCTTGCTTAGGTGTTTTTGTTGTTGTTGTTTTGTTTTGTTTTGTGTTGTGTTGTGTTATGCAGAAAAAGAGAAAGACTAAAGAGGAGATACCTAGCACCCCAGCTGTGAATCTGAGTTTGAATGGTACTCCATTCTAGGCTCTTTTGTCTCAGTAGAAAGGACCACTCAGTAGAAAGTAGTAGGGACACAAGATTAGAGATAGAAAAAGAATCAAAAGAAAGGCGAACACCGAACACCGGAGGCTTGAGCTTTAGGGGTCAGGACCCTTCCTCTTAGGGCCTTGACCACTGGTTTCTTTCATATGCTAATGTGGGTGCTTCAGTCTCCTGCCCTTATTCTCAGGCTGCTACCTGACCTTGTCCTCTACGAACAAATATTTGTTTAACTACAGATTGGCCATGAAGAGCTAGCTGATCAAAAGAACAATGTTATCTATGTCCACCTTGGTTGTGGTGCTTTGTGTTAGGCTGGAACCCCTACTCACCCCTGCACAAGCTGGGAAACCCTGTCTTCTGTTCTCCTTCTCCTAACCCCACCTGCACTGAAAAACTCTGAACAATTACAACAACAACAACAACAACAACAACAACAACAAGGCTCTAAGAGCCCAGTTCCACATCCTTGGTAGCTGCAACCTCCTCCCCTGATGCTGGCAGCAGCTCAAATCCCTGCCTAAGTGTTCAGCTCTTGACTATACTGGGGCATGAACCCAGCTTATGACTGATCCGCCATCACTCTCCGCCTCCAGTCTACAACACTTTCTGAATGCCTGCCTTACATACCTGGATATGCGAAGTCCTCAGCTCTAGCCCCGTTCTTTGGGGCTGATGAACCTGCCCAGGAGCAGTGCCTAATAAATCTGCTTTTATCTGCTTTTAATCTGCTCTAATATGGTCTATATCTTCATCACCAAGGAAGAGAAAAGCCTATCCGTTTGAACGATAGTGGCCTGTGTAAACTGCACAAATTCAGATGTTCAATGGAGCTATTTGTGGAGCCAGATGAACTTTACAGCGGTAAGTGAAGGGACCCTGGCCAGCTCAAGCATGACAAGCATGGCTCTGGCAGGCTTTGCCCTTCTCTCCCATTCCCTCCCTCTGCCTGGTTAAAAACCACTAGATTACATTCTTAAAGCTAGCCCCCAGGGTCTATTCCCTTATAGGGCTACTTCCTTCTTCTGACACTGACTACCAAGGTTCAGCTATCAAAGTACTGAAGTCTAGCAATCAAAAACTCCCTTTGGTTCTCCTAATTAACATGGCCAATTGAAATTAAATGTCTCTTCTTAACACTGGGCTTCTCTTCACACCCTTATAAACTGCCATTTTCCTATGTGCCACACCTGTCTTCGCTCTATTCAGAGGCAGTCCTTTCTCCTTGAGGACAAATATTCTCCCCAACTTTCCCCTGTTTCCTTCCCCTTCTTCCTTGTCCCCTATCTCCTGTTTTTGACTCTTATTCTCTGCTTCTTGGCTCCTGTAGCAAACACATTTCCTCTGTGCTGAGAATTTGGTCTTGGAGGCTCCTGGGTTGATATTGTTCCTTATAGTCAGGCTTTGTGGTTTTAAAAAAAACTCGCTCTTCCCCACTCTTCTGTCTACTTCATGCTAGCAGTTGAAGATGTGAACTCTCAGCCTCGACTTAGATCATCTGCTGCCTAATGCCTCTGCTCCTCGATCCTGTCCTACAAACATATGGAACCATGAGCCCAAATCAAGTCTTCTGTCAGTTGCCTTGGTCAAGGTATTTTATTACAGCAATAGAAAAATAACTAACAAATTGATGTATCAATGAGGTTTTTAGGCTTACTTATAGAATAATGTGTGTGAGAGTTTATTTATGACAGTATGGGTGACCACAATCAGCTGGATCACAAAGTCCCACCCCCAACTCACTGCCCTACATAGATGATGCACTTCTGATAACTGGGTAGATGGAATCACCTTCAGTTAATCTTTTACCTCATCTAAACTCCAGAACCTCCCTAAATAATGTGCAGCTAGATAAGATTATATATGCAAGCTGGATGTTGGGGTAAGAGGTCTTGAGTTGCTAGGATTCTGAGGTGAAAGATAACAAACCTCCCAACTCCTTTCTTCCATGAGTATGTAAACAGGCCCGGTCTTGTGCAGACCTCTTGTAGGTAATCATGTCTGCTGTAAGATGAGAATGGCCATGTTATGCTCAGAAGACAGCATTCCACAACAACACCACACTTAAGAATCCTGGAGATGATGGCTTCAGGATGATGTGGTATAGCATTGCAGGAATGCTGCCCTCCCCAATGCTGATTTAAAGAGTAAAAAGGCAGAAAAGCTAGGTCTTGGGACTCAGCTAGATCTTTTCAAAAGCAAGAGTCCACATATTCAGCAAAGCACAAAGAGACAGACTCCCCATTATACAAAGAGACACAGGGCTGGAGTCTGAGTCTGATCTGAGAATGTTGGGGAAAGTTATATAGTTGGGAATGGGATGAGTTCCCTTTTGCCCTTGTAATTTGTTGGGTGGAGCTATGGTAGGGGCTATAATAATACAAAGACAAGGAAACTGTTTGTTTTCCCACCAGCAGGGGACAGGAGTGAGAAGTAGATCTCCAAGTCTTTGTTTTACAAGATAGAGTAACCAGGGAGTCAGCTGACACAAATATTTAAGTGAAAAGTACATCAGTTACCTACAGCCTCTTCCCTGTGCCTGTAGGACTATCAGGGCCTGTCTGGTCCTTCTGCATCAGAGGCACTGTTATTTCTATCACACAGCTGGCCTTAGGTAATGATTGCCTTGGAAAGTGGACATCACTCTCCTCCTAATCTGCTCACACTCTGCTTCATCCTGTTGCTGGTTTACAGGTCCTTCATTTGTCCTTTTCCTTCATTGGTAAGAGTAAAAAGTGATGTTAGCAAGGTTTCAGGGAGAGGTCAGATCCCACTGGACCCTGGGAACAACCCCTTGGTTGCATTTAATTCCAGTTTGGTTTTAAAAAACAAAACCTAAGCATTGTTAATTTGGTGCACTCTTAAACACACACACACACACACACACACACACACACACACACACACACACACCAGCAAACTTCTTGAACACTATATAAAGTCAAATAACCCCATTTGGTTAGGCAGAAAAATAAGGATCTGGTGTGTGCATTGAATGCATATTTGCAGAGAAATATTCTAAGAGACAGAAATTTAGCATGTTCATCCTTTCAAGAGTTAGAAGTTTGTTTTCCTGTTTTGCTTTTCAGCATAGGGAGGTCACTGGACGTTTTTAAATGGGGGAAGAGGAGCACATCATTTCATCAATTAGAAAGATATCCCATCAAAAGAAACTCTCTCAGAAACCGACCCACATTGGCACGCTTAGCATATTAGAAGGTTACACCAAACTTCATAAATTCTGTGTCCTTTGTCCTAAAAGATGCAGCCACAAACCCAGCCCTGTGAACACTATTTTTGAGGTTCTTCCTCTTGGTTCACTGGGGCAATGGGAATGACTCCCTATATTTTTATCACAGGAACAACTGAAAACATTGGAGTGCTCTCTCCCACAGTCTTCAGTAGGGTCTAACATTAATGGAAGCTGCCTTACAGCATGGCCAACATAAACACTTCGAGGCAGTTTTATTTTATTTTTCTATAACAAATCTCAGAAGCTTTTGCTGTAATGGACATTTAGGGCAAGCACAAAGGTCAGATGTCTGCTGCAGTGGTTTTTCTGTACAGCAAGTTCTTTGAACCATTTCTAAAGAGAAAAGTAACAGGATCAGGAAATGCCTAAGGGCAAGTACTACTTGTCAAATCTTATTGTCACCATAGGAAGGAGTCACATTTAAATGTTTTTTCTCTATAATTGAAACCCTTGTCTTTCAGCTGAAGACAAGATATTTCAAGCTATAACAATTATAGCTGTCAGTAGAGAATCTCTTTTATCTCAGAATAAGCATCTCCCAATTTTTTTAGTTAACTACATCTCTATTATGCAGTTAGATTCAGATACTGGGAATTGAGAAATATGTTCTTTGTAAATTACATTTATTGAAGTAGATTAATCAGGGAATGTGATAAACCTGGAAAATGGGTGTTTTAGTATAATCATAGAGAAAGTGTTCACCAAAATACAGTCTGTTCCCTCAACAGTTTCTTTATCTATAAATGCTTACCTCATTTGAGTTTTAAATAATGATCGACAAAATATAGAATTAAACAATAAGGGTATATATGGTGATTTCCATTACATTTTGGGGGAAAATAAAAGGTTTATTTTATCTTTTTGTAAGCCGTTTTATTGATTTTTTTTGTAAATTTTATATCATGCACTCAATCTCACTTATCTCCCTATCTCCTTGAACTCACCTTCCACCCTTGCAAACCACCCCTAAAGGAAAGAAATCTCATTGTGGAAGCAGTAGTGTGTCACAGTGTGCCCCTAAGTACACCTTTTTGTCCATATTTCTTTTCTTGCAAATGTTCATTACAATGAGTCATTGGTTTGGTTCCAGGCCTCTGGCTCCTGTTATACTATCTATAGCGGATCCTCACTGGGACTCCTCTAGAATATCATGCTGTTACCCTGTGTTGTGGAGATACTGCAGCTTTAAATTTGCAGGACTGGCCCCTTCAAATGCTCCAGCAGTTCATAGATGGGGTAGATATTAGGATGGGCCAACTCAAAACTCTGGATCTGGGCCTGGGAGATAGCAATTCTTCTGCACCCACACTGTGAAAGCAAGCTCTCAATCACTGTTCCAGATAGCTTATCAATGTCACAGCTCTCAAGGGGCAGAGCTAGCCCTCCTGCTCTTAAGCCCTTGGGGCTGATTCACCCACAGCATCCCAAAACAGGGCCAGCTCTAAAGTGCTGCCTAGGCAAGATACAGGGCCTGCTCTCCTGAGTATTGCAGCCTGTGAGGGACAACAGCAGTTCTCCAGCCTGGCATAGGTGGTGAGGGACAAAGGTGGGGGAGGAAAGCATCCTTCCCTCATCCCTACTACTACACAGCAGACAAATTGTGGGGCCAGATATCTCACGCTCACTCCATAGGGGCCAGCTTACCTGCACCGGCACCACCAGGGTCAATTCTACTGTGCTGCCCAGGCAAGGCCTTTGAGGGGTATGGACAGCTCTCCTCCTCTCACACCTTTGGGGTCAGCTCTCCCATGATGCCAAAATGAGTGATAGGACCTATTCTCCTCAGTCCTCAGACATCAACATGGTGCCAGGCAGCAGTTCAGACCAGGAACATCTGCCTTCCTTTAGGTGGTAACAGACAATTGCGGCTGAGATGGCCCATGGTAGCAGCTCAGGCCAGGACTACACCATGACCTTAGAAGGCATCACCAGGCATCACATCAGGCTGTCTCATACTATCCCCAAGTCTCCAGTTCTGCTTCTCATCATTGTGTATACTTCCTACTGCTTTTCTTTCTCTTCTATTTATCCACCACTTACTTGTTCATTGTATTGATGTCTGACATCTGATACTATCTGAGTAGGTATCTGGGGTCATCTCAGGGGTGGACTCAGGAGTGCTATGCCCATCTTGTATTGTGTGGCTGGAGTAGGGGTTAGGGGTTGTCTCAAGTGTGGTCTGACCTCCTGGGCCATGCAGCACTGTACTGGTAAGCTGTTTCAGGCTTGTGCCCTGGCCTGGCCTTATGGTACTGAGTGGTGGTCATTTAGGCTCTCACTCTTGCTTACTTGAAATTGGGCAGAGGTCATCTTTTAGGCATGGTCTGCCTTCCCATTCTGCATACTGCACTGTTGGTCTTCTCCAGTTTATTTCATCTTATAGTTTGTTGTCTATTATCTAAGGAACTCAGGGAAGAAACTCAAGGGATGAATCTAGAAGCAGGAGCTGATACAGAGTCCATGCAAATGTGCTGCTTAATGAATTCTTCTGCATTACGTTTTTTTAAAAAAATGAGATCATGTTATAATTTATATCTTGAATATTGTCTAAGGTTGAGGCTTCTGCAGTCTGTGGCTCCAACGAAAGGTTGTGGAATGTTCTGAAGTTATAGAGCAATGGAAATAAGTCCTGGAACATGTATTGAGGTATTATTCCTTGAATGCCATAAGATAAGTCTGTTTCCTCTACACATATTCTCACTATGATCTACTTTGCCATCACAAGTGCAAAGCAAAAGTAAATAATGACAATAACTTGAAACCTCTGAAACCATGAGCTAAAATAAGTTCTTGCTCCTTTTAAGTGTATTGTTATTAGGGAGTTTGTAATAGTAATAAAAATCTGGCTAACATAGGAGATTGGTGACAAGAAATCAAGCCACTGCCATGGCTGTGCCTCACAATGTGGTCCAGTACCTTATAAAATTAGTATTCAAAGTTTCAGAAACTTTGCAGAAAATGGCTAGGAAAATCTTAGAATTCTATAAGCAATGGGCATTTCTTGGTAAGGGCTCAGAAAATGCACTGAGAGAAATGTAAAGAGTAAAGACAAGGTTTGTGGGGTTTCAGACAGTGCCAGGGTCACTTGGGAACTCAACTGGAGGTCAGTTTGCACTACATTTTTGTTATTAGCTTGTCAGTGTTTTGTCTATGCCCTGAGACTTTATTAGAACCTGAGTATACATACCTACACACACACACACACACACACACACACACACACACACACACA
>JANHMN010000004.1:147747108-147808733 GCA_030674055.1 Rhabdomys pumilio
GCAAAGCATTGCAAGGTGTACCAATGCAAAAGCTTCGTCGGTGAAGATGAGCAAAGCATTGCAAGGCATACCAATGCAAAAGTTTCGTCAGTGAAGACGAGCAAAGCATTGCATGGTAAACTACTGCAAGATTGCCCTCTCACTCTCTGTGGGTTTGTATTTATTTTCTTTTTAAAAACATCATATGCCCTCTCAAGTGTCTGCCCCAGCAAAGCATCGCATGCCCTTTTATAAGACAGCTTCCAGAAAAACACCATGTTTGTTCTCAACAAAACCTCTCATGTCTGCTTCAGCAAAACCTCCTTTTATAAGACAGCTTCTAAAAATAATCATTTGATACAACTGAATCTCCAAAGAAACCAGAAATTTCCACTTGAATGAACCATGAAAAGTCTCTAATAAAGAAAAAAGATCAAAATCGTATAGAATGCCTTCTCTGCTATATCATTAAGTTAGTAAATGTCTGGGGAAATATACACAAATAAGTGACAATATAAACATGAAATCAAAAAACAGACAATGAATAATAACTACCAATAAATAGATTTTTCTTTGAAACAATTAGTAGAACTGATAAACACCTATAAAAACATGCAGCAAAAAGAGGAAACTGAGTTACCAGCACAAAAGTTTTTCACTGTCAATTTTATGACTGCTAGAAAGCCAACAAAGAATATTTCAGAACTTATAATAAATTTTACTTCCTTAGAAAACATGGCTACAATAAAATACAAAAGTTTTTCATACATTGCTTTAAAGTCCAGCAAAAAAAATAAAGAATACATAACACAAGTATGCATATATATTTTCAAAGTTAGAAAGATACAATAACATTAATCAACCAAATTTATATCAAGATGTTGATATCAAAACTTTAAGACAAAATAATCTTTCACGAGTACAAACTTTACAGATATGAACTGTTTAACCAAATACCACAAATTTTAACTATCATAGAACACCATCCATGTGCCAAGCAATGTTCATGCTAGGATTACATAAATTATTTCAGATTTCAAAGTCAACCTATGCTCTTTTAGAATTAACAAGGGAAAATGTTATAGATGCAAAAATATATTCTCTGAACAAAAAAATTCTTAAGTATACATTTTATACTAAAAGTTGTCAGATATGATATATGCATATATGGAAATGTGACACTGGCATCCATACATTTTTATAATTAATGTGTATTGATAATTAGAACAAAATTAATACATCAAATTCTTTCAATTACTGAGAAAAACTTAAATAATTAAAAACTAACAAAAATGTTGCTAAACTTATAAAAGGGCTTCTATGAGAAATATGTGTTAATAAAACATTAAATCTTTCTCCCTGGAGATACAGTATTTACCACTCCTTATGAACATTATTGAAAATCTTTTGAGAGCAAAGAAAGAAAGTTCCAGCAGGCGTTCCTGGGCATGAATTAGAGTAGGGAGATTGACAGTGCCAAATGTGCACAAGGATACAGAAAACTATCCTCAGAGAGTCCTGAACATTGCTGGCAGCAATGTAGAATAATGAAACTTACCTGAAGAATTCTCCAGAAGTATCTTTATATTTAAATGCACATCTGCCAATAACCCAGTGGCTACACTGCCATATGCTTACCCAGAGTAACAAAAATATATGTCAACATATAAAGACTTGCATTTGAATTTTTGAGCGTGTGTGTGTCTGTGTGTGTGTGTGTGTGTGTGTGTGTGTGTCTGTGTGTCTGTGTGTGTGAGTATGCATGCTCACATGCTTATACATGTACGTATACTACAGAAAAGGCAGAAACAGTCAACATGTGTATCATCACACAATAAGATTACAAAAATGTAAATCATGTATGAAGCACAATTTTATTTAACAATACAAAGGACCAGCTATGTATAGTAACACAAAAATGTTTTCAGATAAGAAAGCCAGACAAAAGGTTCATGTTAAGTTGACTCTGTTTACAGAGGCTAATAAACAGCAGATATTATCCTTGGGGATGGAAATCAGAAAGCTGATGTCTTTGTTCGAGTGGAATTGAGTGGAAAATGGAATGAGGCACCTTCCTGAGGTAATCGATGTGTCTGCCTCTTGTTCAGATTTCTGATTACACAGGGACATATAATTACCAAAACTCACTGAACTGAACAGTTAAAATGTGCATGCATTGTTCTATTTAAATTGTATCCAAATAAAAATTAAAAGACATGAAATCTATCATTAAAAGAAATTAGTTTGCAACACTGGAATTCAACTATATACATCTATATCTTAGACTTTCCTAAAAAATGTACATACTTAATATGACAGTAGTTGGAACTATTCCTAAAGACTTATACCCCATCCATCCAGAAAAAAAAAATGTGTCTTGGTAAAGTAGCCTAGCAATGAGCAAAAAAATGGCATTTCAAGATATTAAAAGAGCTTCATTTGTTTACAAACGTGTATAATATCTTTTTTATAAATCAGCACACATTAGTTTTTATATTACAAATGTTCATTGCATCTGCTTATGTTTTTTAATCATAAAGTACTTTTGTGAAAAAGTGTAATTTCCTAATTGGAAAAACAAAACAAATGTTTATGAGAAAAACTCTGATTCCTATAAAGTATTACACTATTGTAATGTTTAAGCATCAAATGATAATATTAGAAACAACTGAATAGCAGCTATCGATCCCAAAAGGATTAGAAAAGGAAATCAGTGATGTTTCTTGCTTTGCTCCTGCCTCCTGATTGTATACTGAAGAATAGAACTAGTCTAGGTTTGAATATAAGAGAAGATAGATAGATAGAAGATAGAGTCAATTTTCTCATCAGATTCTCTTTGATCTAATTTAGTAAATCCTTTTTAAAGCGGTTGAAGTAAAGAACCAGTGTATCAAGAACAAATATTCCAGCAGTGCTTGAACGCCAAGGCCACCGATGAAGAGGCACGGTTTCTTTGGCGAGGAGAGCTTCCTCAAACACCTTTCAGAGGAATGCTGTTAGGGAATAGAACATGCTTGGGGATTTTCCCATTTCAGTTCAAAACAAAGCTGTCTCTAGACTTTTCTATTTATGAGCCACTTCTATAAGACATTTGGTAAGAATAATAGGGTAAATACATAGTAAAGGGTAAGATGATAAGATGTAATGTGTTAGTTTCTTTTTCTTTTTTCTATCTTGAAAATAATAAAAAAAAAAACCTGAAGTAACATAAACCTTGATGTTTCATTGCTGATGCTTCTATGCCTTTAAAAATAAGAGAATACATATGTGTATATTATATACATATATATACATATATATGTATATATACATATATACATACACACACGTGTGTGTGTGTGTGTGTGTGTGTGTGTGTTTGTAATATACACATATATATTACAAAACCAATACATTGCTTTATTCTGGTATACTCTGATTTATTTTTATTATATATGGATGTAACTTTATTTTTTCAAAACCTATTTTTAATGATGGTTCTTAAATGCCTTAACCTCCCTTCTAACCCACCACCCACCAGAGTAGTGGGAAAGAAAGGATACAGGGGAAGTGGACCTGTTTAGAAAAGTACATGGGAGCAACTCCCATCGGTGTTGTCTGGAAATCAGCAGTTCAATTCACAGGTTAGCAGAGGAGACTCGATCCACTTGTAAAGACCTCATGGAAATACCTGGTCAGCAGGATTTGAGGCTCGACCTCACAGAAACAGTCAGGCCTTAGCCCAGTCAAAGCAGCAGGAGGAACCAGGAGGCATGCCAGGAGAACTTCTATGCTGTGCCTCTCTCTGGATAGTGAAGATGAATGAAGACAGGATTGCACAGCTATCTCTATAAGCAAGCCTAGCTCAGCCTCAGTCTCTATCTCTCATTCTATTTATACCCTCCAAACATCACATGTTCTCTACCAGTCTAGCCTCAGCACTTGCATCTGTCTCAGCTAATATCATTCTGGCTATTAGACTGAGTTCTTGGAAGTGACAAGAAAGTTCAACATACCACAGAAGTTTTTGGTGCATTTCTGTCTATGGCGTACCAACAAATGCAGGTTGACTGCACAATATAAGGTGGACCAATACATGTGTGTTGTTAGCAAGGAATCCTTCATCATGTGTCATTTCACGTGCTTGCTTTAGTAGAACATCCTTTCTCCTGTGTCTGCTTCAGCTAAACGTTCCTTTACCAGTCTGCCTTAGTCATTCACCTTTTAACTGTACTCTCTCCAGCCCCCCGGGCATTCAATGTTCATAAGAGTTACATTTGTTAACTTGAATGTGACAAAGGAGAGGACACAATGCAGAATTCTCTGTTGACTGTCCCCAATAAATCAAGAAAAATAAATGATAACTGCCATTTGCTCTAACTTTAAAAAAAAATTGACTGCTTAAATGAAAAAGTAAAGCACTCTTAACTGTAGTTGATATGGTGATGAAAACAGCCCCTAATATAGTCCTTAACCCAGCCAGCCAGTCAGCCAGTCAGAGCTAGCCTGGTGTAGTAGACAATATTCTCCCTGAGGCAGCCCCAGAGATTAAGTTCAGGAAGCCCTGACTTTAAAGCTCACATCCATATGAACCAGTGAAATGTATTTGCCTGGAGACAATGGATTTCTATTCAACTCACTATTAAAATCTGTGGGGCCATAAAAATAACTCATATGTTGTAGTCATAGCTCTGTTAATAATGAAATAGCCACAAGACCAAAAGCAATCATCTTAATGTCCCAGGAGACAACTCTTGCTGAAGCCTTGGATGGATGCACAAAGCTGTCAATGAGTCCAGTGCAACTAGATGGAGAAAACATATTGTCGACCTCCCATGGTGTCTCTTTCCATAACCTCCTCTAAATTAGTACATTATGTAAACTAATGTCTATCCAAACTGCAACCTCAAGGTTATATTATGAAAGACAAGATGTCTAGGTGAGTAATTGGATAGGTCGGATACACAGCATAGATACACTGCACAGAGATATAACTCATGTCCCACGTAGGTTGGAGTGGGAGGGCACAAAATTTTATAACAATGTCAGAATATTTTATATTTTTACTTCAAAAATTTTTGTGAGGTTAGAAGTTGAACACAAGGCCTCATGCATGCAAAGGTGCCTGCCATTGAGCTGCATGCACATCCTTCAGCCCCGTTGCATGGTTTAAAGCATAAGAATTGCTTGTATCTGCTCGCACACTTGTGCTCTTACTTGTAAGAAAGAATAGAAGCACACATTATTCACGTTATTAAATCTCCTTTTTCATTTGCTAATTTATCGTGAACAGATACATGTGATCCTTTCAGTATATACTGCATCAACTAGTTGGTTATTATAGCTGCATACTATTCCACAATTTGATTGCACTACGAGTTGGTAATCTACCCATTCTCCCTGCTAACATGCAATTGTTTAGGCACTTGTTTTACACATGTGATAAAATTTGACCAAAACAACTTAAGAGAAAAAGGGCTTGTTTTGCTTACAAATCCAGGTTATACTTTCTGTCCTGGTTAGTTTCTGTTTCCAACTTGCTAGAACCAAGAGTTACCCTAGAGCAAGCCTGTAAGCAGTGTTCATCCACGGTCATTACTTTAGTTTGTGCTTGAACTCCTGCACTCAGTGATAACCTGGAAGTGTAAGATGAAATCAACTCTTTCCTTCCCTAATTACTTTTGGTCTTAATGTCAACATAGAAACAGAAATTAGTGTATTTTCTAATGATAAAGTAGAGTCAATCATAGCAGAGAAGACATGGTAGCTAGAGCAGGAGGTGGCATCTGGGACCCATGGTCAGAAAGCAGAGAACAGCAAATGCCTGAGCTACATTGCCTTTCTTCTTTTAATTCAGCATGGAATCCCAACCCATGGAGTAGTACCATCCACATTTAAGGTGGGTCTTCTCACATCAACTATTCTAATATGGAAAAGTTTTCACAGATACTCCCAGACAATGTTTCCATGATAACCCCAAATCCATCAAGGTGAAAATCAAAGAACTGAAGTGTTTAAAATTTTGTTTCCTCTAACATATATTATTTCTGAATCTATATCTCTATCTGTATCTCTATCTCTATCTATCTAATCTATCTATCTATCTATCTATCTATCTATCTATCTATCTATCTATCTATCTACCTATCTCCAGGAAATATATAAACAAAGTTACATGCATCCTTTATAATTCTCAGAGATTGGGTCAAAGGTTTTGGCAAACGGCTAACACATTCTTCAGCATAGCACTAGTGAGTAAGGATGGTTGGGTTTTCCAAATCCACAGTAACAGCAGCCTGTGCTTTTTAAACTCCTGTCACTGTGCTGAATTAGAATGGCAGTACAATGGTAATTTGACTTCTCAGGTTGCTACAGGAGTTAAGATATATATGGAACTTTTTAAGTTGTTTATTCAAATACTTGACTTATTTTCCAAAGATAAATTAATTACATTTTAGTATATTAGTTGGGGATTTTTGTAAATTTCAGATATGGAGGGTTTTATGCTTTGATAATATTTTCAGTAGACTCAAGGCTTCACTTATTGAATTTAACCCTCATTGTAAATTATTGTAACAGTGGAAAATTTATTGATGTTAAAGGATAGGGCCTTTGGGAAGTGATTAGGTTTAGATATGGTTACTGGAATAGAGTTTCCAGGCAAGAATCCTAGTACTTTTACAGGAAGAGAGAGAACAATATCACACACACACACACACACACACACACACACACACACACACACCCCACATGATACCCCTGGCCTTCTTGGAATTCTGTTAACTTTAGGTTATCAGATGAGACCCAGTCCTTAACCTTGAACCACCTGGACCACAAGCTATAAACCTTTTGTTCAAAAAGGAAAAGTTTATTATAAAAAGAAAAATGGAATAATACAAAAGTCCTTCTCTTTCATATATTTGAACAATATTTATTTCCATCTATCATTTGAATAAATAACAGAAGGTCTCAAGTTCTTTCTAGTCAAAATTATTCATTTTCCCTGTATTACTTATGGAGTTTCTCCAGACTCTAATGCCATAAAATATTATAGTTGTATATAAAGTATTATAGTTGTATTTAAAGTCTCCAGGCGCATCATTTTATGAAAGGTAAGACGTTTATTTTTCAACCAGATTTATTTTCTATTAGCAGGATGATAAAGTGTCTTGACATAAAATGTCAAACATTTTCCATTGAAATAAAATATAACCTCATTGTTCATTAAAGACTCGGGCACTCATGTAGATTTGTTACCTTTCTCACATCTTGCATTTGATTCTTTGCCTATCTGTAAATCAATTAAATTAAGTAGTAAAGTCACTGTATTTACTGATATGATGTATTACAATATTTTGATATCTTTTATAAATTTTGTAAAGAATTTGAATATTTGTTTTTTTTAACCTTAGCTTAAAAATTTTAAGATAATTGTGAAATGTTCAGTATTTGTTGAAATTTTATTAAGTGTATGTCAATTTGTAATTAACTTATATTTAAGCATTTTCTCACTAGAAATATTTTGTCTTCTCAGATATAATTCATTTAAGTATTTATATTTTTCTGACAAATATGACATAGTTGTTAAATATGTCTAAAAGTTATCCAAAGTCTGCTATAATTATAAATAAAAATTTTTAAATTTCTATTTGCAGTAGAACACTGACCCAATTCTTGGTTCTGGTACAAAAGTCATCACTAGCAATTTTTAAAAGTTTCTTTTTTCCACTTTTATTTGTAATTTTGATTTTTTTTCTTAACCTACTGAAAATGTCATTTGAAAATAATGTGAATAAGTAATAATGTTGTCTTTTTTCTCAATTTTAATGCAAATGCCATCACTGATGTCATAGTATCTATGTTTTATTGGTCTTGATTATATCTAAGTACTTGATTTATGCATTCCAATTTCTGTTGGGAATTCTGGATTTCTGTACACAGTTCAAGTATGACTGATATTATCTGCACATTTTTCTCTTCTAACATATTGATCTAATAAATCATGTTGATAGAATCTTAAGTTTGAGACATCTTTAATATTCCTGAGAGAACCCTCATGCTGTCATATAATTTTTTTTTGGTTCCCTAGATTCAATATATTAATTCTTTATTGATTTTTTTTGGAAATGAAATTGTTCTAATGTGCCTTTATACATAGAGGGAAATTTCCATATTTTTTCTGCTCTGGACTATTTGAAAGTTTCTCTTTCATCCCGTATCTCCATCAACTTGTAAAGCTATAGTCAAAATAGAATCAATGCTGGAGTTGGTAATATCACAGCATCTTCTTCTCCATGTGCACATGCTTCGCAGGGTCTTCTTCTTTTTAATGTTGCTCTCCAGAAGGAGCCAAGATAACTCTTCACCTTAACTGCAAAAATGTTATGTAAATCATCAACAATGACTCCAAACTCTCACCTATGAGAAAATCCGATTCTGAATTTTTCTTAGTTAAGTGAAGTTTAACTAAGTTTAATGAGGTTTGTTTAGTTAAATTACATTTGCTAAAACAATGCAAAGAACAGTAATAAGGGCTCAGAATGTCTTGCTAGCTTGTTTGCTGGGCAGAGCTCCTGCCTTTGTTCTACCAATTTCTGGAATCACAGGCCAGGCTGCAAAACCACCAGACATTTACATCAATGCTGTGTCTTTAACAATTGTGCAGAAAACACTTACTTCATCCACAAACACTTCTTTCCTAGATTTAGAACTATATAGGATGGAAAGAGGGTTCCTTCTAAAAAAAAGTTCAGAGTGCATTGAAAATCACCTCTTCTTATTTAGGAAATATTGTAAAAATCCCTGGTAGCTAAATTTATCAATTTAAAAATGATGATGCATGCCCTAAAATAACTTCTTGTCTAATAAGATTAAATTAAAACCATAATTTTGTTTAGATATCTTGAAATTTGGTTCAATTTCAAAAATAAACTCCTTTAGAAATGAAAAACTTCAGAGCATTCATCTCACTATAAATTAGACTGTTATGTTTTTCATTGAGCTCCTGTTTTAAACAATATTCATTCAAAATTACCAAATCTGAGTGACTGGTTTTGCTTGTGTATTACACTGAAAATATGTCCAAACTCACACAGAAATACTCTTTATTTATGTGACCTTACATGCAACAATTCCATATTCAAAACTTGTTTTTCATATAAGAAATTGTACTTAAAAATAAAATACCAAAGTGGTAGAGATTATAAACTCCAAACATCAATCTTACAAATATTGTGGATCGTAGGTAGCTTGAATTTTTCAATTTTACACTCTAAAATTATTGCCACTATTTAATAATTCAACACCTGCTATAGATTCATCTACTTTGCTCTTTTTGTGTGCTTTATTCTAACACATTACACAATGAGTCTTGTCCATCAACTTTGCATAACAATTTGCTATTCTCTTTCTGGTCTCCTTTTAGATGGAAATGAAGAAGGTAAACTCAACCCATAGTTTAGACTCATGTAAATGAAGACACTTTCCAGCAAGACCTCATTGAAATCCCCAGTTTTTCCAACTTATACTGTTATTACTAACTTAATGAGCAATAAGAATCTAATGAGGTGGGTGTATGTGCAGGGGGTATTGCAGAGATGACTCAGTCCTAAAGTGCCTGTTGTTCATGAGGACCAGAAATTGGATTCCAACAACACAGCAAGAATACAGCCATTAAGGCATATATCTGTAGTTCTGGCACCAAGGAGGTGGAGGTAGGTAGATCTCCAGAGCTCACTGGCCAGCAAGTCAAGAGAAACAAATGAGTTCTAGATTACAGGTAGTAAGAGGCTTGCAGAAGATACCTGAAGTTGACCCTTCACATATGCACTTACACATGTGCAGCAAGGCATGTTCCTATACATACTCATGAACAAATATATATGAGAGAGACAGACTGACAAAGAATGAAATGTCATGTTATTGAAAACAAACATAATTTTAGGGAAGACAAAATATATTTCAAACTACAGTCATTTCCAAAATGAAATAGAATTACAGGTAGTTACAATTGCCCCAGTAAAAATCAGAGTACTTAGCTCAGCACTTTAGACATGCTGGTCCCGGGAAGAAGATGTTGAACTAATACATGAATTCTGTATTGTGATTCTTGATGCTGCTTCTGTTTATAAAGATTATTGGCTTTCCATTCAATTTGCAACACATTTGGCTTATTTTGCAATGAGACTGTTTACACAATAAGAAAAAAAGTCTTTTATGTAAATGAGTATGTAAATGATTATGAGCCATCTGAATCATCAGTTGTCCTGACATACAAATTAGACAGTTTAAATAGTCGGTAAAACCTTTGCAGTTGAGTTTCATTCCTGTAGTAAACACTAGAGTTTTCATGGATGCTCTGACCATATTAAAATTGCCTTCATTCTTCTGTTCTTTATCCTCTGAAAATCCCATATGTGTAGGGAATGTATCTCGATCACATCCATCACTAGCTCTACCCATCACTACCTCTCAAAGACCCACTGCATCTCGCTCTCAATTTCATATTCTTCTTTCGTGTTTATTTCATCACTGTCACCTACAGAGTCAAGGCAGTATTGCATGGGTGTGGGGTCATCCACTGGGGAATAGTGAACACACTCCTAAAGAAAAATTACTTTTTCTTCTTCAGCAGTCATCAACCACCAATAAAAAGTTCCTGAGCTAAGGGCATAACCTTGGGAGTCCCTCTTCCCTCTATGATGGACTTTTAACTGGCCTGATCTTGTTTTATGCAGCTGCTACACGTTCACCTGTATGGTAGCTATGTCATGTCTAGAAGATAGCATTTCACAACACTTCTCTCTGCCCTCCAGGCTTACACTCTCACCTTCCCACTCTTCTGTGATGTTCCATGAGCCTTGAAAAACTGAGGTTGATAGAGATGTCTAGTCTATGTTTGAGCAGTCACAGCTCTTTTTCTCAACACTTTGAATAGTAATATATCTCTGCCTTCACCACCACTCACTGCAATATGAAGCCCCTCTGACCAAGGCTGAGAGCAACACAAGTTTATGGACATAAGCATCAATACTTATAAGACAGTTGACAACATGACCATTTACCAAAACATCAGTAGTTTTTTCCCTAGGGCCTATGACTTTCCTAGTGATTTTTTAAATCATGTTTATAGCTGTAGGTATGGATTCCTCTTGTGAATAAAGCTCAAATCTAATCAAGAGAGCAGTTGTCTACCCCATAAAGAGTTATTTCACTATTGTCCCAGTAGTCAAGTCTTACCTGACAGGTAAATATTAAAGCATGCAAGGACCAACACTAAATAAGATGTCTTGTGTCTCTTCTTCCTCAGCAGGCTGCATAGTGCCTTCTGGAACTATGAAAGCTAGCTAGCAGTTAGAAAGTCCTGGTTAGTTCAAAAATTCTCTGTGTCCTGCAACCAAAGTAAGTCTTTGGCAATAAGGTCTTAACCATCTGGTTAGAAACCTTGGTCAAGCCAGAACAATGGCAATAATCTTTGGTATTTTGGGGTGCCTTTGGGACTTCTTTGACCAATAACTCAGAGGGATGTATCACATGTCTAACACTGAGATCTTCATTTAATAAGCCATGTCTTCTGGGAGAAGTGTTGTTCATTAATGTGTGTACTTCTGTTCAAACCCCTTTTAAAAATATTTCTAAATAGCTTACAAACTAGTGGAGATTCATAGGGATTCTTATATCATAAGTTTTTGTTAACCTGCCACCCCAACCCTGCCCTTTTATCCATCCCTCTGTTGTCACCCATGCTTAACCCTTAGCTCCCAATATTTCTATCCCCATGTTCTTTCAATCACAGGTGTTCTATTATCCTCTCTTACCTAATTTTTCTACCTGGAATAAAAAGAATGGCTTTCCAAGTAGTTTTTTCACTGCAGACTTCATTTTGGTTAAGTCTTGCTCTAGCTCAACTGTTCCACAGTCATGATTCCATGACCTTCTTGGACCTTTCTACCCCAAGCAATCCCTTCATCAACTTTCATTTCTCCTATAGTTTCCTACCTGCTTCTTAAATGCATCCCCTGTCTATCATCCATTTCTTGTGCGTTCATACTTAATAACTTAGTTTGGAACACTAAGTTTTAAATGTTTGTCTTTACTAAAAGTTTTTACTAAGCAAGTGGGAAGTAGAAAGTAAAATGGCTTTATCAAGATGTGTGGAGCCACATTCATATAGGGTGTGGCATTTAGAGACAATGAGATAGATGAAATTCAGATCTAGAGATATGAGACAGACATGGTCCTGGTAATCTTAAGCAGAACTCACCATGTATAATAATCAGCAATTTTCCCTCTTTTAATAATTGGGATTTTTTAGTTCGGTAGCAGAAATGAATAAACTTAGATTGTCTTACAATATGGAAGTTTTTTTTTTAAGTTTACTACTTAAATATTCCAGGGACACCAAACACAGAAAGCACCTTGAGATTCATGGAGAATGAGAAGTAGGGACAGAAAGGCCATCACTAACCTGCTGACTTGGAAGAATTCTAGGACCAAGTCTAGAGAGAGATCCTTTCTGAAGTTCAGCCATAACGAAGGAGCTGCTTCCTTTTCCCAAATGAAACATTCGTGATTTTTCTATGAAACAAGTTCCTCAATAGACTCCCTATTATAAGTCCTGGGTTATATTCTCCACTAAATAATTTTTTCAACAATGGATCTCTTCTTACCATACTGTCTTTGTCTCAGTTCCTGGCTACCAGAAGAGGTTCTGCACAATAAAAGGAACTCTAAGCTTCCCAAGACTTGTCCAACAGGGTTCAGGGGTGACTCCTGCACAAACATATAAGTGTGTGTGTGTGTGTGTGTGTGTGTGTGTGTGTGTGCAATCTTTTTTAAACTTTTAGTTTCATCTCTAGGCATCAGTATTAGAAGCTATATTAGAAGCTGTTTAGTCAGGCCTAAAAAAACAGAGAACTTTGCTCTGGCATAGGTGAGCTAAGAATCACAGAAATGTGTTTCTGGAAATGAGGGTTGAGTTAGATAAAGGCAGATAGTGGGGAAGGAGTGACTAAGGATGAGGGGAGGTGCCACAGGGTAACCTTGCTTCACACTGAGGTGTTTGACTAGCATAACCATAAAGGAAAATTCAGGAAGCAAAAATATGTTCTATGTGTTGATTTGGTGGTTGTGTCACTGGGGGAACTGAGTCCCTTTTGCAGGTTCTTGGTCTCACAGATGAAAGAATTTAAAACAAGACACAAAAGGGAAATCTAGGAAGGGGTTCTCAGAGTTTGAGAACACAGTGCAGGCAAACCGGATATGTCAGTAGTTGCCAGGAGGAGAGAGAGATGAAGAGAGAGGAGCTTGTGCTTCTAAGTAAGAAGTCAGGAGATCCTGGAGGACTGCCCGTGGAATCTGTAGGCATCTGCATGGAAGTGGGGCTCCAGAGAAAAAGAGAATGAATTCCTTGAATGTCAAAGCAAGCAGGCTTAAGATTATGACTGCTGTCTGCAATATGGGGAGGAAAAAAGGGGAGATGCAACGTTACATGTTTAATAAAGTAAATAACGGATGTTCCCAGGGAAGAGTGCAGTTGCACGGAGCCTTTGATTCTTGTGGTTTCAACACAGAGAGCACAACTCTGCTCCTGTCTAGTGATACAATCCTTGGGTGTGAAAGCCACACTCTACTCTTTTGGACTATCAATGGGAAGATATTTAACTTCAATATTACCTGGTTTCATCTGTTGTGAGCTTTGAGTTACATTGTTCAGCACAGATCTCAGATGCATGTAAGTCAGGATGGGCTTCTAACTAATTGTACTTATTGTCACCGGCTTAGCTTTCAGCTTTCTGGTCAAGAAGCAAGAACTGTTGATATACATTGTCAGCTTACCTTTTAGTTTTGTTAGCATTGTGGTAAGGATGAATAACTGATGGTATTTATTGTCATTGGTTTTGTCATTAGCTTTGTGTCAGTTAAACCCACTGAAGTAAAACCAGCTCTCACCTTAATAGCAGACAGTTTATTTGGGAGCCACACATGAGTGCCTACAACCTGAGAATACAGATTTGCATTTCCTTAAAGGCCATGTCTCAGCATATTACAGTTTCATGAAGTCTTTATAGTAACAAACCAAGAAAAGATACAAACCAAGGTGTTTTAAAATACATGGATGGAGCATCAGGTAAGTGGATTATAGCAAGACTTTTTCATTAAGGATTCTCAAAGCCCAACTTCCTGCTATTATTCTAAGATGGTATCTAGTCATGTTCTTCATTTGGGTTGGTGGAAGCTCAGATTCTATTTGTATATTCCAAAATGATTGGCTTAGTAGTCACAGAGGTGGCCAAGGAAGGCTGCTAAGGAAGCGAAAGACAGCCTAAGAAAACATGATTCCAGACCTACAATATGCCAACTCTCCACAGCCACGGAAATTGTATTCATTTACTCTGTGACACAAGTCCAGTTTTTCCTGGAACTGAAGTCCACAGCCCCTGTCCCATCTCATCTTTAACACCACCATTAGTTGCGAGCTGCCTGTGGATCTTTATAACTTGTTGAAAGGTGGGGGGGATGGTTTATTTTTAATCTATTCATGGAAGGCTAGTCCTTGAAAGAGGTAACATCCAACTAGGAGAATTTTCTGCTGTGATTCTTAAAATTTATGTTCTTTGAAAATATTATTAATTTATTGTCTCCAGGGTATTAATGATATGAATCATTTCTCTTGTCTCTGAGGAAGCTGACACATTGATGCCTCAAATGATGCTTGGGAAGATGGCGACACAGGAAGATGGCGACACAGGAAGATGGCGACACAGGGCCCTTTTTCTTTCATTCTCTTTCTCCTGCCTAGCCTCAGAGTCATTAGGATAACAGATAGGCTTGTTCAACGTCATCCTTGATCTTTTTCTTTTTAACAAGTTCAAGAAGATTTTTTTTAGATTTATTTACTTTTAAAGATTTATTGATTTTATGTATGTGAGTACACTGTCAATGACTTCAGACATACCAGAAGAGGGCATCACATTGAACTCTGGACCTCTATAAGAGAAGTCAGTGCTCTTGGCTACTGAGCCATCTCTCCGGCTCTTCATCCTTGATCTTAAAAATGATGCAATTAATAAAAGAAAGTCTGGGTGGAGAAATGGCTCAGTGGTTAAGAGCACTGGCTTCTCTCACAAAAATCATGGATGGTTTCTATTCCCAGCACCCACATGCTGGCTCACAACTGTTTTTAACTACAAGTTCAGAGGATTTGATGCCTTCTACTGCCCTCTGTGGGCACTAGGCATACACATGGTGAACAGACATACATGCAGGCAAAACACCTATACATATAAATTTTTTTCTAAAAGAAAGATATCTAACATAGATAGCTAGCCATGCCATGTTGATTCTCAAAATTAGCTTTCATAAGTTGGTAAAAATTATGGAGAGTGTAATTTGTGGCTTCAGCTTTGCAAATTCAAGGCTGCTGCTCTCATAGAGCTTGATAATATTAAAGTGGAGTTACATCAGATATCAGGTAGAGCTGGAGGTGAGGAAGGAACAGAAGAAGCAGAGTCTAATGCTCATAAGTTAGTAAGAAGTGCCATCCTAAGGACCTTGTAAAACCCATCAGATATTTTTGGACATCTGACACCATGTGTGTGGCCTGCAGGTGGCCAGTGACAGGAGTTGTCACAATGAGGACTTCTCAAACCACTTTTCCTTCATGAAACTCTCCTTGTTGAAAGTTTATTTTTTGACCATGGTTTGGCAAGGATGGACATACATATATAAATAATATATAAATATACAAATATACAAATATACAAATAATATACAAATATACAAATATACAAATATACAAATATACAAATATACAAATATACAAATATGTAAATATGTAAATATGTAAATATGTAAATATGTAAATATATGCATATAGATATAAACTCCATAGCATCTGTGACTCCTAAACTGTGTTTTGTAAGTAACAAAACCTCTTTGGGCCTTGCAAAACTTTCCCTTGCCTCAACCTACCAGGGTGCACCTATGACTCACAATCCATCTGTGTGACCAATGACAGTCCCAATGCAGATCCTCCAACAAACTCATTTTTATGGAGTCACTGTGTCTACTATCTAAAGCCAGCACTCTGCTGCCAAACTAGTCAGGTGATATGATTATTGTTCTTAGACAAACAAAAATTTTTTTCTTTCTTTATTTTTATTTATCACTATGTATAACTATAACCTTTAAAGGAATAATAAGATTTAGGGGCTCAAGAGATGGATCAGTAAGTAAAGACTTTTGCTTTCAAATCTGATGAGCTGGATTTGATTCCAGAATTTCATGTGATAAAAAGGAGAAACAATTATCACAAATTGTCCTTTGACATACACATGTATGCTGTGAGTACACACACACACACACACACACACACACATACACACACACACACACACACACAATGTAAAAGCAAAAATTTTAAAGACTTTCTGCTTTACTTTAGTTACTCCTGTGATAATTAAACTATATACTTTTATGTTCAACATGTGTTAGGTACAAAGGTAGGGCATTTACATGCATAAACTTACTAGAAGGTAAAATTAAACCCAAGTCTCTTGATTCCAGTGGACAAGTCTATGTCAATAAACCTTACTACCTCCCGAGTACTTCATCAAACAGAATTAGCTTGTTGATTTCAGAAAGAACACAGTGATATCAAGATCTGGGGAACACTATGTTTACAGATTATTCTCGAGTGGTATAGAAAAATATTTTAGTACAGACAAAAAGCAAGAGATCATGGCCCAGTGGGCTAAGGCTTTGCCTGACTAGGTAAAGTTCAGTCTTAGGTCAAAATATAAAACTAATGTTCATAAAAGGATTTTATGTACTCTTAAATCTGCATCCTTATACATGTCCGAGTTATTCGTATGTGATAAAGCAGAAGAGTAACTTCTAGGTGAAGGCTATGTATGGATACTCATAATTTCAGGCACTCTTCAGAGTTGTGTTGCTGTGCAGACTTCTGAAATATCTGCAACTTTTGCCAACCTAATACTATCATAATGATATATTTTCCAGCTGTGTGATGATTGTGAAATTATCTTTGCTTCTCTCACTTATGTGATAACTATTATGCTTGTGAGTATTTTCATATGGTTTTAAATGCTTTCATTTTTGTTATCTCCTTTTCAAAGTCAGATTTTTATTCTCTGTTTTTAAAATTTTATTTGTTTTCACATATATGAGTATTTGTCCACCTATGTGTATGCATGTATATGTGTGGAATGTTCACTGAAGCCAGGAAATGATGTCAAAACCTTTGGGACCTGAGTTATAGATAGTTTTGAGCTGTTGTGTGAAGGCTAGGAACATCCCCTCTGCAACAGAGTCCAGAGATCTTAGCCATTCATCTTTCCTTTCACAATGTATATATTTTTTACATACTTATTTTTACTTTATGTGAGAACTGCCTCATAAACTTTTTATAATACAGGCTTGTCTGAATTTTTACTGATTGAAGGTCAGAACAGGAATGGATAGCATAATTCAATCTAATCATGAGCTGAGTTAATGCCTGGGGAGCACAGAAGTGTTTGTGCTCCATTTACTAATATCTCTTTACAATGGATTTAGAAATTATCACCACGTCTTTCTACTCCTTGACTTTATGTTATGTAATATGATAGGTTCTGCAATGTTGGTAAACCAAACAATGACTGAACGCTAACTCTCTTCTTTGTCACTCGGAAGACATGTTTAACTTAGATCCCTAATAGTTTGCAATTTTCTTTGAGATTTCATCTCTAAATATGAGTCCCTTCTCCTCATGAAAGGAGGAGAAATATAATTTCATGAAAATATAGCTGCAGGAGCTGGCTTAAAATGATGAACATTGAAGATAGAAAAACCTGGAAGACTTGTTTTGGGATATAAGCAGATTAATGCTAGTCTTTCTTTTAAAAACGCAAATATAATTTATAAAATCCACAAGCTGAATGAAGATTTCCAGGGCACAGTACAGAACATCTTCCAATGTACTTCCAAATTAAATATGACATTAATTGAAGTCATTATAATACAGTTTGGCTCTGCTCTGGTGGCCATTTTAATTGGCTTGCCACTGCTTGAACAGAAAAGCTACTGACAACATTAGTAAGTCTAGGCTTCCACTAATATACCACCTATGAAGATACTGGATGCTAATTCACATGAATAATTGGTCAAGGAAGCCCATCATGTCTTTGTTTTGAAGTGTGGCATGTGACTCAGTAACTGAGCAAACACAGTGGCTTATTGTCAATGCTATGGCCTATGTTCTGAGTCTTTTTTCCCAAACTAACTTTGGGTCTCCTTGCTTGCTGTGGCCTCTGGTTATATCATGTAATTACCAGATCATCCTTTGAGCCCAAGGCAGAGCTTTCTAGTTCTATCTGGGATTATGAGTGTGTGAATGAGACCTTAGAGTTAAATGTGAAATTGAAAAGGGATAAGATTGGTACCAGAGGCAAAGATAGATGATACCTGTGGCCTGGTCCCCGCAAACGACACAACAATATACAGCATTCTTTCCAAATTGCTTCAGATTCTCATTTCCTGGGTCTTAGAAGAGAAAGCACTAAAAATTTGCGAAATGATTTTTTTTAATTCCAAAGATCAAGAGTCAGGGTAATTTTTTTAGACTGTACCCCAAAGAATTTGTTGGGTTTAAATGTTGGATAAACCTGAGGGTGTTATCCTATGAGAAAATCATGACCATGGAGTTTGGGTCAGAAATGGTCATCATGCAAAATGTTAAAAACATTTCCCCACCTAGAAACTGGTATTTTTGTGTGTGGTTATTTTAGTTTACTTTAAGTTCTGTATGTGATTATTTCTCTGGACCTTCTCTCAATCTAATTATTTCTTCAACTGGAGTTGACCAGTTATAAGCACCAACTACTTGTACAAACAGCTAGCGGAAGTATTTAATGGAGGAAACACCTCCATAGACACACATACACGTGCACATAAACAACCATGTGTATGACACTCTGTTATATCCTTATAAAACTAGGCAGATGTATAAATCATTTTCTGCTTTCTAAAATACTAAGGTAGAGCCTTTTATCCTGAAGTATCTTCAAAGCCAATAACTGAAAGCTGTTGCCTTTAGTTGCCATCAAAGGCTACTCTCTATTACACAACCAAAGCATGTTTGTTAGTTTGTTTATTTTTTCAATTTGAGTAGTCTTTAAATGAGTTCATGTCACTGACTTCTGCCATCTTCCTCACTAGAGAAGTAGCCAGGGAAAAATAAATGTATGCATTTCTCATCATCTAGAATAGGTATCCAAAGCCTTAAGTGCTCTTTATTCATATACAGAAATTAACATACTGCTAAACCTGTAATTTTGATGACAGTGATTCAGACAGAGGGCTTTGTGACTGAAATCATGTTGTCCATTGACTTTTGCATAGCCATATCCCATGCACAAAGAGAACAGGAAGACTAATATTTAATAAGCGCTCTAGCCAACTTACTGGGATGATAGAATTGCTTTGTATCTTACTATACTTTCCTACTGTAAAAGTAAATCACAAGTTGTTAGAGATGTAATAGGTAGGCAGGTGGTATGAATACACGGAGCCAAAATAAAGACACTTGGTCAGACACTTTTTTTAATTTGGCATCTGCTGTGCAAAGTACTGGGTTTTATAACAGTTTCAAGTATATCAAGTATTCTGACCATTTTCAGCCAACATAGCCTCCTCTTCCTTTTCCTCTAACAATTATCTACTGTCAGTTTCCTTCATCGCAACCTCTCTCTCCTCTGTCCCTCTCTGTTTCTCTCTCTCTGTCTCTCTCTCTCTCTCTCTCTTTGTGTGTGTGTGTGTGTGTGTGTGTGTGTGTGCGCTTACACACGTGTGACTTTATCTATATATAATCTACACAAAGGAGAAAAGTATACAGTGTTTGTGTTCCTGACTTTAGCTTATTTTGCTTAACATGGTCTCTAGCTGTCCTCATAAAACACGAAGTCACACACCACAGAAACACTTGCACATCTGTGTTTTTGCAGCACTATTCCCAAAGGTAGATTTTTGAGAGAAATGGAGTCACAGGGCTATGAGCTTAGCAGTTATCTTAGCCTGGCAGTGAATTCACAAACTTCTTGAAAATGTTGAGACTAACAGATCTCAGAGTGAGGACCTGCTCTGAACCAGTAGCTTCAGCATCACTGGGGAAGTAACCACAATGCAAGTCCTTGGGCCACATTCCAGGTTTCTCAACCAGGAACTTCAGGAGGAGATGCACTCTAAGGAGACTTGAGGGAGAATCTGGTACCCACTCGAGTGTGAGGACCACTGGATCAGCAGAAGCAGAAAGCGTCTTTTCTGTGAAACAAAAGCCCTGAGATTTGACTCTCAGTCCAGTGAGCAGAGGAGGCTAATGTGGAGAAGAGGGGGAGGCAGAGTGTGCAGAAGCCAGGGAGAAACCTCATCTGCTTCACTAGCCTCCATTGCTGGTAGAAGAGATGCCCAAATTGGAAGTAGAAAACTAGTTACGAGATTTGTTTCTGACAAAATGGCACTCATAAATTCCAGTCACAGTGCATGAAACATTGACATGCACTGCAATGACTTAAAAGGTTTGCTTTAATTTGAACAGTCTAATGCATTTGGACCAAATTAGGCAAGGAACCTGTCTAAGAAAAACTATGATCTCTGAGCATGCAACTAAGAGACTCCTGTCAGGACTTACATAATCCTGGAAACGTCTCTAAATTCAGCCATGCAATTTAGGAATGTTTATGGGATTATCTTGTCACATTGACATAATGAGGGCAAGTTAAGACCACAGCATAAATACATATTTATGGCAAGTTCTGCAAACCTATGCAAAGCATGTGAAAAGTACAGGTTGTCCTGTGACGGGGAGCTGCTAATCACTATTTTAAGTCTTGTAGTAAAGATATTATGAAAACTAAACTAAAATGCCATTTAGCATCTTTTTGTACAAGTTATGTGTCCAAGCATTACTTCCTTTTATAGCTTTGAATAAATTGCATGGTTCAAATAGGAAAGGTATTTGAGAGTTATGCTGACTACTAAAATATGAACCTTTATTCATATCATGGAATAAGGCTAGTAAACTTTTTCTAAAAAAAAAAATACTGTTCTCATGTCAAAAACTTGTGCATGGATACAGAAGCAATGCTGTCACCTTGACTCAGGTTTGTTTCTAGGGAGATTTTTCAAATCTTTGAGGTAAGGGCACAGACTTCTATAGCAAAATAGCTAGGAAGTTTTCTCTTGACAGTTTGAACAAAAGAGCATAGGATAGCTTCCACATATTACATAGTTTTGGGTATTGACCTGATCGGGTGCAGTACAGTGGGCATTGACGAAAAGACAAACAAGATCACACCAAGAAGGAGGGATCCAGTGGGAGTGGACTCTGATACAGATGCTATGGCACACCAAAAGCTCAGCTTGTTTATTGTATACAGCTGAACAAGGAGGCAGGGTTATTATATACACATAAACAGTGAGGCAGGGCTAGTCTATACAATTGAACCAGGATGCAGGGTTACTACATATGCATGAACAAGGAGGCAGGGATATCACATGAATAAGAAGGCAGGGATATTACATACAAATAAATCAGGAGATAAGGGCTGTTACATACACATGAACAAGGAGGTAAGGATATTACAAGCAAATGACTAAGGAGGCAGGCTTAGTACATTCACATGAATGAGGAAGCAAGGTTATTACAGCATAAGAATAAGGAAGCATTATTACATACACACGGATAAGGAGGCAGATTCCTTATTGTATGTATTTAGTTTCTTTAGATTATAAATTACTCTTACATGACTAAAAACAAAGAAAACTTGCTTTCTAATACTCATTTATCCAAACGTATTGTCCCCCCTTTTGTATTGAATACGAGGTTGTTTCTCATATGACCCCTGTCCTTGCACTTCTGTAGATATATCTCTAGTTTCTATGTCTACTAAACTGTACTGTCATTATTTTCCACTGTATAATTAAGACTACATTTCTAGTTAGCTATTTTCCACTGCCTGCTTATTCCTCTATTATCCAAAATTCTGTTCTGAGACTGAGCAAGATGAATAGTTGTAATCATGTTGCCCTGACTTCCTGACCCTTTGCCTTAGACTTGACCTAGCTAGCGTGGGGCATAGACAGAAGAGTAAATACAAAAGGAGACTGAAGTCTGGCAACAGATATTCCTGGGAATGGAGAGATGATTCTATGAGATAGGGCCAGCCTTGCAAGCAGGAGGACCAGAGTTCAGATCTCCAGCATCCATCTAGAAAGCACTGTAGTGCTTCACGGCTAGTGCTGGGTACTATGATGGAGACAGGATTATTCTTGGGGCTCTGGCTGACCAGTCTAGTGTTAGATCTAAGAATCATGAGGAGCAAAGACCAAATCAAATCCATGATTTTCCAGTTAAACCAAGCTGTATTTGGGGCTGCACCCAGGACTGGCCAGCCAACTGTCTCACTCTAACTCAGGATTGAGAGATTAGCTCCTGCTGGCCTCTTAAGAACCCGTTAATAGAAGGGACAAGGTCTTTTCAGGGGCAAAAGAGTTTCACATGGTTTACATCAGATCTAAGGATCAGGAACTTATTCTTAATTACAAATAGAAACTTTAATTTGCTAGGACTTAACATAGGAAAAATAGGAACTTATTCTTAATTTCTTAACTACAAACAGAACCCTTAACCTGTGAGGTATATTGTTCCTGTTTTGGTTTCATACTAGCCAATCAGGGAGTCAGGGATCTCATTTAATGAAAGACACTGTCTCAAAAAATAAGGAAAAGACTAGAAGAGAACACACACACACACACACACACACACACACACACACACACAGGCTTAAAGTACTTGGCTGAATTGTCTACCAAAGAGTACATTTGCTTTCGAGCCCCATCTAATTATCGACTTTCAGTAGGTCTCAGTGTCTGTTTCTCCACTGTTATTTCCTTTAACTTTATGAATTCTCCTGAATTATCCACTTGAGTGGGACATTTTTCCCTTTAGAGGCCTCATTTAATACAACTTTAAAACGATATCTGCTGGATGCATAATGTCACTATGAAATTTTATATAAAAAGATAGAAAATAATTTGCCATAGTTCTGGAGTCTGAAGAATTAAAGTTTAAGATGTGAACACATGCTTCATATATGACTAATTCTAGCCATGCCCTCTACCAGCCTACGGTAAATGGGCAAGAAAGATCTAACAAACACCATCAGGAACTTAGGGCACCAACTCTCCTGACAAGGGCAGAGCCTTCATGACATAGCCAAACCAAAGGCCACACTTCTTAACACTGTCAGTTAAGAGTAAAAACTCAGTGGATGAATACACTAGAAGACGAGGAGGTCAAACTACAGCAGGCCTTGATGACACACATTTCTTTCATTTGCCTGGTTCTTGAGTTTCAAAGGCTGTTTATACCACAGTTCCATATATGTCTGGTTTCCCAGTCTAGCAAATCAAGAGAAGTACTACAGTAGATGTGGGGAACCGACTTCTAGCAGAAAGCGCCTATCATCTTTGCAGCCATCTCGAGCCATATACCCTGCTAAGAGACTTGTTTTTCAACAGTATCCCGCATATCTTGTTTTGCTGTTTACTAAACTCCAGCTGCATGGTGCACGTGGTAAAGAGTCTTCAGCTGTGTTCCCCTGCTTGTGCTTATAAATACCCAGGATTTCCTTGCAAAGGGGAGACAATAAGGAGACAGTCGATAAGAGACAGTAAACAAGACTTGACTACATACCCTGTTTTGTCTCCATTCTTCGAGTCTCTTCCCTTTCTTCCCCCCGACTCTCTCTCTTGCTAGACCCTGACCCTTGGACCGGAGCAGCAGAGCAGTCCAGGACATTTTGGCCCCCGAGCGTGGGGCAGCTTGGGCCGGGACAGTAGAGGTACTAAATTCTCCTTTTAAAACATTCGCTGGGAAATAAATTGGTACAGGCCATAATGCCCTGGGCCCACAGAGCATTTTACAGCTTGTTAAATCCTCTCACAGACATTGACTCACTTAAAACCCAAGTGTAGAAATAATGAAAAAGGCAAAATATTGACTTTTCACTTTGCAGCTTGAGTAGAATGTTTTATGTCTTTAAAACTATTTTGGTGGGTATCTGTCTCCCTATGTGTAACCGCAGATAAAGTAAAGCGCCTCTGTGGGGATTCAGAAAATGATGGTTCCTTCTCTAAATTTCAAACACACAATCTAAGTATGCTATGAAGCATGGCCATATTGTTGTCTAGATTCTAAAAATTTTAACGACTATTCCACGCCTTGCAATACAGTTGGAGAAGCAAGTTATATATCATCATTTTCTCATCTATTATTTAAAAATATCACCCCCTACCCCAGTAATTATGGCTTGAAATATGAACTACTATTATCTCTTTTAAAAATTTTCTGTGAGTCAGGATTTTGTATGTGTCTTGGATAGACAGTTCTAGCTCAGAACTTCTTCTTCAGGTGGGTGTTCATCTTAGCTTGATTAGTTGGAAGATCCACCATGGGGAGCTCATTCACATAGCTGCAAGTTAGCATTGGCCGATGAGTAGTTATCTGTATTGGTCCCTCCATCATGCAACATGAGTGTACTTATGCTGTATCTACCAGCATGTCCAAAACAGACAGTGTTGAAACTGCAATGTATTTTATAAGTGACCTAGTCAAAGAAGCACAATGTCACTCCTGCTGTTCTACGGGTCACCATGCCCAGCCCTGGTGCAATGCAAACGTTTAGTCCATAAAGGTGTGAGTATTGGAAGTCAACAAAACAATAGTTACATTAGAGATCCTAATAAGAATTACTGAGAAATGGTCTTCTGGTACCAAAGGAGATATCAGGGAGTTCAGGGGTAGGAGAGTCGACTAAAATGATAAAGCACCACTGAATTTAGGAACCGAAGGATCAAAAGTGTGTGACTAGGAGACAGACCAAGACACAAAGCAAGAACTTCCTAGAATACCGAGCAAAGAGAGGTGCCTGGCAAGGCTGTGCTTGACTGCTGGGGAGAACATCTCTCAATACTGCAGTAGCAGGTTTGAGGGTCAAACCGGGAGTCCTAATCTCATATGCATCAACAGCAAAGCAGACGGCTGGCTAACTTGATGAAGTACCTACTGTAAAATAGATCTGGTTAAGGAGTCATTCTATTGGGACGGCTAATGATCATTACAACTATTTAAGTTGTCAGTGGTAGTGAAGAGAATAGGGGTATTTAAGATGTTTTGGAAGAAGAATAGACAGTAGACAGTACCTGAGCACAGTCCAAATTGGATTTCTGTCATCTAGACAATGAGGCTACTAAAGGCTAAAGGCAAGCCACATTTAATCTGCCTTTGTGCTCAGTACTAGGGGGAAGACAAGAAGTTATGATTAAATATATTAAGTAGGATGGAGAAGTGAAAGAGTGAGAGATTTGTTGAAACTCAATTTTTATTTGCAGTACCAATTCCTGTCTGTGTCACCCATCTCTTGTCACACTGTTCATTTCAGAAAATGATGTTGAGACATTAAGCGTAATTCTTTTTGCAAATAGTACATTTCACACACTTGGCTACTCCTCACTAATGATGCCATGATTCAAACTCTATCAACAGATGAGAATCTAGAGAGGAAGACATATGAGGTAAGGGAAGCCTGTTTAATTGAGGTCATGCAGAACCCTTAATCTGTGACATGAACTAGTGGGAGTCTTTCTCTGTGAAAAAGTCTGTGATGAAATAACAAAAATGACTTCAGTAATTGTCACTGTGGTATGCTTGACCCATGGGAGGTGGCACTATTAGGAGATGTAGTCTTGAAGGAGTTGGTGTGACCTTGTTGGAGAAAGTATATCACTGTGGGGTTGAGCTTTGAAGGTCTAACAAGTGTGGAAGAGACAATTCTCTCCTGGCTGCCATCAGATCAAGATGTATAACTCAGCTCCTTCTCTGGCACCATGTCTGCCTGCATGCTTCTATGCTTCCTGCTTAGATGATAGTGGACTAAAGCTCTGAATCTGTATGCCAGACCCAATTTAATATTTGCCTTTGGAAGAGTAGCCTTGGTCATGGTGTCTCTTCATAGCAACAGAAACCTAACTAAGACAGAAGTTGGTACCAAGTACTGTCATATTGCTGTGATAGACCTGACCATGTAATTTGGAGGAATGTGGATTTGGGGACGTTGGATTTGGGAAGTAGTAGGATGCTTTAAGTGGGGTTTAATGGACCATCCTAGTAGGTATATGGAGGACATTGATGCTGAGGGTGATCTGAACTGTGGAAGCCTGGCTCTAGAGGTTTCAGAAGTGAAGAATGTGACCTAAAGACTGTTTTTGTGATGTTTTGGTGAAGAATGTGGCTGCTTTTATCTCTTGTCTGAAAAGCTGGCCTAAGGCTAAGGTGAAGAGAGTTACCTTGAATTGACAAAGAAGATATCAAAACAACCCAGTTTAGACACTGTGATGGGGTTTACTCTCATAAAGAGCATTTTGATCAAGTATAGCAAGCTTAGAAAGGAAAAACACAAAATGTATGGTTCAAAGAGTAAAGGGGCACCAGGAAGTATAATGGAGTTGAATCCTATGTTCAAGAAGACAAACAGATTAAGGGAGTGGTGACTTCAGGGTAAGATCCCACCTAGCCAAGCATATTCAAACCACCACATTCTTTTGATTCCAAGGCCAAGCAAAATTGCTGTTGGAACTTTTTTTCTTTACCAGGTAGTGACCTTGCCTCTTGAATGTAGAAAATGTCATGTCTTCTTATAATGCTAATAGGTATTTCTCAATATGTTCATTTAAAAAAAAAATGCAGATCTCACAAGCTCTCCATGGCATTGCTCCCAGCGTAATGACTTGATGGATTTAAAGATGGAAACAATCAACAAGACATATTTGCTAAATATCTCATTACACAAAGAGCTGAGCCATCATCACTTGGAACAGCTCAGATGCACACACAGGCAAACAGGATCAGTTTTACAATATCAATGCAGGTGGTAAATGTAATGGAGGCCATCCGAGGAAATCAATTAAGTCTGGAAATGTATGGCGATGGGATAAAGGGATACTTACGATGCTTTAGAAGGTAGAATAGTGCACTGCTTAGGCATCCTAAAATCATTTTGTTACAAAGGTTCAATCATAAACAAACATACAACAAAGCCCAGTGCACTACAACCAGCTACAGAAATCACTGACGTGTGTATGCCAGGCATTATATACCAGTACACAATGAAGGTTTTTAAAAAATCCTACCTAGGGGCAAGCTGGTATTTAAGCTGCTCTGTGTGCATTTCAGGGTCTTGGCTCTTTCTCCAAGCTCAGGATGTTAAATAAAACCCGACCTAACATAATAGCATTTAGTATCTCTTCAGAAATGCTAGTACACACACATTAATTGGATTCTACACAGAAAAGGAAGCATCATGGAAAATGAATACATAATTAGATGTCAGGCACATGTAATACACATTTATAAAAGATAGTTTGAGTGTATGAATACATGGGTCTGATATATTACAGACAGAGAGAAGCTTCTCAAATCAGATGCAAATATGAATATGTGGGAAGAAAGAGCAAGGAGTTCTGTAGTGTGTCAACTGAGTCTTTACATTAATGTGGCATTGCTTGCTTTGACTCCTTATATGTTTAGCCCTATTCTTAACCCCTGAGTGTGAATTGTACTTGCGAATTAAGTTATAGTCTTTGAGGAATGCGAATCTTGTTTGATATCTGTTTGACTTCCTCATGGAACCTAGAACTACACTCAGGACATCATCAGAACTAGGAAAATATTCACTGTGTTGCTTGAGATTCAGATGGCTCCCACTTCTCATCCATGCCATGGCTTCTATCACTAGGGAGAAATGCATAACTTCTGTCATAACTGTCATGCTTAGCAAATGAGCAGCCTGTTGTGCTTGTCACACTTACAGGGTTCAAAAAATATATTTTCAAAATAGGCCCGAAATGATAGGTTTTGCCTGTAACTGTTGCCAAGGAAACAGAAGAGAGGGAAGACAACTCCATTGGCTGGCTACTATCTTAGCATGTTTCTGTTTTGTTTTGAGTCCTTCCTTAATGTTCTACCCTTTGCTTCAATCATAGAAGTTGAGGAGGATTCTATGGCAATTTACATATCCTAAAAGGTAACCAGACTTTATATCTCTATATCTTATCTCTAAATTTATATCTTCATACCTTATCTATTTTCTCTTTTACTACATTTGGTGAGATCAATAGCATGTATGGAAAAGGAATTGCATAAACATAGTGCAGTCCATTGGGGAACAACATCTCACAGTGTGAAGGTCACTGCACTGGGTCGGTTGTAATAAAATGCTGCTGTTAAATATGGAGTATGTCTAGTCTAGCAGGAGACCTTGGGTGTCAAGGAGAAAGTTTTGTTAAAAACTTAGCTACATGGTTGTATTTCACAGCAGGACTCACAATTAAGAGCAAAGAGCAAGCCAAATTATTTTCAAAAACATTCATGGGGACCATTAGGAGTTTATGACAACATTATTTAATGAACACTTAAGTTTTACTATGCTGTTTGGGATCATCCATATCCCATAAAATAAAATCTAGCACTTGAAGGTAAGAACACATAATGTCCTATGCTCCCCATCAGATCCTAGCAGGAGATAAATTAGAGAGAGACCGCAAAGTCACATGATCAATGTTCCATCATATGCTAGCATCTCTTCTGCAGATCCTCTAAGAGAACTGTCCCTACTAAAAGTGACCATATGACATTCTGGAAATGGGCCACAGTGCTATGGTACTTCATAGAAGATGAAAGTTGGTGAAATTAATGCTACCTACTTACCTATATTGAGACAAAAGATAACTCCTTTCATTTCTGTCCACCAGCCATAGTTAGGAGAGATCATGGCCATACAGCCAGTATGTGTTCAAAGAAAAACCTTCATGATAGACTGAATCATTCACACATTTATTTCCTCCTGGTCTTAGACATCTAAGATGGGAAAGGGGCAAAGGTTAGTAAGATTCTATGGTAATCTCTCTACTTCACATTTCTTCCTCACTGGGCTCCCTTATTTCTTCCAGAGATTGGTCAGGTAGAGAATGTGAACTCATAGACAGAATGAGACACAAAGAAACAATAAACCAAAAAGAGCTATAGTGGACAGTTGATGTGAACAGGACTTCACAGGGGGACAGATATTTTCAATGGGAGGAAGTTCAGTGCAGAGAAGGACAGTATGACTTGCGTTTGAGTAGAAAATTGCTATGCAGAAGAATTAGGCATCTTCCCTGTTACCTTCCAGGTAACAAGACTAGAACAACCTCTGACCTATTCTGTCCATATCAAGGTCTAACGTCACACAAGCCCCAGATGGCTGGCTACCCACTGTCTTTTTCCTCTAGACCTCCTCAGTTCTATTTTTCTAAGCCCTGCTCCCTTAATTTTCTTGGTACACATCTATCTCTGCTTGATGTTGGGAATGCATACATAAGTACTCTCATCTACCTGAGATGCAGATATGGTGGCAAAGAATTTCATAGCACTCACTTGGTTCTTTAAAAATTATCTATCAAATCTGTTAGTCTGCTGTCCTTTCAATCTTCTAAATATCTGTAAGTTTTGTTTCTTAGTTCTTTTTGGTTTCCTAGAGAAAGCATCATATTTCAAAATATTAGGAGTAGGAGCCAGGCCTTCTGTTTTGTCCTCCTTCATTGAACCTTCAGCCAACACTAAGGCAGAGAGAACCTCACATTAACATCTTATACATTCATTGCTATAAACTCCCTTGCTTTGCCCAATCCTTTGATTCACAGGACTAGTTTAAATATGTGATAAAATCATACTGATTACAAAATTGACAGGTTTTAGAGTCATTAGAGAAACATACTCTTACATGTATCTGTGAAAGAGTTTCCTCAGTGGGCTTTAACTAAACTAGGAAGATCCATCTCTTAGTTTCTCTGCTTATCCCATCTTTAAACACACACATAAATGCACACATCTCGCTATATATGTGTATACAAAACTAAAACAGCAAGGAGTATTTAAGACACTAGTGATGAATTCAGACTCCCTCACATTTCAGAGTTTTACTCATCTAAATTCATCTCAGAGTTGATGAGTTCCTTAGCTGGCTTTCTCAAAGAGATAGCACTGTCCATCAACTTAGATCTTGGCCTGATCGACTAAATACAAAGAAAAGCTGAGCACCACATTCATCTCTCTGTGCTTCCTGACAGAGGATACACTGTGCCCATCTGCCTCAAGCTCCTACCACCATGCCTTCCTTGCCCTGATGGACTGCGTTTCTTCTTAAAATTAACCTCTCCCCTCTTAAGTTGCCTCTTGTCAAAAATTTTGTCCCACGAAAGAGAAGATTAGTTGATATGAATTCTGATAGCAGAATTTTGGACAGGAGTCTCTCCTTCATTTCATTCCATGTTGTCCTTTTCTCCCCATTGGTCTTTCTCCCTTTCTCACCCAGCTACCACATCAACCTATTGTTTCTTTGTCACTCTTTCTAGAAAGTTCTATAATGGCTTTCTTCAGCTTCAAAAGACATATTCATTTAAACAAAACACTATATTACTTTGCTCCCTTCCTACTTTGTGTCTTTCATTGCTTTTGTTACCTACTGGATCTGGGTCATGGGTTCCTTTGGTTGTGTTTCCTTTGTAACTGACTGGTATTCTAGACACCCTTGTACTTCATAATCACCAAGTGCTTTCTGAATTCCTTATAGAGGGTTCAACACAATTTTGGGAGACAGAAGAAATATGAACATTAGAGAGATTTAATATCCAACCTCATATAATTCAATTTTTGTCATTTGAGACAACACATAAAAGACAATGAAGAAGACAGACCTCTCTCTGTGTGGTCTGCCAATGTGCTGCCTTTCACCTAAGTTGATTTTCATAAAATTGTTAGAAATTCAGGAATCCTCTTGGACTGTAACATCTTCCCATCATGTTCACAGAAATATTTGTTTTACAAGGTGTTGGGCATGTTAAGTCAACAGAAACTGCCTGAAACCTGAACTCACAAACTTTCCCTGAGTATGTATTTGAGACATTTTCTATTTCAAGTTTATGCATATCCATTATATTATTTTACTTCTACTGTTATCTGAGCCTGATATATACTTTCAAATTGTTGGGTAGAGAATCTATTGCAGGTTATAGTGTGCACACAGTTAATCCCATCACTTTGGAGGCAGAGGTGTAGTAATATTTTTTATATATAAATTCTGGCAGCTGGTTCCTGCTACTCACCCCAATGGTTTACATTCCCAAATGAAAGACACACACACAGCCTTTATATTTTGATATGTCTTAAACAGCACAACAGCTGGAACACTTTCTAACTTCCATGTGGTTAATCTGCCTCCCTTCAATAATCCCAAGTTATTACTTAATAAATTCTATATACTACCTTGGCTGCACTGGACCCAGAGGGCTGCTCAACTGGGCTGCACTCTCCCGCCTCCTTTATGTGGCTAGCTTCCTGTCCTCCATTCTTCTCAGGCAGAGTGGCTCTGCTCTCCTTTTCCTTCTCCTGGAATGGTGGATCTCCTTCTCTCCTTTCTCTCGGTCCCAAGCCAAAAAATCCCAAAAGTCCCACCACTGTCTGCCCTGCCCAGCCATTGGCTTCCTGCACCTTTATTTACCAATCAGAACCAATTTGGGGCAGGGTCCCTGAGTGTCTTCCTTGCAGACACAGGCATAAGCAGTGTTGGGGACCAAAATTAACATTATAATACAAGCAGCATTAGGTCAAACCCACTACACAGAGGCAGATAGATCTCTGTGAATTCAAGGCCAGCCTAACCTACATAGAAAATGCAGGCCAGCCAGGAATACAGAGTGTCTTTATAAGAAAGAAGGGAGGAAGGAAGGAAGGAAGGAAGGAAGGAAGGAAGGAAGGAAGAAAGAGAGAAAGAGGACAAGTTATTAGTTTCCATTCTTTTCCAACATATAGATTCTCAAGTTTTCAGAGCTGTGTGGTGATGGTAGTGACATTAAAGATATCGATACCTTCCACTTGTGTTTCACATCACAAAGCTCTGTCATGTATATTGTACTGCTCCCAAAAATGCACTTGTGAGTCTTATGATAACTTTGTTTCTAACCTATCTTCTGGAGTCATAATAGCCTCCATACCTCTTCTTTATCTACTCTTTACCTTATTCACTGGGACAAACCTCTTACTGAACTTTGGAAACCATGGATTCTGCTACTATGAATCTGTTTTCTGTTATACTACACATATAATTTTCATTTTTAAAACAAATTCTTCCTATTAATCTGAAGTAGAGCATGTTCAGCAACAAGACAGTAACTGAACTTCAACAATTAAAATCCTAGGAAAAACCCACAAGGTCAGAGAGATCCTTACAAATGAATAAGGAGATGGCCGATCACTATGGGCTGCCTCAATGGAAAAAGTTTGTACATGGTGCTTTTAGTCGGACAAGAGTATTTATATTCTGAGTAAGTCGTCCCATATTTCCTGAGAGACGGCTTTCAAATTGTTTGTACTTACAAGTTTAAAGAATTGCAAGATGCACTTTAAAGTTACTACTACATAGGTGATTCATTACAAAACAGGTAAATCAGTAAAATTTGAATGTGATTTATTTTATGGGTTTATAATACATATAAATTTATTTCTTTTTTATTACTGTATTCCCAGAGCAAGCTTATCTTGTGGAAAGAAAGAGAAAATAATTTTTTATAAAAATTCTATTATAAGCTGAGTTCTTGGCTAGGAACATAGCTCAGTGGGCAAAGTGCTGCCATGCAAGGGTGAGCCATGTGGATGCTGGGTAGGCATGCCAGCCTGCCTACAAGTATAGAGGTCAGAGACAGAGACAGGGTATCATCTGAGCCTCCTGGCTAAAGCCAGACTACTTAGGCTATGAGTTCTCTGTTTAGTTGAGAGAGCCCATCTTCATGTAAAAGGTAGAGAGCGGTCCAGGAGGACCTCAGACATCATTCTTAGGCTTCAGATTGCATGTGTATGTTTGGGTATTTGCATACATGCATGTACCCACCCATACACACACAAACATGTATACATAAATAGGTTCATGCACAATCCACAGCTGCACATACAAAACTATAAGTTCCTAAAAAATGTTTAAAAGAAAGTAATTTAATCTGGAATTTAATCTCTGCCCCCAGTGTCTGAAACCAATCTCTGAGACCTGAGCAAAGCCAGTGTCAGCCAAAGCAATGTCAAGGCATTATAGCGTTTTCTGAGGATGCTTCCAAGGCTTGTGAGAGGGAGGAAGGGATAGGGATGCAGCCCAGAATGAAGATGAGATTTCCCGGAAGCATAAGTGGCCCCTTACTTATTCCAATTTGGATTTCTCCTTAGCCGCCTCCTACTTAGCTTTTCAAGCTTGTGTTACTATTCTGGTTTTCATGAGTACCAAATCCTGAAGCAGTCAATAAAACCGTAACGCTTCGCTTCACAGGGGGAAAAAAATCCCTCACTTTTTCTTCTCCTGCTGGGGAATATGGCTGTAAATATTGGCCAGCTCACAAATGCCCTGCCCTTTTGCAACTCAGGCACTCAGTCTGTCACTTTCTTTCCATTTCATAGCCTTTAAAAACTGGACTGTGGAGGTAGTGATGCCCAGGGGCTAAAATTCTCTTCAAAAAGTGCATTTTTTTCATGGTACAGTATTAATATGTGCAGATAAAAAAATCAACCTTTTCAGAACGACCTTTTAGGATGGATTTTTCAAGCCAGATCACCAATATAATTGGACTCCAACTACAACTCAAGGCAATTATTAATTCACATCACTCCGTGTTATATTCCTGTGTTTCAGGTGTTTTCTTGAATCTAGGGAGGTGACTTTTTCCTGTCAGAGTTACACATCACTTGTACTCACTTTGCTCTGCCTCACATATCAAATATCCATCCACAGCCCCGTGGTCAGCATCTCCTGGGGCACACCTGGCTACCTGTCCACACACCAGTAGAGGGGCTTTCTGATATATTCTGGGTCATGGACTTCTCTCAAACCAGAGAAAGCCTAGCACAGGCTGAGGTGATGTCAAGAGCAAGTTGGTGAGAATTTCCTGTTCCTATTTCCTCCTGGACCCCAGAACCAAATGGAAACTACATTCTCCTCACAGCAGGTCCTGGCCTCCAGGCCTATGGTCACAGTCTACGCTGTTTCCATTCTCTTAATTCTCTTAATTCCACATTCTTGTTTTTCCTTTCATTCCCCTGGCAAGATGAACAGAGCTCGGGAGAGAGGAGAGTTGTTTCTGACCGTTTCCCATTTAATCTCCTCTGTCTCCCTTGTGCTTCTCAACAGCCTTAAATAGCCTCTGATCTCACACACTCTGGATCCTGCTCAGATCCAGGAAAAAAAAAAAAGCTGACATGAGTTCCCTACAAATCCCTCCCCTCCAGTGATAACTCTTTGAGATTTGTCTGCTCTCATTTCATTCCTCTGTGCAAATCTTCCTTCCAGGAACACCTCTCCCTCTGCATGGTCTACCCATGTAGGATGGTGGAAGGGAGAAACCCTTTTGTGATCACAGCAGACACATTGAGAAATTCTACCAGGAATACTGACTGTAGTGAAAGGAAAGGCTTGAAGATACTAACGGAAGGAGACCTCCTCAGGATGGGTTTTGAGTGGATGCATGGCTATTGTTCTGAATCCTAACTTTCAGTACTGCATTCCTAGATCAACAATATCCAAGTATTCTTTGAGGACATTCCCCTTCTAGGATGGTGTCTGATGAGACCTCTGTCCAGCACATCCAGTTCCTGACCTACCAGAGTGTGGGTACATGACACCACCGTTGATTCATGCCACCTTGAGCAGAGGGCATGCCACTACTATTGAGTCATACTAAGAAAGAATGTCTTTTTATTCCTGGGAATTGGGGCCAGGACATCTGGTCAGAGCCTGAGCCTGCTTCCTCAATTTCATGAATAATTCAGTGTAATTTTAAAGGTTTTTTTAAAATTAAATTATTCAAAATCAGTTGATATTGTTAGCAAACAAAGATACAGAGATACTTTAGAACATGAACACATGAGTGGTCAAAAAGCTTAGTCTCAGCTGCAGTTCTGAGACCAATGTAACAATAGATTTTCAGCCCTGGGACTCTGCTTTAAGAATGAGAATTCTGGATTGAAAGTTTCTTTTTTTTTTCATTCGCTCATCTGATTCTCCTGAATATCTCTTAACCCCACAAAATCTTCTGGGGAAATTCTGCTCCTTACCCAACTTATGGGTGACCATACCATTGAAAACTTAGATTCCATTGAACTACTGTGTCTGACAGAAATGTGCTCTGTTCTTCAGAGGTTTTGGTGCAAAAGAAATTCCATAGGACTAGTGTATTTCAAAGGTCCTTCAAGGTCATCTATCTTTGGAACTGAAGAAATACATTTGTGAAAGCGTAACTGCTTCAGACAGGTTATAAAATAAATTTAAAGCAGGGCAGATGGAAACCAGGAATAGACACAGAAATCAAATCTCAAAAATTGAAGGCATGAGTACAAAAATTTTGTTGTGAGCTACTTTAAATGTGACCATAAATTGTAACAAATACACAACTAGAAATCAGGAGATTCATTGCATTTTTGAGCTCTATATCAGAGGGTTCTGGGAATTGGAAGAAAAAAAATCCTTGAGATATATTTACTACCTCTGTGTTTAGAAAAACTGTTACTAAACTAAATGTTGAGGGTATTATTGTAGTTATATAATAAGTGTGTTAATTAGTGATATCTAGAGTAACAGAACTTATAGAATGAATCTGTAGAATGGGGTTTATTAGAATGACTTATGGGCTGTGGTCCAGCTAGTCCAATAATGACTATCCATGAATGGAAGGTCTAAGAATCCAGTAGTTATGTATCCCATAAGGGTGGATGTCTCATCTGGTCTTCAGTATACACTAGAATCCTGAAGAAGTAGGCACAATTGCCAGTAAAAGGTGGACTTACTAGAAAGGCAAGAGCAAGCAGGAAAAGAGAGAGCTTGTCTTCTTCCCTGTCTTTATATAGGCTTCCAGCAGAAGGCGTGGCCACCACAAACTTCTAGATTAGAAGTGGATCTTCCTACTTAAAATGATTTAACTAAGCACAAACTCCTCACAGATGTGTCTATCATTTGGGGGCACATTCCAGATGTAGTCAAACTGACAACCAAAAAATGCATCATTATAAGTAATATTAAGAATCTAATAAAGGTCTAAGAAAATGGCTCAGGTAAGAAAGTGTTTGTCCAGCAAACGTAAGGACCTAAGTTCCATCATGGTGACACACATACTGTCTATCTATGTAGCTAGCCTAGAACATGCTATGAAGACCAGGCTGGAACTCACAGAGAGCTAGCTGCTTCTTCCCAAAAGAGACATGTGCCAGCATACCCAGCAGTGCCATTCAAGTAATGGTCACATTGAGGAGAGACAGATGGATCCTTAAGTCTCTATGGCCATTCAGCATACCCCACTTGGTAAGTTTCAGGTGGGTGAGAGACTATGTCTTAAAGCAAAAAGGTGAACTACCTCTTTGGAATAATGCTCAAGTTATTATCCTCCAGCCTCCACAGCACGTATGTACATATATGCATTTGTACCCATATGACCACAGACATGTGCATACATATATGCACACATGCACATATACACAGAAAAATAAGTATATAATTAGAAATATTTCAGAGGATTTTAACAGAAAACTAAAACTCCCAAAGAACTTGATATCAAGTGTTCTTGAATAATTTATTTTACCTTAATGAAATACATTACAAATGTAATACAAAAAAAAGAAAAATAGATGAAATAAATCAAATGTACACTAATGAGCCAAAATGAAACATGAATTAAACATTAAATCATTATGATTTTTGAGAGAAACATATAAAAATTAAAATTTAAAATGTACCATCATTCTGCTTGGTGTTACTGGCTTTGTTCACTGGAGAAATATGGGGGATACTTCATGAAAATCAGAAAACTACAGTCTCAAATGACCAGAAAGATATGACACAACCCAATGAACTATTTGTAATGACACTATTTTACATGGAATCAAATGTTGTTTTTTTTCTGTTCTCTTTATATTTTACACGTCCAAGTATACAGGCACCCACACCAGAAACAGAAGAGTGCTCAAGCTGACAATATTTAATACCAATCTGTTTTGACACTTAAAAGAGCGTTCCTTTTGATTAGATGTTTTCAGACCCTAAAATTGCTTCAGCCCATGTGGGATAAACTTATATGCTTATGATGGTCTTCAATTTCTGCAAATTGCTTACCATATGGTGTTATGAGAACATTTAAAATTATGTTGGACGCTGGCTGCATTAACACTGAGTGAGTGGTTCATGCATGCTTTTGATGATGAGTGTGACTTCATTTTATATGGTATACCTCTTATAAGTTCTTTTTCTAGAGCAGATGGGATATATTTGCTCAAAAAATGAGACATAATTTCATTTTTAAAGTCAATCATGAATCTCAGTAGTTCCTTGTCCTGGCAATGAACATTCACTCAAGAAACGTCTCAAGATTTTAACAATAATTACATTGGCATGAGGACAGTGGCTATACAATTGGTGGTAATAATTGCACTCTTGTGAAGTCTTATTTGCCTTGAGAGCAGATGTTTTGTTGTCTTCTAGCTGTCTTCACAGTGGTTCTGTCACTAATTTCATAAGGAGCATGAGATACAGAATACAGCATCTCACAGATGGACTGGGAAGCACCAAAAAAGACAAGTGTTAGCTTTGGAAATCATACTGCAGAGGGTAAACCCATAGCACATGCAAAGTTCAGATCATGCTTTTGGCTTGTTGTTGAATAACACATGGTCTTTGAATGTTATGCTGTAGTGTGTGGGAATTGAAGAAAATAATTCCTTACTATCATGTTGGCCAATTCTTGCATGCAGTAGGAAAGGTCACTGAAAGAAAGAGTTTACTTTAGATTGTGGGGAAGAACACAGAGATGCTCATAAAAATTCTAGATTGAAGCCAAGTGTGGTGGGTCAGACCCTTAATCTCAATCCTTGGGAGGCAGAAAAAGGCAGATCTTTGTGAGTTCGAGGCCAACCTAGTCTATGCAGAGCTGGATATATAGTAAGACCCTGGCTCAGGAAAAAAACAAAAGATGTCAAGATAAACTATTATAGCATATTTAATTTTTAGAAAAATTTAATAAGACTTTTTAATCAAAAGAAAGGAAAAAAGCAAACAAACAGGAAACCACAAGGGTAGAACTGGCTTTAAATATGTCACTGAAAATAAATCTAAACAGATTTGATTACAGATGAAGATAATATTATATTTAGATGAAAAATAAAAGTTACACCTTCTACCCCTTATTTATGGATGGCACATCTAAAGCAAATGGACATTTTAAAAAGAAAACTAGAAAAAGAATTAATAGGTACTAAATAATAACATCATTGCTACTCCAAAACAATCTCAAGGAAAATATACAAAGAAACAAAGGGTGGGGTTTGTAGTTTTACTACAGTTTCAACCCACATTTTGTTTTTTCTTCCAGTTTCCCACTTCTGTGCATTCCATGCCATGATGGACATCTAGCCCCCTAAAACCATAAGCCCAAATAAACTCTGCCTTAAGTTGCTTTCTCATGGCGTTCCACCACATGTGGAATGGGAAGTGACTAGGGTGCATGGTGTGTGGGAGCAGATCCTAGTCCAACATTCTTCTATAGAAGTAACCCTTTGTCGCCACGGTATTGTATATTTTCTGTTTACAACGTCTTATTAATTTGTTTTCTTTTTAATGATAACATTTGTACATTTCATTTCTGCTGCTGCTGCTGTTCTATGTCTTCTTGCTTTCAAAAGTTATGCATGTCATGTTTAAACGTCTACTTTTTTAAGTGTGTAAAATTAGTTATTATTCAGATTTCCATAAGTTTTCCCTTTTATTGGGCATCATCATCCCTTTAGTTTTTTAAGTTGTGTCCTTGAGATTGCTACATACATACACTACAAAGCATATGCACAGCTACTTCCCTTGTGCTCTCTATCCAGCTCTCTGTACCATGCAATATTTCCATAACTCCCTTCTTATTGTACCCCTAAGCCTTTTCATTTCTTTCTCCCTTTCCCTTGAGTGCATATTATTTTAAAAATAATCAAGCAAACAGATGGAGCTCTCATGTTAACAAACACTAACTATTCTTGATAGGAGTACCATTATAATAACTGTTAGAACATGATACAATTATTGTTGTGTGAACTTATTTTTCTCATTTTTTAAAAAAAAATGCAGTTTATAATGTTTGTATATTCTTACACTAAGGTCTTATAGTTGTTTAGGCTTTCTTTGAAAAAATGGTATTTATTCATTCATTATTTATGCTACAGAAGATACAACTATATATGTTTTGTAATATAATGAGGAAGAGAAAGTATTTAAAGGAACTTGATATTCAAAGATAAACTACTGAGTCATCTTACTGTCTGTGTGGTAGGGACTGAAAAGTAGTTTGGAAGGCTCCAGTGGTTAGTAATGCATTCTCTTGACTTCATCTCAACATACCATTAAACTAGCTACCCAGATACTTACACTGAAGACGTGCCCTTAGGGAAGAAGCCCCTGTAGGGAGAGTTGTGTTTCCTTGGTATCACATTACTAATATATCTTTAATATAAGAGATTCTGAACCAAAAGAACAAGCAGCAATATTCCATGACAAACGATCTAGTTGGTGAGGTGGGGAATTGCCTGATTATTAAATTGTTCTTTACACAAATATTAATTTACTCAAAATTAATGGTCCAATGTGAGGTAGTAGGCTGTGAGAAGCAGCTGGGTGCTTGGTCGAGCATGAGTTTTGAACCCCGGAACCTTTATCAGACGGCAGGAGTTCAGCTCTGCTCCCAGGCCCTGGATCTTTTCATTTAGCTTCAGTCCTCCAACAACTTCTCCGACAGAGAGGTTTATGACCATCAGTCATGAGGAACAGTGCCTCAGGCTCTCCCACATGCAGATGAGGTATCTCCAAACTCTCAGACCAAGTCAATAGGCATTATCTGCTGACAGACCCTAACCCACCCCAAAACTGTATATAAGGGCTCTATTTAGGGGAAGTAAAGTGCTTGAGAATCGTCCTGGTGTCTGAGAGTTTCTGTCCCAAGAGCTGTAACACTTGGGGAGAGATCTGCTCTCCCGGAACCTGCCTAGGACACCAAGCTGCCTCCTTGCCAGCTAGCCGGCTCCTTATCGGCCCAGCCCGGGCCTGGCTCAGTGTGGAGAGACAGGTGCAGCGCCTTAGAGAGACCAGCCTGCAAGCAGAGGCAGCAGTGGGGTCAGGCAATCTCCCCTCCTGCTCGCACTCTGTTTCCTTGGATCCTGACCTCCAGCATCAGGCTGGGCCGGAGACCTACAGACAGTGGAGACACAGACCGGAGGCAGCGTGGAGACAGTAGTGAGCCCTCCCTGCTCTCACCCTGTCCCCAGCCGGGAGATCGTCGTGGGACACCCTCCAGAACAAAGCACCCACAGTTCAACTTATTAAGAATTAAGAAATGAACTCTTTTAGCTCCCAACCATCTTCTGACAATATAGAGTATATTTGAATTTTTAATGAATTGAGTTCATATTTTTTAGAATATTCTTCAGTTTAAATACCAGTTGGCTAACAACTGCTACAATATACTTTATTTTCTGTTTAAACACCAAATGACCATAAATATAAATATTTCATTTTATCTTTCTATGAATCTGTATATTCTCCTGTCTAAGCACTAAACATTGACTAGATTAGAATACCTGGTAGATGCTTAACATATTCTTTTCTAAATATAATGAATATTATAATATTTGAAATATAATTTATACTTATAATTTGAATAAGATAACATCTTGAAATGAATACTAGACTTTAATTTAATTATAATGTATTTCATAGCCAGATCAAATATCCTAGATGTCCAAAAAGTCTTCAAAGCAGTTATATACTATTGTTCAAAGGGCTGCTCTGTGTTCATTAAACAAGAGTTTGATGAGAGAAGCTATAAGCACATTTATGTAAAAAATAGGTGTGTGTCATGTAGCCTTGACTGCTGACTGGACAATATGGAAATACATTAGACTCTTAGAATTTAGGAGGCAGAGATAGGTAGATCTGAGTTCAAGGTCAGCCTGGTCTACATAATCTAGGACAGTCAAGGCTATAAAAGAAACCCTATCTTGAAAGAAAAAAAGGTACTTCTCAGATTTGGTGCTTTAAAGAAAAAAAAAAGCACAGGGGCTTGTAGTGTTTTAATGACTCAGTAGAAAGTCAAATATTCCCACAAAGCCTACATATTGAGTAGATTCGTGTATAGAACTTACAAAGTTATTAAGAGGACAGAAAGAGCATAAGCACTCCCCAGTCTCTGTAAGCTCCGTGTAAGTGCATATGTCTGCATTTTACCTGTGGCAAAACTAGCAAGGAGTGTAGTGACTACACAAGGTAAGACAGAGCATAATGCAGCAGAAGGTAAAGGACTGAGTTTCTTTTTTCTTAACTCCATCTGTCTAGAATCTGAGATTAGATCTTCTTCAATTGAAGATGAATATGAAAAATGAATTACCCGAATTAGCTTCAAAAGCTGAAGAACTAAGTCTAAGTTCAGAAGAATGCAGAAAACATATTTATGTAAGCTTATGCTTTGAACAAAAATCTTTAGCGAAATATAAAATTATGACATAGCATGGGGGGTGTGAACAGTTGTAAAATCAGATTTTTATAGACACATCTCCAAGGTCCTTCAGTTCAAGTGTGGGTGCTTCTAGGAGAAAGCCAAACTTCCAGCTTTCCAAAGGGCAAGGGGCATTCCTAACTTCCATTCCCCCCAAATATCCTTCCCTCCTTATGTGCAAAAGAAGAAAAATATGAAATCAATCATGAAATATTAACATGGTAGTGATAAGAAGTGCTGACATTTTAAACTTACATGTAAATACCCTATGATTTTTACAGACCTGGTTGAGGGTCAGACAAGAACATACAGAAGACAACAGAATATTCTAAAGTTCCAGTAATAACACAGTGTTGATGATATTATAAGAACTTTGCCAGCATAATTAAAGGAAACACCTGGAGTGAAGGAGTACTAAGAAGGACACACAGCCTGGGGAACCAGAGCATGACAGCAGGGAGAAGGGTGGGCGGGCATTGGTGACTGCTTGAGAATGGCTGTGGAATGCTTAGACCATGGATTCAGGGAAAGGCAATACCAGGATGCTGGGGACACACTTCTCAGAAGCTTGATGAAGGAAACAAAGAAGCAACTGAGCACCAGAGCTCTCCAGAAATAAAATGTTATCAGTATTAGAGTAAGACTACCCTGAAAGCACTCTTTAAAAAAAAAATGGACTTTACAAATGAATACACTCATATGCACATACATTTACATGCATACTCATATTCACAGATACGCACTGATGCACACTATACTACACACATGCACACGTATACACACATATCCATGCATGAAACATGTAATATGCATACATGGTTTTTGTTGTCTTCATTGCTTACCAGTTTTCTGAAATAATTCTCTAAAGTATTTCTTTTTTGTTGTGTGTATCCAGTAAAATTTCTCTTTCATCTGTTTGGTAGTCAGAAAAGTATTAGATAAAATTTCCATAAATGCCAGAGCAACATTTCTCATTCTCTAAAGTTCTGAGTGTGTGTTGTGTGTATGTGTATGTGTATGTGTATGTGTATGTGAGTGTGTGTGTGTGTGTGTGTGTGTGTGTTTACACACTTTGAACACTGTTCATTCACAGCCTGCCTGGGTCCTTACCTATTACTACTGTCATAGACGAGTGGAAAGCCTATGGCATTCTTGGAAAACACGTAGCCCTAAACAAACCCTAATCTTTCTAGGCTCTAAAGTTCAAAGTATAAAAATATGGTAAAAGCTTTCAAAAACCTTTCTTTTGACATCAGACTCACATTCTCTTCTTCTGGATAGTCCCCAGCTGATATTTAATGTCCCAGATAGCAATGACAAAATATTTGTCTTTACTTTTTCTTCACTTTTGGAAATGAACTGCAAGTAACAAGTTCAACTCTTGATGTAATCCATCCAGGAAAAATAAAGATTTTTAAGCTGATCTTCCAGAGAGACACAAAAGAGGGAGGAGGGAAGAATCAAAGAAGGGAGGGGGGTGAAAATGATGCACTCATGTAAAGTCTCAAAAATAAAGACTCTCCAGCACTCCTCCCACTGAGAAGCACGCTCTATATTCTACTTTTGAAAGAGCACTGGTTTAACTGTGCTCTAGCCAAATAGCACAGGTGAGTGATACTGAGTAATCCCCATGCCTATATTAAAAAGCCTTACAGCGGGTAGCTAAACATAATTTATTTTCACCATAAACACCTACAAGTAATAATGGGCAATTTCTATGGCTGGTAATAAAGGCATTACAGCTCAGGCCTGGATGTTTCAGAATGGTTATTGCTGAAAAAATCCAACTACACCGAGACCACAATACTAGGAAAGCTACTTTAGTATCTTCAGCTAATAGGCAAGCTGACTTTGCATCCAACAGTCAGGACCAGATGGCAGACGTGCACATGGGCCGCCTTGGAAGATCAGCATAGTAATTTCTATAGATAAAAACTGTAGACCCTGCCCTCCACATGAGAGACCCAAAAAGAAATGCTAGCACACCGAGCTACTTTCCAATTCTTGACCCTCAAAATCATAAATATATAACATGCCATCCAGTTTTAATATATAATGTTATGTATCAGATGTGACTGGGACACTGTGATGAATTTGTACTGTCATGTTTTACCACTTGGTCATGTTAGCATATGCCGTGGAATTATTTCTGTTTTGGAAGGCAGAGTCATCTATGAAATCTTCTGAGATCTGTGTGATAATAGCTTCTACCAAACAGCATTCAGTGTTGATAAATAATCTTCACCTCGTTAATGGTTACCTATTTGGGGACTCTTCGTGTATCCTTCTCGTAGGATGTTCAAGATCTTGTTTCTTCATTGGATTTTTTTCCTTGTTTTCCTTTACTGGTTTGTATACTAAAGCTCTGTGGAGTTTTAAACGACCTTACTGTTTCTGTTTATATGCTTGGAAAACTGGCCCAAGGATTGAGTCAGCAATGTCTCAATGGGATGCTCCAAATTGTGCTGAGTCAGGCTACTGTCTCTGTTATCTTCTTCCTCCTTAGTCTTTGTCCCAAATGGTCTCTATTGCCTTAGATGTTTCCTGATGCCTTACAACAACTGTTATTTTTCTGTTTTATTTAACCCAGTCTTTTCCAGTGTTCTTGGTTCGGGGTTGACCTGACACTAGTTACTCTATCACAGCTCAAAGCAGATGTTTATACAGCTGTGATTCTCTCTGGAGGATATCATTTATTCTTATATCACATGTGTCCACAACACAAGTATGTAGTTTCTTGAGAGCTTGGTTTTCTTCACTGTCATTCCAATGCTGATAGAGCTTGTTAGGATAAGGGAAATATTCACTAACTGCATGGAGATTTAAAGTGTAGTTCAGTAATATGGTGTTTCGCTGGCATGCATAAGGACAGGGTTGTTGTTGCAGTTCTTTTGGTTTTGTGAGACATGGTTTCTTTGTGTACCTCTGCCTGTAGATCAGGTTAGCCTCGAGACTTTTACCTAGGTATATAGCTGGAAATCTTATCCAGGCATAGTGGAAGATGGCTATAATCCCAATACCCTGGATGCTAATACAGGATATGCAAGTTTGAGACCAGTTTGAGCCTCATAGTGAGAAGATCCTGTCTCCAAAACTGAGTAAACAAACAAACCAGAAAGCTGGTCTATAAATCTTTATTTATCTTCTAAGTGTAAATTTTAAAATCACCCCCTACTCTATACATGTAATTATCCACTGAGTTCTGTCTATCCACTATCCCCATTATTGTCCGTGCTTTCTGTTAGAGTCCTGACAGCTACTGTCTTTTTTGAGACAGGGTTTCTCTGTGTGGCCCAGGCTGTCTTATCAGTTTACAACCTAAGTCTGGTGGAGGGTATCTCACTAGTTCTGTTCCTTTGTTCTAGCTTTCCCTAACATCCCTCACATTCTGTTTGCTCCAATGCAAATTTCATTGCTTCAAATAACTTCAACTCTTTAAAATATCAGTAACACTGTGTACAAGATAAATACTGAGGTTTGGCAAGGAATACATGAAACCTTGAGCACATCTTATAATGAGAAATAAAAACTGTATTGCCCATTCTAAATATACAAAATCCCACTACTAAAATCTAGGACAAAAAAGGACTCTGAAGAACAATTATTAAATATAACAAAGGATTAGACTGAAAGACACAAACATAGAAGCAAAGTTACTGCAAGTGTACATGCTTAAAAATTTCTAGAAGAGCCCTGCGGTGGTGGCGCATGCCTTTAATCCCAGCACTTGGGAGGCAGAGGCAGGCGGATTTCTGAGTTCGAGGCCAGCCTGGTCTACAGAGTGAGTTCCAGGACAGCCAGGGCTACACAGAAAAACCCTGTCTCAAAAAACCAAAAAAAAAAAAAATTCTAGAATACTTGTCTTACACTTAACTACTTTTTATTTTCAATGATTATTTTGGGCTGACAAGTCCTTATTGTATACAAATATTGTATACATATATGCATCATGTTTTGATACACACATCCAGTGTGGAATGAGTAAATCAAGTGAATTAAATATGCATTGTTTCCTTTATCTGTCACTTTTTATTTGCTAAACATTTAAAATTACTCTCAGTAATACTGTGCAGGACATGGTTATTGATTTCAGTTACATTGTTGTATGACAGATGTAGAAACCTAGCTTTCACTTCAGCCTACAACAGCACACTGGATAAAACGAGCAGCTTCCCATGCTCCCCTCCACACCCACCCTCAGCCTTTAGTGGCCATTACTCTGTCTCCTACTTCTATAAGTTCAATTCTACTTTTGGACGTCACACCATGTAAAATGATTCAGTGTTTGTCTCTCTGTGTCTCCTCCAGACTTTGCTCACGTTGATGCAAGTGACCAGATTGACTTCACTGTTTTTAAGGCTGATATCACTTTTTCTTTACCCCTTAATCCACTGATAGATACGAGCTGATTCCAGAATGTGACTATCATGAATAATGCTGAGCTAACACAGGGATGCCTTGTACAGAATGATTTTGGTTCCTGTGGCTACGTATCCAAAGGCTAGATTACTAGATCATGTGATAATTCTATTTTTACTTTTTTACAGGTGCCTCTACATTGTTTTCATAAAGGCTATATTAATTTACATTCCCACCTATAGTATTATAGAAAAGGTTTCCTGTTCTGTTTCATTTCCTACAAGCCTTTGTAATAGGCAGTGTGTAATATTCATAATATGTGTGTATGTATGTATATATATATATATATATATGTGTGTGTGTGTGTGTGTGTATGTATATATTTCATAATATAATATATATTATTTTTATATAGCTTATATTTTTTCTACTTAAAAGGCATAGAATGGCCATTCCACAATATTGATTAACTGAAATAAATACAATGTATCAATCATTCTCCATTCCTTTATTTCTATAATGAAATATTCTTTCATCAGTCATATGCTTGCATATTTAATTACTGGTACTTTGCATCTGATTAGTCAAACTTTATAAAACACTATATAATTCAAATTTTTGTGAGGTCTCTAATAGAAAATGTCCAGAGATTTAAAGAAATAAGTACACTGCCTGGCAAAGCAGAAGAGGCCAGCAAAGGTGAGTTCAGAAAAGCAGAGACTTGAAGAAGGAGGAGGGGGAAGTAACCATTTTACTCCTCAGTTTCCATACTGGAACAATGAGTTAATAACAAGTACCTTGCATAGCCATCGTAGTCAATAAAGGGTTAACACAAACGAAAGTGTTAATAACATGTCTGATGTTTTCATAAGTGTTCATAGCATCACTGACTTCTGTGAACTGAAAACAATGACTGGTGCTCATTGTCCCACATCTACAGGGAGAGCAGAAGCCACCTTCCCTGTCACCGTCCCTGAATGTTTGCTCTTTCATTCATTGGCTATCTTTTTATATAGAAAAAAGGGCACATAACAATGACACAGAGACTCAAAAAAGGTTAACAAATTTGTTCTCCGATGTTTTTAATAGACAAGGACTCCTTGCTCTTCCTCAGAACACTGCCTGGGTTGTCCAGCTCATGAGTCACTGTGGCCATTCTCCCCAAGTGAGTAGCATCAGAATTGAAATGAAAGGCTATGGGTCTCATCAAAATGAATCTCAGGAGCAGTTTGTGCTTGTTTACATGGAAATGTTTGCTTTTCTGTGGAGTTTTTCATAAATTTTGTGTTCCACAGAAGCAGTAGCCATGGCATGTAATAGCTACCATTTACAGCTTATCAGAATTCTGCTTGCAGCCTATTTAGACACCCACTACAATTTCTAAACATTTAAATCAAGCAGTTTAGAAAAGTCAAGCTTAAGGCCTCAGGTGATGAAGATATTTCAGGAATGTCAGCACCAAATAAAAAATAATTAGCCAACTCTTTCATGAGAGCTAATTTTCACTGGGCCATGTGCAGACTATTTTGGTTCAACCAGATGCCCCTCAATGTCGTCTTATTTCTATTTAGTGTTAGTTATTTCTATTTAATGTTGTTTAGAGTTGACAGAGAACTGTCTTATTCATTCTACTTTTGCAGAAATAAATTTTTCCATAATCATGTGACAGCTTTCCTGCCCCTTTTATCTCAGGGTCTTCCTTAGTGAGGGGTGTTGGCCACACATACATGTCAAAAGCATAGGCTGGTTCAGGGTTCTCTTTGCAAACTGGATTCTTTTAGGCCAGTTTTTCTCAACCTGTGGGTCACAACCCATTTGGGGGTGGCCTATCAGATAGCCTCAATGTCATATATTTATATTATGATTTATAACAATAGCAAAATTACGGTTAAGAAGTAGCAATGAAAATACTTTTATTGTTGGAGATTGCTACAACATGAGGAAGCATATTAAATTATGTCAGCATTAAGGAAGGATAAGAGCCAGGGCATTTGAGATTCTCTCAGTGCCTGTTTTTAATGCCTCAGCAAATGCTTTAGATGAGATAATCACTAGTGAGTACAACCTGTGAAGCTTTTCTGTACCTCTTCATGAAATAGTGATTTTTTCCCCACACTTTTACATTTTCAATGGAGGTTTCCCAAATAGTCAAATAACTCTGATAAAGACTTTTCTCTAAGCAGAACATGTTTGCAAATGCTGTAAAGCATCATGGGAAAACCTTTTATTCCAGTACAATAAGGAACTGGTTTTTATTAGTTACTTTAGGGGTTAGTTATACCATAATGGTCATATAAACATATAAAATAGATTCAATTCCATAGTAACAAGGAAAGTAGTAATTAAAAACAGATGAAATAACATTATATCCTCACTAAAATGACTAAAGTAGAAGCCGTAGGCTACATAAGTCCTAAAAATGAAGAACAATGGAGTCATTGGTGGAAGCACAGACTAGTGCCACCACTAGTACCACCACAGGAAGTAACATGTGCACACCCAATCCCTAATTTCACTTACAGGCATGCACTCAACAGAAAAGTACATGGATAGCAACAGGCAAGAGCAAGAAGGAGCATAGCCCTGCCACTTCTTAGCATTTGGGGTAATTCATTTCTGACATAAGTAGGTGTTTCTTTTTTTCGTAAGCATATCCTGATCAGCAAAGCAGTTCGTATCCCTGGAGGAAAGCTATGTATCTCCAGCTTTGTGTACACAGGTCTTTTTCTCCTTCTACTCAGTGATGGAGATTCCCTGGCTGCTTAGATCTTCTCATCTTTCTACGAGGACTCCTCAAATTCAGTCATATGACAAATTCTACCTTGGTTTCCACTCTCCACCATAGCCACCTGGCACTCTGCTATGGTGTTAAGTTACAGTGATTATACATTCACATCTGTTTTCCATCTTTCAATGATCACTCTCCCATTTGGTCTCAATTTTTTTATTGTATTTTTCTGATTTGTTCTTGGTGCATGTGTAAATATGAATATGTATGTGAATGCCTAAGTAGGTGGATATGTCCACATTGACATACGTGGAGACTAGAAGACACTATAAGTGTCTTCCTCTATTGTTCTTTCCCCATTAATTTTTCAGACGAGATCTCATACTGAACCTGAAATTTGCTTATGTGCTTGGACTAAAGAGCCAGTGAGCTTCTAGCATCTGCTTGTCTCCACCTAAATACTAGGGTTGCATATAGTCATGCCTGGTCCTTATGTAGATGCTGAAGAGTCAAACTCAGAAAACACTCTTACCTTCAGAGGCATCTCCCCTACCCTTCATTTTTCAAATTGTTTTTAAAAAACTAAGATTTAAATTATTAATTACTTTTTTGAGATTGTAATATAATTATTTCATTTACCCCCTTCCCTTCTTTCCTCCAAAATCTTCCTGTATACCCCTACTTGCTCTTAAATTTCATGCTCTCCTTTTTCATTAGTTTCATTTGTTATATATATAAAACCACTTGTGCTCCTAAATACATAATTATAACTGTCCAGTCTGTCTAACATTACTAGTATGTATATTGACCTTTGGTATTGGATAATCATAAGGTGATCTTCTCTGGGGAAGATTAATTCTCTCAGCATCCCTTAATTGCCTATAATTCTTTGTGAATGAGTAAGGACTTGTGGGATTTCCCCTGTTTATAGATAGATACCATCACATAAAACCAAAACCAATCAAATAAGGAGTTGTGGGGCTCAATCCCAGTGGATACATCTACAAACAATTCCTGCACTTGAGGATTGGGGACCATTTTAGAAGAGGAGGTGGAAAGATGAAAAAAACAGAGGGTCAGAGGATTTGTTGTAAGATTTTGTCTACTAGTGATTTCAGAAGATTTACTATTATTATTTGTGTGTGTGTGTGTGTGTGTGTGTGTGTGTGTGTGTGTGTGTGTGTGTATGGCTGAACAATGTCATTTCACAGCATGGTTGTGGAAGTCAGAGAGCGACTTTCAGGAGTCAGTTTTTGCCTCCCAACATGTAGGTCTCAGATCATCATGCTTGGTCTCACTGAGCCCTCTTGCCAGTCCAATTCTTGAACTTCAATTACATCTCAAAGACCAATATTTATGGTAATTTAAAAATACTATAATTTCATAAAGACCAAGCTGCACATCTGCATGTATGAGCAGCACCAGTGCGGGGCTTGGTCCAGCCCCTATATGCTCTTTGATTGGTGATTTTTTTCCTCTGGGAGCCCCCAAGGGTCCAAGTTAGTTGACCATGTTTTTTTTCCTGTAGAGTTTCTATTCCCTCCAAGACCCTCAGTTATTCCCAACACTTCCATAAAACTCCTGAGCTCTGTCTGATGTTTTGGTTGCTGTAACTGTTTCCATCAGCTGCTGAATGGATCCTCTCAGAAGACAATAATGGTAGGTTCCTGTCTGCAAGGATTACTGGGTATCACTGATAGTGTCAGGGGTTAGTGTTTGCCCATGGGATGGGTCAAGGAGGATTCAGGGAGGGACTTGTGAGGGGGGACCAGAAAGGGGGGCATCAATTGAGATGTAAAGCAAATAAATTAATTAATTATTGGAAAAGACTATAATTTCCTTTTCAAACATATACTTATGACTCTGTATTTCTTTATATTTTTAAACAAAATAAACTATGAAAAATTGAATTCAGGAATGGATATGTGAATGTAAATGTACTAAATTCAGTCAGATATACAATTAATATGCAAAGTAGAAATCAATGTCAGTTTCCTTGCTACATAAAAAGAAAAATAGTCATTTTTATGAAAGAAGTCATTTTTGTTAACCAGTATTGGAATTATTATTTAATGGGAATAGAATTCCAAACAAGTATTTTACTTTAGTTTCTATGTGGAAAATACCAACATTTGCTATGAAACAGATTAAAAGAAACACTCAAAAATTTGCAATCCTTTAAAAGCGTAGAGCAATCTCCAGAGACAAAGGCTTTCTGAGTATCTGCCAAACAAAACCATCTTTTTCTTGATGTTTTTCCCATATTCTTGTGTCCCTTGAAACTTCTTCCTAGTTTTTTTTCCAGGCAAGTCTTGCACTCTCTGGTCATCCTGGGTCATCCTGGGTCATCCACATCCTGGCTCTCTTAAAAAAGATCTTAGTTGGGTTTCTAATGCTTTGAAGAAAACACTATAACCAAAAAGAAATTAGGGGAGGAAAGGGCTTATTTGGCTTATAGATCCAAGTTGCTGTTCATCACCAGAAAAGTCAAGACTGGAACTCAAACAGAACAGGATCCTGAAGGTAGGACTTGATGCAAAAGACATGGAGGAGTGCTGTTTACTGGCTTGCTTCCGATGGCCTGCCTTCTTATAAAACACAAGCCCATAAATACAAGAATAGAACCAGTCACCATGGACTGGCCCTCTTCCATTGTTCATTAACTGAGAAAATACCTTATAGGTGGATCTTATCAAGATATTTCAACTGTAACTCCTTCCTTTCTAATGGCTCTAACTAGTGAGAAATTGGAAGATACAATCATCCAGTATAAGATTCTACCTAGATGCCCCACAGAATCAAGAATCTAGTTCCGTATCCTATTTTCCAAACCAGCTTCCAGCCACAGAACACAGGAGTCCATATGAGTGTGGGCTTACTCAGATTTCTACCCTGCCTTCAAAATAACAGAATTTCAAATTGTACAACCCCGCTTCTTCCTTTCCTGTTGTGTTTACTGAGTAAAGTATCTTTACCTTAGAGTTTTATTGCTGTGAAGAGACATCATGACCATGATAGGTCTTAAAAGGAAAACATTTAGTTAGGCCTGGCTTACAATTTCAGAGGTTTAGTCCATTTTTTGTCTTGGCAGGAAGTATGGTATGGCAGCACGCAGCAGACATAGTGCTGGAGAAGGAAATAAGAGTTCTACATCTTGATCCACAGGCAGCAGCTGGAGAATGTATAGGATCTCAAATCCCACCCCAATGGTGACACGCTTCCCCCAACAAGGGCACACCTACTTTGACAAGGTTATGCCTCCGAAAATTGCCACTCCCTATGGTCAAGCATATGGGAGACATTCCTATTCGAAACATCACAATCTCTAAATGCTTCTCATCCCAGTTTTCTGACTGCCTGGGGCTAATTTGCCTATGTCTGCATGTATGTCATGTGTTTTTTCCCTAGATTACCAATACAGATTAATTCTAGGAGCTATTGATGGGGGCAGGGCGGTAATAATATGTGTATGTGCGTATATGTGGGGAGACCAGAGATAAACTTTGGGTGTTATTTCTCAGAACGCTCACTACTTGCTTTTGTTTTTGCTGTTGTCCTTGGGATTTTTGTTGTTGTTTTTGTTTGTTTGTTTCTGTTTTGGGAGTTGCCTATTTGGTGTAGATGGTGATCACGGTTTTTTGTTGTTGTTTGTTTCTTTCTTTCTTTCCTCTTCTTTCTTTCTTTCTCTCCTTCTTTCTTTCTTTCTTTCTTTCTTTCTTTCTTTCTTTCTTTCTTTCTCTCTTTCTTTCTGATAAAATCTCTACTAGCCTAGAACACATGGTACAGCAAGGCTACTTGGCCATGAGTCCCAGGGATCCACTTGTTTCTACCTTCTCTGCACTTGGATTCTATATGAGACACGCCATGCTCAGCTTTTTTTTTTTTTTCAACACTAATTTTGGAGCTCGAAATCAGGTCCCTATGCTTAGATGGAAACACTTAACCAACTGAGCTATCTACAGACCTCAGATTGGACATTGAGATTTGACATTAAAAAATGACTTCATATTATCAAGAAGTGTTTAGATTAACATATCTTATTTGGAAGTATGAAGTGATTTTAGTGATCCTTGTTGTAAAATGTGTCTTCCAGGAAAGCTAGATTAGCTCGTATTGGGAAGAGAAAACTTCTTTAGGTAAGTTAGCCTAGGGTTTTAAAAATCACAAATATCTCCCTGTGTATATGAACCAATAATCCTACCCATTCAATTTGAGATGAAATGGAGCATTTACAAGCATACAGAGCAGAGTGTCTGGACTCAGGTCATGGGTACTCCGGACTCTCAAGCAATTTATATATTATGAAAAGTAACTGGAAGACTGCAATCCTACAAATATTGCTCAAATTGTCTTCCATAGTTTCACAGTTTTACAATCCTTTACCTCCCAAATATTCCATGCTTACCTCATAAGTCCTCTTCACTATTTATTATATGATCATGAAATGCAATCCCCAAATATGCTTGTTCCTAAGAGATTTCTCTTATTGGGTTGTATGAAAACATTACACTAAGTTAGCCCTTGGGTTTTTGTTGTTGATGGTGGCATGTTTGTTTGGTATTTTGCTTGTTTGTTGTTTTTAAGAGAATAAAGGTAGAGAAGAAGAAATTCCACTATTAAATTTTCTATCCTTATACTAACCTATTCTCTGTTTGGAAAATTTAAAACAAAAGAATAAAAGAATAACAAAGGGCTTTTGTTGTTGATGATTTAAAACATTATATATATGTCCTTCTATTATTCCGATTTGAAGAGAATGCTCCATTGTTCCTGAAACATCTGCCATACTGTAAGTTTCTATGCATATCTACTGGCATGTCTATCCTGCTACGTTAAATTTGTCTTCTCTGAAAGATTTCAAAATTCAGCATGTCACTTTTCTTTTTAAGAATACATTCAGGTGCTCCAGTTTCAAATACTATGACCGATTAGTCACAGAGAATAATGTTTCAAAGTGCTGGATGTGTAGAAAAATTAAAAATTTCAAAAAAAAAACCCTCAAAATGCATATGATACTTTTTTGATATACTCCTGAACCTTTGGGACAGTAATAAATACTGAAAAGCCCCAAATAAATGAAGCCAAGGTGCCTTAGAAAATTAGCAAGTATCAGAGGTAGTCTGTGTGTTGAGGGTGAACGTATATCTGGAGCCTCCATAGTGGTATGAAGCGAGGAGAGAGGAGACAGAAGGCAAGATGTTCCCAAGTGAGAAATTTAATGAGAGACAATGCCACCAAACTCGGACTCACAGGACAAGTGAGAGTAAGAAATAAACCTTGCTGTGCAAAGGGGCTACTCAGAGAATTTTGCTATCTTCAGACAAGTGCCAAATGGAGGAGAAAAATCCTTAAAATTTTATTAATCCCAACCTGGTCCTTACAGTGCCGTTGAGATCTGAATTTGTACCACTTGGGTGATTCACTCACTCCCATGTGAAAGAATTTCATTCTAAGTGGTACCAGGCAGCCAGATCAATCAAATGGAAATTTCTGTGGTGATTCAACCTCAACTCGTCTCTTAAAAAGGAGAAAAAGGTAGAGAGACTCACTGTGAAAACCCATAAAACAGAACACATAATACATAAACATTTGTGTAAATAGCAGATTCAGAAACAACAATCACCAATAGAAAACAATTCAAAAATAATGTGTGTGGTTATGTTTTGAAATAGATTTTGCCATGTTGCCAATGATGGTCCTGAACTCCAAAGAATGACTGATATAAAAGAAATGGGTTTTAAGATTGTTACAAGCAAACGGGTATACACATATATGGGATAAAGGATTACGTTCAACAGGAAAATATATGAATTTCAGATCGCCATATATTGAATAGTAGACTCAGCAATACAAAAAATAGAGGTAAAGACGTGTAAATGGAGATCAAATGGAGGCAAAAAAATCCTTCATTAATTAAACTCATTAAGAGTTTGTATATTAATATAAAAAGCTTTTAGATGAGGCTGTAAAAAATAAATTACAACTAATATTGTAGTTCAATAATCCTATCCAAGACTCTCTCAGCCAGGTTTCTATTTCTGTGATTTAAAAAAATAACTCAGAGAAATGTGGGCAGAAAAATATTTATTTAGCTTAAATTGTCACATAGTAACACATCCCAATAAAAAGAAACTCAGGGTAGGAACCTGGAGGTAGGAACGGAAGTAGAAACCAGGTACACTTGTCCCTGACTTTTCCCCACTATTTGCTCGTCTTGCTTTCTTATACTACCCAGGACAACCTGTACAGTGTCCACAGTGGATTGGACCTTCACACGTGCCAGTAATAAAGAAAATGACCTATAGACTTGCCCATGGACCAATCTGATGGAGACATTTTTTTCTCAGCTGAAGTTCCTCTTCCCAAATAACTCCGGCTTGCACCAGTCTCGCAAAAATCCAGTCAGGATCTATATATTCACAAGGGCATGATCAAAGCCTCAGGGGTCTGCCCCATAAATGTTCCCCCTTTTGCTGGAGAGTGGTAAAAAGGGTGTTGGGAGTGAGGGAGGTACAGGGGAATGAATGTGATAGGGGTGTGTGATGTGAAATCCCCCCAAAATCAGTAAGAATATAATGGTGGAGAAATAAAATAAACTGCTGATAATTGTTTATGGGGAAAAAATCCAACCAGGAAAGATTTTATATCCATCAATTGTAGAATACCAATCTTTCCCAACACACATAGAGCACTCATTAGAATTGACCTCTCGCTGTACACTAATTAGTCCAAAATGAGAAATAAGTAATTCATCTCATTTATTTCAGTGAAATTAAGTTGGAAATTAAAAGCAAAGAACAATTAAAACTATTAATTATATCTACAAAGTTATAATTTCATATTTTGAACCGAATATAGAGTATCCTGAAAGTTTTAGTGTGTGTATTTTAGGCATTTCTGTTTTATTTTCATTTATTTACATTTATTTATGTGCATGTGTGTGCCTGCCTGTGTATGTGTGCATCACATGTGTACAGTGCCCACGGGGGCTAGACAATGACTTCAGATTTCCTGGAAATAGAGTTGCCAACGTTTGTGAGCTGCCATGTGGTTAAGAGAACCAAACCTGGTCACCTTCAGGAGCAGCAGTTAGTCTTGACTGATGGGCCACCTTCCAGCACTGTATTTCTACAAATTTCTATCTTAAACCATTATATAGATTACATCAAAAGTGATAAGGCAGCATTAAGAAATCAAAACATCTGAATAGACCTTACAATAAAATAAAATTTTAAAAATCAAATATACACATTTGATTATCGTATTTGTAAGAACTTAGTATAAATTCACATACTGATTGCCCACAACCACAAGTTGAGTTCAATGAGTTATTATTCCTATTTGAGAAGTAATAGAAGCTAAATGCTAATGTGTCCAATTTGCTACTACATTTTAGCAGGTATTATATTATGGTATACATTAAGGTATATGCATTTATATGACCTCTTTTACTCACAAATATTTCTTGTGTACATAAAAATATTCATTGGAGTAAGTCAGTTAAGAGTTTGAGTCCAGAAAAGCCGGGAACTTAGGAGATGCAGGAAAGGGAACTGTCTTCCGGTTTCCAGGTTTAGGTCCATCTCTTTTCTTAGCAGCCAGAATCTGAAATGTGTCCTGAAAGTATATAATTCACATGATGAAACCTATTATCAGGAAACAGCTGTCGGAGCCCATGATGCATTCACTCACAAATGTACTATTGAATAGATAAACAAAGCAAACATTTATTATGCAGTATTTGTAAAAACACATGTACCGTGTATCTCAGTGCCTTGTCTGGAACTAACCCAAGTAACTCCAAATCTCTGAGTCCAATTACCATCATATCCATTACAAGGAAAACTCCGAGAGACCCAGAACTTCACTAAGTTGTATGGGGGGGGGCAGGCCTCTTAGGAATTCTAGTCATTACTATACTTCTGGGAGTCCTCAGTGTTCTACTTACATCTATGCCTATGTTTTAATCCCTCCTACGTCATATATTACTATTCAACTGCTGTTGCTCACTCACCTCCTGCAGCGGTGAATGCCCTAAGGGAGTAACAAAGAATGTCTCTCCCCTCCACCTGAGCCCAGGTGTAGACACCCAAAGACATCTTGTCACTCAGTTATGTTGAACTTAGAGAAAAAGCACTATTTATCTTAATATATACTCATTCTGGCTCACGGGTATTCCTAGACACAGAACTCATAACTGCTCTATTCCTATGCCAGATTTTCCAAGCAGGATGCCTTTTTTCCCTTAAGATAAATGTTTGTCTCCAGTCATTAGGCTATTTCTCCTTAGATTCAGTCTTACTGCCATGAATCACAATGACAGTAAGAAATGTCTCTCTGGAGCTGAGGCTCTTGTTTATCACAGTGAGGGACAGATTCATTATGGGGAAATGGAGGGGGAGAGACAGGAAATTGGAAGCATCTAATTTCATGGGATGAATTTATCTATAGGCCAGTCCAACTCAGCCAGAACACCTGTCCCCATGTGTCTGGAGCTGAAATCTCCTGAGGGATAGGACATTTCCTTCCCCGGGTCCACAGCTGTGACCAGATGGCTTCTCCAAGAAGATTTTTTTTTAGCTTCTGACATACCTGTCACTACTTTCATTGATAAATTTTAAAGCAATCAAGAGGCTTCTAGATTATTTTGTTTCTGCACAAATCACTACTTTATTGTTCCCAAGGAAACATGCTTCATTGTCTTGGCGGAAGATACCATGTGATCTGCAGCTCTTTGAGTAAGCTCCTGGAACAGGCAAGAACTTTTTTCCTAGTCTCACAATGAAGTCATATCTTATCAAAAGTATTAAGTGCTTGTTAAAATAGAATAATAAAACAACAAGAAGAATTTACTCATTGAACTGTATGTAATGTGAAGAGAGCTATCATACAACTCTGAAGACAAAGCATGCAAGTGGAGAGTTCTGTTACCAATGAGCATAGTGGTGCCTAATGGGCACCAAGAGGAGATATGAAAGAGATTCATAGTAAGGCCATTAAAAAACTGAAACCCATGGAGAAGGCTCTGAAGCCCTGGCTAAATCATGCTCAAGAAGAGAATTTAACCATTGAGAACTCTGTTTAGAGTTCTACACGAAGTTACTTACATGAGTACAGGTATCTCCAAGGTCCATCTGGGTTTGAGCACCATGCTATAAGAGGATTTGCAGTATATAGGGAGACTCTTGGCTTGTTTAGCTTGGGATTTAGTTTTTCATTGCTCAAATGGTAATATTCACATTTCAAAGAAATTCCTTCCCTTTGTCTCTTTCTCCGTCTCCATCTCTCTCTTCCTCTCCCTCTCTTTCTTTTTTCTTTTCTTCTTTTTTACTTTCTTTCTTTTTTGTTAACTATATCCAGGAAGGATGAAAACCACAATTTTCAAATAATTGACGACCATATCACTGAATCCCTTGAAAGTAGTCATGCTAACGCTTGCTTACTGCACTAGCTGTCACCTAGCATCTCACCTCCTACTTCCTTCAGCCTTATCCTCCTTTCTTCAATCCACATATGTAATGTTGCCATCTTCTCCCATGGATATTCAGCTAGAAAAAGAATATAGTAAAATATCTGATTTGTTCTCTGTAATTCACATATATAGGAAGTGGTTTCTATAACTTATAAAACAGAGCTACAGCTAGAAATGTTGATGGCAACCTTTCCCAACTCTGTCATTTAGTAATTTGGGAAACAGAGCTCTGTCTACTTAGTGAGCTAATTAAGTTTGGGTTATTAATGATTAATAAACATGTACTTCTGTATCTTCAGCCTAACAGTCATTATGGTATTAAGAAGCAGTCACAAAGGCAACCAACAGATCGGGAAAAGAGCTTTACCAATTCCATATCCAGTAGAGGGCTAATATCCAATATATACAAAGAATTCAAGAAGTTAGACTCCAGAGAATCAAATAACCATATTTTAAAAATGGTGTACAGAGCTAAACAAAGAATTCTCAACTGAGGAATGCCGAATGTCTGAGAAGCACCTAAAGAAATGTTCAACATCCTTAGTCATCAGGGAAATGCAAATCAAAACTACCCTGAGTTTCACACCAGTCAAAATGCCTAAGATCAAAAACTACAGCTGATAGCAGATGCTGTTGAGGATGTGGAGAAAGTGGAACACTCCTCCATTGTTGGAAAGATTGCAAGCTGATACAACCACTCGGGAAATCAGTCTAGCAGATCCTCAGAAAACTGGACATAGTACTACTTGAGGACCCAGCTATGCCACTCCTGGGCATATGCCCAAAAGACGTTCCGACATATAACAAAGACACATGTTCTACTATGTTCATAGCAGCTTTATTTATAATAGCCAGGAGCTGTAAAGAACCAACAGGTCCCTCAATAGAGGAATGGATACAGAAAATGTGGTACATTTACACAATGGAGTACTACTCAGCTATTAAAAACAATGAATTCATGAAATTCTTAGACAAATGGATGGAACTAGAAAATATCATCTTGAGTGAGGTAACCCAGCCACAAAAAGAACACACATGGTATGCACTCACTGATAAGTGAATATTAGCCCAAAAGCTTGGAATACCCAGGATACAACTCACAGACGACATGAAGCTCAAGAAAAAGGAAGACCAAACTGTGGCTGCTTCTGTCCTTCATAGAAGGGGGAACAAAATACACAAAGGAGGAAATATGGAGACAAAATGTGGGACAGAAACTGAAGGAAAGGCCATCCAGAGACTGCCCCACCTGGGGATCCATCCCATATACAGTCACCAAACCCAGTCAGTATTGTGGATGCCAAGAAGTGCATGCTGACAGGAGCCTGATATAGCTGTCTCCTGAGAGACTTTGCCAGAGCCTGACAAATACAGAGGTGGATGCTCACAGCCAACCACTGGACTAAACACGGGGTCTCCAATGGAGGAGTTAGAGAAAGGACTGAAAGAGCTGAAGAGGTTTGCAACACCACAGGAAAACCAACAATATCAACCAACCAGACCCCGCAGAGTTCCCAGGGACGAAACCATCAACCAAAGAGAACACATGGAGGGACCCATGGCTCCAGCCGCATATGCAGCAAAGAATGGCCTTGTTGGGCATAAATTGGAGGAGAGGCCCTTGGTTCTGTAAAAGTTTGATGTCCCAGTGTAGGGGAATGCTAGGGCGGGGAGGCAGGAGGGGGAACACCCTCATAGAAGCAGGAGGAGGAGGAATGGGATGGGCGTTTCCAGGGGGAACCGGTAAAGGTGACAACATTGTAGATGTAAATAAAGAAAATATCCAATAAAAAAAACAGTCACAATTAAGAGGTTCTAAGACCTAGACTAAGTATAACAAAAACACCAATTCTTCTTACTTCTCTCAGGGGATGGGTAGGAGTGGTCTGTGCCATCTTAGCTAAGCAGTTGGTATACTGTTGGCTAGGTTAAAGAGTTTCTAGATCTCTGTACATCCCAAGATCTGTACTGCATATACTAAGTTTGTCAAGAACCGTATTCAAAGACAAATAAGGAATTGAAGGAAAATCCTCACTTATAAGTGAAAAAATGTGTAGCCTTTTCCTGACGTACTATTCCACTCTGTGACCATGGTCAACTTTCTTAACCTCCTGGATCACAGTCTTCTCAATTCATAAACTACTAGGAAGAGATCATTACTTAGATATCTTAATACTTGAAATTAATGGCATATCTTGCATTATGTAGAGTAATAAAAGCATGTATGTGTTACCAGTAATTTCAATGTCTCTGGTTTCACACTAAGGACTTTGATCCATTTGGCTTTGATTTTTCAGGCAGGGAAATTGTTATGGGTCTAATTTCATTCTTCTATATTTGTGCATCCAGTTTTCTGAGGATCATTTGTTGAAAATACTCTCTTTTCTAAACTGTATTTTTGGCATCTTTGTCAAATATCAAATGGCTATAGTTATATGCAATCATTTTTGAGTCTTCTATTTTGTTCCATTGTCTATTTTTGTCTCAGTACCATGCTATTTTTACGACTGTGGTTTTCTAATAAAGCATGAAATCAAGAATTGTAATTTCTCCAGAGTTGTTCTTTTATCCTGGATTGACTTGGTTTCCAGAATCTTTTGTGATTCTATATAAATTTGGAGATTTTATTTTCTGTTTCTGTGGAAAAGGTCACAGAGATTTTGATTGGGATTGCAGTGAATCTGTACATTGCTTCTGGCATGGTTAGGATCACAATGCCAGTCCTTGAAATCCATGAGCATAGGAGGTATTTTCCTCTTCTATTATGTTCATCAGTGTCTTTCTTCAGAAACTTAAAGTTTAATCACAGAGGTCTTTCACCTCTGTAATGGGGTTGTTCCTGAATAAATAGATGAAGGAGAGGGGGATGAGAAAGCAGGCAACATTTGGGATGGAAATGAATAAAGTGATTCACAACAATCCATGCAGCAGTATGTACCTTCCCTAAACTCTTTAATCTTCCTTCCTTCCTTCCTTTCTTCATTCCTTCTTTTCCTTCTTATCTTCTAGCACTCAGGGAAGAGGGAAGAGGAAAAACAGTGATGATGGTAAGACAAAAGGAGGACAAAGTGGGTGAGCACTCTCACTAACAAGCAGACAGCCGGAGACTGCCTTACTTACAAAACTGGAATTCTGGAATAGATTCCTTGGATTCTCAGGAAAAATGTTCAAAAATAATCATTAAGAACAAGATAAAGAAATATTTCATCATCATAATTGTTGGTTTATAGGCAATTCTGCTAGGCTCTTCCTAGGGACCTAGCAGCCATTATATCATAACCTGCTGCCATTATTACTTCTGACAGGTGAAGTTGCCATGCCGGGGTGGCGTATAAAAGGACTGGTTGCTACCCCAGTTCGTTCTCTCTCTCTCTCTCTCTCTCTCTCTCTCTCTCTCTCTCTCTCTCTCTC
>JANHMN010000004.1:147813125-147824112 GCA_030674055.1 Rhabdomys pumilio
CTCCCCTCCCCTCCTCTCCTCTCCTCTCCTCTCCTCTCCTCTCCTCTCCTCTCCCCCTGTCCATACAAGCTGTGTGTTCCTGAATAATTACTGTTTTGGCTTTGGTTACTACAGCAAAATACTGGCTATTTTAAGAGTGATCAAATGACTCCACTTTTTTATGCTTTTCACAAACTTCTCTAATTTTCATACTTTTTCTTGTCAATTTTGACTGTAAACCAAACCTGTCACATACAATAAATAATTTCTTAAAGAATTTATATGATATGACATTAAATTTATAGATGAACTTGGAGAGAAATAGCACCCTGCAGTGTTAAATATTCTCTTTCTGGGACACGCTATGCCTCTGCATTTATTTATATTGATTCATATCCCTCAAGAAGTTGTTATTTTTAATGGTCTTTCAGACCTTTTGTTGGACTGAATTTTTTGTGTCTTGGTTTCTGTTCCAACTGTGCTTTGATGTTGTTTTATTGATATGTTCTAACTAGTAACAGTCCTATTTTAAAATGTATTGTATGCTGAACTTTCTATGTATGCATCTCACAAAGTTTGATTGATTTTTCTTCCTATTGAGTCTTGTAGGTTCCCCAACTATTATCATATTGTGCACAAATGAAAGCTGTATACTTGCCCAATCAATAGACATATGATTGTTATTTATATTCAAATCTGTATTAACATGTTAATAGTATTGTTGAGAATATGTGCAATTATTTCTGACTATATCATTATATCATATCCATTTACAAATAAATAAGACACATTTAAAAACTTCAAATTTTCTGTCTCTCTTTATTTGATAGATATTTTTCATCTCTACAGTCATAGAAATAATTACTGAAAGTAATATCATGCACAGAAAGTCATATCTTATATTCCCTTAATCTTCACATGGTATAAGTTCCTTATAAATCTATTATAGTTGTTTGAATAGTAATAATATGTCTCCCATAAGTCAGGCATTTGAATACTTGGTCCCCAAATTGTTGGCTGTTTGGGAAGGATTGGAGATGGCCTTGTTGGAGAAGACTAGAAAAGGGCTTCAAGTCTTTCCCAGTGAACTCTCTCCTTCCTGTTTGTTGGTAGTGATGTGAGCTCTCAGTTGCTGCTCAAAGCTATGCCTGCCTGCCTGCTGTCAGACTTCTGACCATTATAGCGATGAACTCCTATTCCGGAAATTTTAGCTACAAGAGACCCTTCCTTCTACAAGTTCCCTTGGTTATGTTGTTTTATCACAACACTAGAAAAGCAAATAAATAGAAAAAGCTACCAAATAGTAAGTTTAGTAAGTTTTAAATATTTTTAAGCAAAATTCATAACATGTTCCATTACATATTGCCTCACATCATATGATGTTGATAGACATGAATGATTATGTGTAGCCACTGCAGAAACTATAATCATGGCAGTCACATTTCTATTGCTGTGATAAGATACCCAAGCCACAGCAACTTATAAAAAAGAAATTATTTGGGGCTTACAATTTTAGAGGTGAGTCCATGATCATCATGGTAGGACGAGTTGCACCAGTCAAGTAGGCGTGGCCTTGATGCGACTGCTGAGAACTCACATTTTGATCCATACACATAAAACAGAGACCACACTGGGAATGGGTGGGATTCTGAACCACCAAAGCCCATCGCCAGCGACATGTCTTCATCAAGTCTGCCCTTCCTCATCCTTACTAAACAAGTCCTACCAACTGGGGATCAAGCATTCAAACATGTGAACCTGTGGATCCACTCTCATTTAAACTGGTACACCAGATAAAACAGTGATGGAGCATTCTACTTAGAATTATGGAATTTGTGTTTTGAGTTTTGTGAATGAATTCATCCATCCTGAGTAGGAAAATTCGTCTGTGTTGCTGTGTGTTATTACCATTTACTCCTGTGTATTACCCTTCAGTATTTCACTGTGTGAATTTTCAACAATTTATTTCATAATCACCTTTTTAAAAACCAAGTTGCTCCTATTTTTCACAATTATTAATTGTGTACATTAATTGCACATTCTTCTTATGCATAAGTGTGAGTGTTTCCATTGGATATTTGTTGGTCACAGAGATTATGAGTATACAAGCCCTCATGATTGTACACAATACAATAATCACTTTACCTAGAAAAGGGAATATACTCCCATTTCCCTAGTGAGCTAGTATCTTTTCTCATTCTGTAGACTGCTGTTTTGTCCTAGAGATAGTCTCCTTTGCCTTACAGAAGCTTTTCTGTTTCATGATGTCCCATTTATTTGTTAATCTTGGTACATGCACTACTTGTGTTCTGTTTAGGAAATTGTCTCCTGTGTCAATGTGTTCAAAGGCTATTCCCAACTTTCTCTTCAATCAGATTCAGTTATCTGGTTTATGTTGTGATCTTTGATCCACTTGAACTTGAGTTTTATGCAGGATTATAGGTATGGGTCTTATTTGCATTCTTCTACATGCAGACATTTGGTTTGACAGGAACCATTTGTTTATGATGCTTTTATTTTATTGTATAGTTTTTGCCTCTTTATCAAAAATCAGTTCTCCATAGGTGTGCAGATTTACATCTGAGTCTTCTATTTGATTCCATTGATCAACCAGTCTGGTTTTATGGCAATACCATGTGGTTTTTATTATTGTAGTTTTATAGTAGACCTTGAAATTATTAAAGATGATATTTCCAGGATTGCTTTTATTGTGCATAATTGTTTTAATAGTTCTGTATTTTTCTATATTTTTATTTTATATGAAGTTGAATTTCATCTTTCAAAGGGTGTAAAGCATTATATTGGGATTTTGATGGGGAGATACTTTGAATTTGTAGATTGTTTTTGATAAGATATACATTTTCACTGTGTTAATCGCAATGAACCATGAGGACGGAAGATTTTTCTATCTTCTGACATCTTCTTCCATTTCTTTCTTCAAAGACTTGAAGTTCTTGTCATATAAGTGTATCACTTGCTTGGTTAGAGCTACACCGACATATTTTATATTATTTTTGACTATTGTGAAAAATGTTGTTTCCCTAATTTTTTTTCTCAGCCCAGTTGTCATCTGTATATCACAGTGCTACTGCTTGTTTGTTTTATTGTTGGAGTTTTGTTGTTGGGGTTTTGTGGGGGTTTTGTTTTTGTTTTGTTTTGTTTTGTTTTGTTTTGTTTTTTGAGTTTATCTTGTATCCAGCCACTTCACTGATCGCGTTTATCAGCTGTAAGAGTTCCTGGTAGAATTTTGGGGGCCACTTATTTATACTATCATATTATCTGTGTTTATACTATCATATCATATCAGCAATACTTTGACTGACTCCTTTCCAATTTGTATCCCCTTGGTCTATTTTAGTTGTCTTACTTTGCTACCTAGAACTTCAGATGCTATACTGAATAGACATGGAGAGAGTGGATTGGCTTGTTTTATCCCTGATTTTAGTGCAATTGCTTTGAGTTTCTCCTCACTTAATTTGATTCTGGCTGTAGGTTTGCTGTATATTGTCTTATTATGTTTAGGTATGTCCATTATATCCCTGATCTCTCCAAGATTTTCATCAAAGATTTTTTTCAGCATCTAATAAGATGACTACCTTTTTTTTCCTTTCAGTTTGTTTACATGATGGATTACATTGGCAGATTTTCCCATTAAACCATAACTGAATTTCAATGGGACCTACTTGATCATGTTGGAAGGTCTTTCGGGTTTGTTCTTGGATTCAGTTTGTTAGTAGTTTATTGCATATCTTTGCATCAAGATTCATGAGGGAAATTGATATGTAATTTTCTCTGTTGAGTCGGCACATTTTGGTTATCAGAGTTACTATAGTTTCATAAAACAAGTTTGGCAATTTTCCTTCTATTTTTGCATTGTGAAATAATTTGAGGATTGTTGATATTAGCTCTTCTTTTAGCGTCTGGTAGAATTCTGTACAACCCTTGATTTTTGTTTTGATTTGATTTGTTTGTAGTTGTTTTGGTTGGTTGGTTGGTTGGTTGGTTGGTTGGTTGGTTGGTTGGTTTTGTGGTTGCTGCTGTTGGAAAACTTTTGATGACTGCTTCTATTTCTTAGGGGTTATAGGTCTATTTTTTTTAACTTATCATGATTTAACTTTGGTAAGTGGTATCTATCAAGAAGGTTCTCCATTTCTTTTATGTTTTTTAAGTTTGTGGAATTGGAGGTTTTTGAAGGATGACATAATAATTCTTTGGGTTTCCTCTGTATCTGTTATTATGACCCTATTTCTGTTTCTGATTTTGTTACTTTGAATTTTTCCACTCTGCCTTTTAGTTAGTATGGGTAAGTTTTGTTTATCTTGTTGATTTTCTCAAAGAATCAACTCTTTGTTTCATTTGATTCTTTGTATAATTCTCTTTGTTTCTGTTTTGTTGATATCGGACCTCTCTTTGATTATTTTGTGCTGTCTACTACTCTTGAGTTTCTTCTCCTCTTTTTTTCAGAACTTTCAGATGTGCCGTTAATTTGCTAGTGTGGAAACTCTCTGATTTCCTTGTGGAGGCACTTAGTGCTATGAACTTTACTCTTAACACTGCTTCATTGTGTTTCATAAATTTGGATATGTTGTGCCTTCATTTTTATTGAATTCTAGAAAATCTTTAATTTCTTTTTCATTTCTGCTTGACTATTGAAGCATTTGGTAGAAAGCTGTTCAGTTTCCACGAGTTTGTAAGCTTTCTGTTGTTTCTGTTGTTGTTGATGATGATGGTGATGATAGTGATGGTGGTGGTGGTGGTGGTGGTGGTGGTGGTGGTGGTGGTGGTGGTGATGGTGATGGTGATGGTGATGGTGATGATGTCATTGTTGTTGTTGTTGTTGTTGAAGTTAAGCTTTGTCCCACAGTGATCAGATAATATACAGGGTATTATTTCAATTTTATTGTATCTGTTGATACTTGCTTTGTTACCCTGTATATGATTAATTTTGAAGAATGTTCAGTGTGGTATTGAGAAGAAGGTATATTCATATTGTGTTTGGGTGAAATGTTCTGTAATTATGTTTTAGGTCCATTTGAGACCTAATGTCTTTTAGTTATATTATTTCTTGCTTTAGTTATTGTCTGGATGACCTGCCTAAGTGGGGTGTTGAAGTTTCCTAGTTTTAATGTGTGGAGTTCTATATGAGATTTAAGCTTTAGAGATGTATCTTTTACATGTGTGTGCCCTTGCCTTCGGGGTATAAGTATTCAGAATTGAGATGTTATCTTGGTGAATTTTTCTTTTGATTAGTATGAAGTCTCTTTCCCCATCTCTCTTGATTCATTTTGGGTGGAATTTTACTTTGTTAGATATTGAAATAGGTACTCCAGCTTGCTTCTTGGGTCCACTTGCTTGGATAATCTTTTTCAGTTCTTTACTCTGAGAAAATGTCTATCTTTGATGCTGACGTGTGTTTCTTGCAAGCAGCAAAGGATACATCCTGTTTTTATATCCATTCTGTTAGCCTGTGTCTTTCTATTGGTGAGTTGATTCCTTTGATATTGAGATATAATGACCAATGGCTGTTAATTCCTTTCATTTTGTTGATGATGACAGTAGTCTGTATGTGTACATGTAGACATGTAGTGTGTATGTGTGTGTGTGTGTGTGTGTGTGTGTGTGTGTGTGCACATGCTTCTCTTCTTTTAATTTTGCTCATCTGAGATTATTTATTTCCTGTGGTTTCTGTGTCTTAATGGGTGTAGTTAGCTTTTTGGGATTGAATTTTCCTTCTCATAATTTCTATGGTGCTGCATTTGTAAATAAATATTGTTTTAATTTGACTTTGTTATGGAATGTCTTCCTTTCTCCATCTGTGGTGATTGAAGGGTATTTTGGGTATAGTAGTATAAGCTGGCATCTGTGGTCTCTTAGAGTCTGTAAGACATCTGTTTATCTCCTTCTGGTTTCTAGAGCTTTCATAAAGAAGTCAGGTATAATTGTAACAAGTTTGCCTTGATATGTTACTTGGTACTTTTCCTTTGAAGTTTTTAATATCCTTTTATTGTTCTCTATACTTAGTGTTTTTATTATTATAGTGGAAAGCACTTTTTTTTCTGGTCCAATCAGTTTGGTCTTCTATAACTTCTTTGTACCTCTATAGGAATGTCCTTCTTAAGGTTAGAAATTTTTCTTCTATGATTTTGTTAAAAATCTTTCTGGATTTTTGAGCTAGGATTCTTTTGCTTTGATTCCTATTAGTCTTAGGTTTGGGTATTTCATGGTGTCTCAAATCTCCTGTATATTTTGTGTCAAGACTATTTTAGATATAACAGTTTTTCACTTCTGTATCAGTTTCTTCTATTGTGTCATTTATACCTGATATTTTGTCTTCTTGTAATGTGTGTGTGTGTGTGTGTGTGTGTGTGTGTGTGTTTCCTGTTCACTTACTTAGATTTTCCATCTCCAGGATTTCCTCCATTTGAATTATCTTTATTTCTTTAATTTCCACATTCAGGTTGTGAATGGTTTTATTCATTCCCTTTGTTTGTTTGTTTGTTTGTTTCTTCGTTTGTTTTTCTTGGCTTTCTTTAAGAGACTTATTGGTTTTCTCTTTACAAACCTCTATAATCTTCATAAAGTTGGCTTTAATGTTATTTTCTTGTGCTTCATCTGTGTTGGGCAACATTCAGGGCTGCTGCAGTAGGATAGCTGAGCTCTGGTGGTAACATATTGCTTCGGTTGTTGTTGATTGTGTTCTTACACTGGCTTCTAGGCATCTGGGTTTAGAAAAATTATGGGTCTATATGCCAGTTTCTGAGTTTAAGTTTGTTGGATGGATGTTTTCTTCCATTGGTTATTTAATTTTTTTTTTGTCTTGTCTTCTGGCCCGAGTGGCCTATAGTTCCAGGAACCCATGAATCCTCTGGTATAGTATGATGTCTCTACTGGTTTTGAGCCCAGAAATGAAGACAAAGGTAGGATATGATATTGGGGAGCTGGGCAGACTCTGATGAAGCTTTGGTTTTACCTGGGACTACAATAGGAATGTGGCCTCTAGTACAAGCACGACCTCTGGTAGAGCAGTGTTTTACATTTTTAAACAATATGCCAAAATAAGCTTTTTTAAATCTCACTGTTTAGATTTTTTCCTCACTATTTATTTATCACTGTCCCATCTATAATAAGGAACTGTCTCTATCAAATGCTAAGACTGAATTATCTGAATAATGATAACTACTTTTTCCTGTAATTATATCTGTTTCTGCTTAATATTTTTACTGTGATAATTTATATAGCATAAAACTAGCCACCAAACCATTTTCATGTATGTGATTTTAGTGGTATTAATGACATTCATAGTATTGCACAATCACCATAAACATCTTTGTGAAACTTTTTCATGCTGTAAACAAACTCATATAACTATGAATCAATTATTGTCTCTTCATTGCCTCAGTTTCTATAAATTACATACTATCTCTATAGTTTTTTCTATTCTGTAATATATGTGTCCTTTTGATATTGGCTTGTTCTACTTATCATGTTTGTAGTTCATCCATGTTGTAGCATAGAATTTTATTACTTATTTATTAATTAAAAAGAATTTTATTATTATTTATAATAATTAAAATTATTTTAATAATTTTCCACTAGATATATGCAACATATTTTCTCATTTCACTTTTTATGGACACTTGAATGGTTTTCATCTTTTATTTACTATAAACAGTGCTGCAGTAAGCATCATCATGCCAATATCTACTAGACTTCTTGGTTTCAGTTTGGAGTCACTTATCTAATGGTGGTATTACTGAGTCATATGACAGTTCTCTGTGTAGCTTTTAGAAGAACATTCCCACCATCAATGTATAAAGGTTTCAATTCATTCATCTCCTTGACAACATCATTTTCGCTTTCCTTTATTTTGAAGAAACTTATAGACACATCAGTAGTCATAAAAATGGTATTCTATTATAGTTCTGGAGCAGTTTCTTTATCATCCATCATTTCTAGTTCTCTTCCATCTCTTTCACAATGTCACTTAAGTCTTATAATGAGATCAATATGTTAGTAATTTTTCTATTATTCTGATCAAGGAACGTTATAGAAGGAAGGGTTTATTTAGGCTTATGCTTCCAGATGGACATGAGACTATCCTGGAAGGGAGAAATGACACATTAGGCAAGCATTGAGCAGAAAGCTGAGAGGTCATATTCAACTGTAAGCACAAAGTAGAGAGTAAACTGTGAGTAGGCTGAAAATATAAAATCTCAAAGTCTCATTCACAGTGATGTGCTACTTCCAGCAAGGCTGTTTCTCCTAAATGTCCCTGAGCAAGCACCGCCAACTGAGAACATAAGGTTTAAATACCTGTACCTACGAGGAACATTTCTCGTCCAAATCACCTCAAGGTATGTTATAGATGTCCCATTTAGGGCTGAAAACTCTGACTTTGCTTATCCTCTGTACTTTGATCAGTTGTAAGTCTAAATGTTAATCATTATCTACAGGAAAAAGAAGCCCCTCTGATAAGGGAGTGTTGAAAAGTTCACTTATCTATGGCTATAGGAGATGTCATTAGGACTTGGTTTAATACTATGTGCATTTAGCACAATAATAGTAATAGACTCTCCCCTATGGTGTATGACCTCTTTATCTATAGGTTCCCGTCCCTGATAGTGCTGTCAAGTATGAGTTCATCTTGTGAAGCTGGCCTTAAATATAATCTGAAAGTGGTTGGTTACCCCTATAACATTCATGTCACTCTTACTCCAGTGGGTATGCCAAGGAAGTCAATATTGTAGTGTGAAGTGTTCACAGCTGGATGTAATTGATAAATACTTTTCTCCAATTCATAACTCCTCTGAAAGCTACCCACTATCATGAAGATTCCGGCTAAGGGGAAGCTTGATTTTTTTCTCTTTCCATGACTCAAGTGTATGGTGTCTTTAGCAATAGCATCTTACCTCATGTTTTGGTGGGTAACAAAAAGCAATGACAAAACATTCTATGTTTATGGATCTAAAAGACCTTTCTGATCAACAGTTCTAATAGCAGTTACAGATTCATGACATAAGGGTATTTATTTGTTATTCTGTGGTATCTAATAAGGGTATTGATGCTCCATTTAAAGTAAATACATTTAAACTTTATTTCTATTAATTATTGCTCATGTTACTACTTCAGTGTTTATTTGGTGAGCTATGATTGTGAGTTTATATTTGGATATACTTGTTATTTGAAAAAACTAAGCATTTAAATTGCAGATGAGAGGGCCGTAGAACATTTGACTTTGTTCATTTTGTGAATTGAGCATCTATGTTCTGAAAACAAGCTAGCCCTTCCATTTTGCGTGAACTGATGAAGGGTTTCCAGTATCATGTTTTCTACTTTCAACTGTCACAATTGATTTTTGTCTCCTGATCCAGAGCAACACTAATAAAAACATTCACTTTCAGGACAACTTGGGCTGCTTGCACTTGTTTCTTTTCTCCTTCTCCTTTGTATCCTTTGGGAAGTGGTAAAGAATACCTTCCAAGACTTCCTTTTTAGTTTGAGATCAGAAATAAATTTGAAGGGATATTTTGTCCAGGTTGAATCTGGTCTTTCATTTGTCTGTTATTTTTTTTTTAACTTGGAGAATCTTCAGAAAAAAATGTATTCTATTATACTGCACTAAAGAGATCCAAAATTACTTACTTCTAAAGACCATAACAATTCAAGAATTAGGTCTGTATTGTTTCAAGAAAAACATGTGACATAGGTGTACTTGAAAATCTCATTAAATGTTAAATCCTGCTCATTGAAATTGTGCATTCAATAATATGGTTAATACAGTCCATATCAGACAATTCCTTCAGCCGACACCACATTTTAGGATTTACTTTGATGAATCCAGGATATGTTACAGTCTGAAAAACCTTAATTCATGACCCAACAAGCTCAATTCATAACACACAAAGCAACATTAAAATGTATAATTGTGTCAAAGCCTTGAGGGAGTGACTGAATGGATAAGCATGACTGCTATGTAAGCATGAGGTTCAAATCCAAAACCCACATGTAAAATTTCAGGCCTCTCTGTGAAGTGGAAACATTTGGTTTCTTTGGAAAGTCAGTTATGTCAAATGGTGTTTTGCTGGGGCACAAAGGAAAAAGGATGTTTTGCTAAAGCAGACACATGCAAGATTGTTTTGCTGAAGCAAACATAGCTGAAAGGATGTTTTACTACACCAAACACTTGAAAGGATGCATGATGAAGAAATATAAATATGACCCCAGAGGAGCTCGAGCATTGGTTTGCTTTGCTCTGCCTTGCTAGTCTTAATTAATGACACACATTTTGGTTCATCTTACATTGTATTGCTGAGCTCTGCTTTTGGTGACACCATTGAGAGAAACTTGCCAAAGAACTTCTCATGAGGTTCCTGCTGCTTCTTGCCTCTTCCATGGCCTTGGGCAAGTTGGCAATCCTTGCTGTTTCTTCTAGATTGAACTGCCTTTGCTGGTTCATATGTGGTGACTGTCAAGTGAACTGGACTGCAGCTGGTGGTTCATCCTTGGTGTTTGCTACTGGATTGAACTGCTGATATTCTGACAACAAAGATTGTACTTGCTGCTGGATAACTATTTCCAAACAATTCTACTTCCCCTGTGTCCTAATATCTTTGCTCTTCTACTACCTCTGATGGGTGGTAAGCTAGAGGAGAGGTTGAACCCTTATTAAAGTATGTTGAAAAATTGTATGCCTACATATAACCCCAATTTTGCAGACAGTGAAAGGTGGTGACAGATCCCTGGAGATAACTGACACCCATCAAAGCCCAAATGGCTTCCGGTTCAGTGAGAGACACTGTTTTAAAAGATATAAGGTGACAAACAGTAGAAGATGATACTCAAAGTTTTACACTTACCTCTGAGTATATGCATATCATATTTGTGCATGTGCATGCACATGTGCATGTATAAGAATGTATATGTGTGGGTATATGTATTCATGTGTGTGCTGTGTGCATGAGCATGAGTTTGTGTGTGTGTGTGTGTGTGTGTGTGTGTGTGTGTGTGT
>JANHMN010000004.1:147824122-147908077 GCA_030674055.1 Rhabdomys pumilio
TAAGATCCATTACTTTTCTGGTAGGATGTGTGTGTGTGTGTGTGTGTGTGTGTGTGTGTGTGTGTGTATACATATATATGTGTGTGTATGTTTATATGCATATGTGTGTGTATACTTATATATGTGTGTGTATGTTTATATGCGTGTGTGTGTGTGTGTGTGTGTGTGTGTGTGTGTGTGTGTGTAGATATTCTACACTGAAATAGACCCAATGTTCTAGGTTCAACAGTAATAATACAATCAGCTTATAAATTTGAATGAATACATAAATAAGGAGCAAACATGGTCAATCACTGAGACAATCAAAAAGCAGCCAGAAGCTAATTTTATGCCTGATTCAACAGGAGAATGTACACTCTGTGTGTGGAAAGACACTGTAAGAAACTGATGGGATACTTCTCATCTGCTTTACTCTGGGGAGCTGTAAACATTCAACTGACAGAATCCCTGCATTTTATGTGCGCACATTTCCATTTTCTCCTGGAAAACAGAGCAGCACAAAATTCACAAGTGATAATTTTAGATTTATTGTGACTTCAAGTAGCACTATTAGCTGAAGCAATAATAATAAATAATATCATTATTTAGCCAAATGTCATTCAGCCATCTTCCCTGCTTCAATATTAATGTTTAAAAGAAATCAATATGAAAAAGTATAATAGTTTGTAATGAAGCTAAAAATTTCTTTTATATGGTAAATATAATAGTCATTGATGGTATTTACAATATATGACTTTTTAAAATTGGAACTCTCTTGTCTATTTTTCATTCAAATGTAAAATTGACAGTAAAGACCATTAAAAGGTAGTTTGCTTGGTCATGGACTGTGGCTCATGAATACCAATAAAGAGCCTCTATTTATTTAAGTAAAGGTAATTATTGTCACTGTGAAATGAAAAAAGCACTCCACAAAGTGTTTACTTGGGGAAAATGAGGAGCTCCGGCCCATTTGCAAAGGCAAAGCATTAGAACGTCACAAGCTCTTGGGGAAAGACATTCCTCAGGAGTGGGGGGAGAAATTACGGACATTCAGCTATTTAAAGCAAAGCGTACTGATGCTGCATGGCAGACAAGGGGAGGAGAACCCATTTTGCTTTGTGCTTTTTTAAGTTTTAGATCAGCTTTAGAAGTTACAGTCCGCTTCCAGCATTACATTTGTCACTCATCCATCTGGTTTGTTTCACTGTCTTGATTATTTATGTCTTGAATTATAGCTGTTCCTTTTTGCTTTTGCTGTGGTTTTATAAGAACATCTTCAAGGACAAGTGTGAAAAAAATTTTTGGAATGTGTTACTTGATGCATACAAAGCTTCATGAGACTTAAAACAGCTGGTTTTTGAAATACACCTTAAGAGCTACCATTCTCTTAATTTACACAATTCTTACCCATTGCTTACAAATCAGCACAGGAACATTGTAATGATGATTAGGAAAACAAATGGAAAAGCGTAACCTCATTAACTTCTTCTACTTCCTTACAATGATCTCAAAGCAGTGTCCCTAAACATTAATGACCCTTGTTTGAACTCTGTGTCCTAAACATTAATGACTCTTGTTTGAACTTAGTATCCTAAAGCAGAAAGCAGCTGTGAAGATTATTTGCTTAAACATAGCTTGTATTTGAACCCTTGCTGTGGGTAGAGGCTTTGTCTCTAAAATTCCTACCACATAAGCATGGATGTTCAAGTTTAGATTCCCAGCACCCATGTGAAAGCCAGATATGCTTGAGAGTATCTGTAACCATAGTGCTGAGTGGACAGAGAAAGTAGCTTTCCAGAGCTTGCTGGCCAGCCAGACTAGCCACTGATGAGTTCTAGGTGCAGGTAAAGATGCTGTCTCAAAAGACAGGTGGAGATTGATACTGGTAGATACCTGGGGTCAATCTCTGATGCCTGCACTCACATGCCCATGTGCAAACACACACATTAACATGCACAACACGCACAACATGTGCAATGGATGAAAAAAAGGTGTATAGCCTGTTTGAATGCCTCCCCCATTGCTCAACTCTCAGGGATATTGATGTCCCACTTAGCCTTTACTTGAGTGTAATTAGAAGCAAATTTTGACGTTGTCTGAACAAAATTTATTAATTTGGCTTATGTCTCCATTAATCGAATCCAGAAACTGACTGTTTATTTTATTGTTCTGTTCAGTTTGGGTTTTGGGAGGATGGAATTTAAGGAAGTTAAAAAATCAATCTGCCATTTCACGTAAAGACTACACTGTACTTATTGGTATGAGTTCATCCTTGCTGAAGAAAACCACACCTTTGTAAGAAGGTGAGTAATCCATGGGTACAGTATGTGATCATGGTAACTTTGGATTAGAACTCCAAAGAAAAGCAAGAAGTTACTTATTAGTCAAAAACAATCTGTAATGGTAAAGGGCACAATTTTACATGGAACATGGACAGTGTTAGTGTCTTACTTTCTTTGCTTTGTATCTAACTTAACGGTCATTTCATTCCTGCTGATGCCAGGACAGAGCATTCATCTTCAGGATATTTACCTCAGGATGTTTAGCTCACACATCTAAAAATGGTTTCTGCTCCTTGGGGGACTAAATCACAGGATTTTCTATAACAGCAATGATTTTTTACTTAAAATCTGCAAAGTCTAAATGAATGTGCTAGGTACACCAGGATTCACAATGAGAAGACTAAACTTAATACAAGGTAAAAATTGAAAAAAAAAAAAACCACTAATTTATGGAATATCTGTTTTGCAACCTACTAACGGGCTTCCATTTTTAGATAATGTCTTGCTTGGTACGTAAACCGTTCCCCACAGCTCACTCATTTAAATTTTTGTTCTAATGCTGGTCATGTTGTCAGAAAAGATTGTGCAATATTTGGGAACTGTGGTCAAGATAACAGAAGTAAATCACTGAAGAGTAGACCTTGTAATATCTGTCTCTGGTTCTGGCCCAAAGACCCCTGATTTCTGATCTGTCAATATGTGAACTGTTTTCAGCTTTATCACAATCCCCTGCATCAGTGATCTCTGTCATGCTTTCTCTCATGATGGACTGAGGTTTTAAGACAAAATAAAACCTACTTTAAGTTTCTTCTATCAAACATTTTGTCATGGGAACACAGCAGTAACTAATGCAGATTAATATCCTGGTTCCTTCATCAGAACAATGAATCCCTGATTAGGAAAAACTAAAAATGCTATAAGAATTCCAAATGGCAAATTTTGCTTGGTTTCATGATGGTCTGATATTTGGGAAACTGTTTGGGTAATGAATCTTTAGTCCTACAAATTACTATTGAGTCACACTTAAGTTTCAGACCTTAAAATGCATTAATTACTGTTTAAATATTCTCAGTTACTAGAAGGACTTTTCACCCCTGAAACATGCGTATCCCTAAACATAATATAGTAATTAACTCTTCTAGATTAAAAAATTTTTATTGTTATTGTTTCTAAAAACATAACCATTTTATTAGTTAAACAGCATTTTTACACATGGGAGAATCAAGAATTTTCATAGGAAAGCAATTGGGTTTAGAATCAGAAAACAATACTCCAAGCCCCAGCTCTATTGTGTGATTATAGGGAAATAAATTATCTGCTGCATTTAAGTGTATAAAAATATGGACACAGTACATCATTGTTCAGAGGAATTGATGATGGAGCAAATGCTTGTACTTGCCATGTCCATGCGGGAAACCACCAACTCTCCCTTTAAGTTAATGGTTGGATTTTGACTGTGATAACCTCAAACCACAATGTCTATAATCAATTGGCTGTGTCTTGTGGTAAGTAGTCTACTTCATATATTTAATTATTTCTATATATAAAGTGAAAATTTCTGGCATTTAATCTTTATTGTTTTTATTTTGCTTTGCAATTCAATGTCAGTGTCTGGTTCGTAACTTTGTTTTATGTTCAAGAACAATTTTATTAGAGTTTTACAGGGAAAAAAATCTCCAAGGCAGTCAGGCTACAAGTCTCAGCAGCTTCCCAGAGGAGGAGGATGGAGGGTAGAAGATAAAAAGCCATGTCATTTCAGCCAGTGTAGAGGTCAATAGCCACATGGATGAGAGAGATGTGTGAGATAAAGAGTATAGAAGCACAGAATGTTGGGAGGAACAAAAATGTTAAGAAAAACATGCTTAGAAATGAGATGGGAAGAAGAAAGAGGCAAAATCCATTTTCTGAATAATTCAGAAAATTGGGCAGTCCTAAAAAGCTTCATGGCTACAACTCAATTAATTATTGCCACAGAACATTTCTAAAGGCTAGCCAGGAGCAATGAATAATAGGCTAGAAATCCCAGGTTAACTTTGACCTACAAATTAGGTCACTAGGTTGCAAAGATGCTAATATGTGGATGATAGTCAAACCCAACAGAGTACATAAGATAGCAAGATCGCTTTGGTTGCTTGAAATCCAAACTTGAGCCAGTAAATAAAAAAAATAATGAAAGATATATAAAGCATAATAAAAGTGATTAAGTGCTTAGAAATAGCAGAAACAACCCAGAGAGAGACAGAGAGAGACAGACAGAGAGACAGAGAGAGAGACAGAGAGAGACAGTCACAGAGAGACACAGGGAGAGACAGAGAGAAGAATTAGTAAAACCCAAGGAGGAAAGCAGTTTGCAACACTGGGTGCTACACAAGATTATTCTAAAATGCACTCTGATGCTGAGGAAACAGACATGAGATCACTGCCGAAGTGGTGAAGAGCTGAGTGAAAGTAAGCCACTGAGAGGCAAAGGTGAGAAGATCAATACATGAACTCATAAGTTAGGAACTCTTAAGATAGGAAGGTCAGACAAGGCAGCCTCTAGGGAAAGGGGAGTGAATTATGAGTGCTGCTCATACGCGTGGTGGTGTGTGCCTATGATTGCAGCAGTTTAGGGGTAAAGGGATGACAATCAGGAGTTCAAGGGCTTCCTTAGCTACATAGTGAATTTAAGGCAAACCTAAGCTACATAAGATTAGACTAGACAAATCTATGTATGTTAATTCCTTGGGATTAGTTATGACAGTATGACGAAGTGCCTATAGGAAAAAATCTCAGAAGTTTGAGACCAAGAAGTTAAAAAATATGTTTTTGAGTTTTACATATGGTTAGTCTCTAAACATATACGGATACATAAACCACAGAAGCAACTGTAGCTAGTCACTGATATTACAGTGGTACCTTCCTGACAGATAGCATGATCTTAGTCACTGTTCTATTGTGAAGAGATAGAGCGATCAAAAATGCTTATAAAAGAAAGCATTTAATTGGGGTCTTGATTACAATTTCAGAGGTTTGTTTATTATCATTATAGCAGGAAACATGACAGCATGCAGGTAGATACCATACTAGACAAAGAGCTGAGAGTACTACATCCTAATTCCTAGACAGCGGGCATGGAGAGACAGAGAGAGAGAGAGAGAGAGAGAGAGAGAGAGAGAGAGAGAGAGAGAGAGAGAGAGAGAGAATCTGGAAGGGCTTTTGAAATATCAAAGCCTATCCCAGTGACACAATAATTCCTCCAACAAGGACACAGTGCCTAATTCTTCTAATCTTTTCAAATAGTGCCACTCCCTGGTGACTAGGTATTCAAATATAAATATTCAAATGGACTAGAGAGGCCATTCTTACTTGAAACAACTCTTGCCCCCCCAAATAAAGCTAAAAAGAGCTAGCTGTAGCCAGCTGTAGTTACAGGGTATCTTCAGGGCTCTACCCAAGTGTCCATAAGAAAGATTCTAAGGACACTCGTCTATAAATCTAACCTTCTTAATATTATAAAGTCTTTCCATTTCTATCAACTCCCATTACCAAATCTACTTCAGACATCACTCATCCCTTCTGGAGAGCACAGATTTCAGGCACTCCACCCCCAAGCACCCCCTAACCTATCCACTTAGTCTCTTTCTCTAATACTTCACACTGTCGTTGTACTTATCTTTAAAAACACAAATCTGACTTTCTTTCATGAAAACTATATAATATCATTATATTTCCTTCAAGATAAATAAAAATTAACATGGAAAAGCCTGGAGAGGTGGTTCATGCTCTAATACCTCAGGGGATGAAGAGGCAAAGACATCCTGGTCTAACTAACAAGTACCAGAAATTTGAGAGACCCCACCAAAAAGGACACATAAGGATTTTTCTTCAAGCACCCTTTCTCATTTCACACATCCCTCCATGACTTCTTTTGGTCTAATCTCTAACAAAGTTATCCCTTTTCAAAATCCCCAAGTATACAAGTATTTTTTGTAACTTATGTTCTCTTGGGGTGACATTCTAGTCTAATCTTATTTATGATTCCATTGTGTATTGTGTGAGAAGAAACACAATACACAATGTAGATAGCCATAAAAAGTCTTACATGCGTAGTTGAGTTCATTCACTAATGTGCATCCTGCAGCTTTGACATACATTTTACCTGTGAATGATCATAGCTTAAACTCTATCAAATTCATCTCTGCTTTAAACGGATCAAATAAAGTACCACACAGGTGAAGCTTTTTATACGCTATCATCTTGTGGTCATAGGGGAACAGAAGTATCTTAAGAGAAAGAATTCATTTATCCAAGATAAAGAATTACATGAAGGTTGTATCTGAGACATGCTGTTCTCTCTCTCTCTCTCTCTCTCTCTCTCTCTCTCTCTCTCTCTCTCTCTCTCTCTCTCTCCTCTGTTCCTTGGAGCATGAAGTCAAAGGACACTGATTAAAGGCTGCCTTCTCTGCACAAATTCTGACTGAATAAAAATGTTTCTTGAAGATATCAAAAGAGGCTTCTTTTAGCCCACTGGCATATGAACTCAGAATAATTATAGTTCCCAAGTGAAATATACTTTGGTGTATCAGACATCTGTTTATATAACAATCTATGTAATTAGAGCTGGGTAGAAAGAACTTGTGAGACACTGTGACAGGATTCTCTTGAAAGCTGTAGAAGAATCATTTATGTGATACTGCAACTGTTCAGAGGCAGAGTCATCAAAACATTCCTCATCAAAGCCCTTTGAGTGTAGTAAATAAATAAGGATAACAGAATCTCGATTCCAGAACACACAAAGCATTTTCTGTTTGATTTTTCTACAACTTCTGTTTTGATGTTATAACTCCAGTGGAGATAGAAAAACTGTAACAAGAAACAATTTAAAGGTGATAATTTCAGCCAAATGGTCTGGGCAGTGTGGGTAGCTGGTTATTTATCTGAATATCTAATGGACATATAAGCAGTTTTTCACCAGCAAGGACATAAAGTATTATGTCGCTTATTCTCCTCATTGGTCTATCACCAAAGGTAAATATCACCAGACTCATCAGGAGGCAAAAGCATGAGCGAGGAGAAGAATGTGCTACTTTATGTATAGTTCTTACGAGTCCCACCCTAAATGTGTTCATGTGAACCTCTATCTCCTGGGACTTGCAGATGTGATACATGTCTCTGAACCCTTCCCCTTGATCCCAAGTCTCCTTCTTACAAAGATGATCAATGACAATAAATTTCTCTTTAGCTAGGGAGAAAATGACCTTCAATTATAGCAGAGTCAAGTAGAGACCTCGAAATCTGTCTTCAAAAGTTACTTGCTTGCAGTTTTGGTTGACAAGCTTCTGTCTTCTATCAAATACCCTCTAGTCTAATTAGGCTGAGAAATATAGCAAATGCCTATACATCGTTCTTTGCAAAAAAAAAAAAAATGCCAACAGACATGAAACAGGAGAGAAATGTAAAGTGTACTGCCTTCACTAAATGCATTTGCAGTACAGAATTGGCATGAAATTCTACCGGATTTCTCTGCAAGTCAAGGTTAATGGAGCAACATCGATAATAAAAGATCAAGTTTGGTTTGTGGGAAATGTTAAGTAAGTGATATATGTAAATTATACTTACTGGAAAGAGTGTTATTGAGGAAGTTGAAAAAAGCTGAAGCAGATACATCAAGCATTTTTGGTATGGCAATAGTGAATAACCCATATAGCTTTTGTAATAGCATTAGCTATCACTTTTCCAATACTCCACATACCAGACACTGTGGTATCAGTCACAAACATTTACAGGCATATATTGAATGGTTTAGTGATGTAATGACTCAGACTCCTGATATTACAGAGTCATCACAAAAACCACCAAAGTCCTCACAATCAAATACTTTTGGAACAAACTAACAGAAAAAAAAAAAAAACTTCCATTCTTTTCCCTAATATCCAAGTTATAAATCTGGTGATATTCCTACATATTCTTCAGGTAATACAATGCACAGCCTGGGTGAACTTGGAATAGTCAAGGTGAAATAGCCTAAAATGGCTACAGAGTTTTTGAACTCTTGTCCTTTATTGTTGTTCCAACTAATTATTCTGTTTACCAAGTCTTTCCTGTCGTTAGTATTTGGTGACCATCTGGTAGAATTCAATGACTTTCTCCTCCATTCCAAATGGTGTGTAGTTATATAAAGTTTCTGTAACTGGTGGACTCATTTGTCTCAAAGCACAACACTGCTCTATGCTTAGGAGACTAACTTGCTATGTGCCTTCAACTAGCCAGAGATCATCCCATTAGAACATATTATGTGATAAGGAGAAGTAAGAAAGGAGAAATGGCATCTATGTTTGTCTTGTTAAGTGGGACCACTAGTGTATAGTTGTGCCAATAGAATGGATTCTTCCTTCCTTTGTGATGATGCATAAGTCATTATCTATTTACCTATCACCCAAATGCTTTGTGGTATGATAAAGGTATTAAAATTCTTAATTTGGTACATTGTTTTTTTTTTTCCTTTGAGTTATCTAGGATATTCAGTCCAAGACCTCCTACAGGGAGGAGCAGAGTTGGTGATTTTACTACTATTGTGTGATGAATGTGAGGCTTGGATAAACAAGTTTAAAAACTTGTACAAAGTATTGGGTCTGGAGCAGAATGAAGAGTTAGAAATTGAACTAAGGTGGCTGGCATCCAAAAGGATTTACTTTAAACACTAGGAAACGGGTGATTTTATTCTTTAGTCAAACATCAAAGAACTCATTCCTATGCATGAAAACAAACCCAGCCATGAATACAGGTAAATAAAAAGGCCCAAGCGGTAGAAAGGACATGGCTAATCCCCTGGGACTCTGTAGCTGTGGGATGCGGTTACTCAAGATGGTGGACATCCTCAAATGTCAAATAAATTAAGGAGATGGTGAGAAAGGAGTGGGTGTCTGCTGATATCAGGCACTCCATGCCACCCATGGTTGCCAGACTGAACACAGCCAAGTCTCTCACCTCTCAGAGTGGCCATATGCCACACAGCACATGGTCTTCTAGCTTCAAGAGTCTAGCTTCCAGTGTCTTTGCAAAGTCATTCTGTTATGAGGCTGAGAAAAGTGTCCTCTAAATGACTGCATGTCCCCTAATATCTGACTGCCCTGCAGCTGAGATGACAGCTGGGGAGGCTGATGGTAAGGAGGTGCCCACAGGCAGACTTGTGCTCACTCCACCTCCAGATCAGCTGTGCCCTTCTCCCCATCTGGAAGGAGGAGCATGACAACCTATTGAAAGCCTGGCCCAGCGCCAGCCTTGCTCTAACTTTCTTTATTATTCTATCTTAGGAAAGCACCTTGAAACTATACAATGTCATCTTCCTGTCATGTGTATCATTCCCAGAAAACTGGAAATACTTGATAAAAGCTAGTGAGCAGTCTACATCAACCATGACTATTAATATTATTGTTTTATACAAATTGATGAGAAAAGCAGTAAGAAATTAGCATCTTGGATCTTCAGGATTTGGGTAACTGATCACTACACTGGATAGAACAAAAACTAATGCAGATTCATGGTAAGTAATCCCTGTTATGAATATGTACTACAAGGCTTTTGTATTATAGTCTACAGAGCACAGATTTTAAGTGAACAGGTAATTAATTTCAACGTTAGCTTTATGTATCTCATTTAAATGCTTCATAGTAATGTTTTTATATTCAAGAAAGCACAAAATTTAGAAAAAAGGCCCCACTCCATCTACCATCTAAACCAAAACTATTAAATCGATGTAGTATTAAAATTACACAGAATGAGTACTGTAAAATTTTCCAGACAAAAGAATTTTTCTGGTTCATTTAATGTTGTTTCTGTGAGTTTTTATTTTGAAGTCATTTGAGATTCATTTAAGCATTGAAAGAATATTACAAAGAATTTAGACAAATTCTCCCAATTACTGACACTTTATAATTTTCCTCTCTTTTTCTTTCCATGTATGTAGTACTCATCCACATATATGTGAATATATTTGTATCTATTTATACAAATCACTTTTCTTATCTATCCAAGGATAAGTTCCAGCCATGAAGCCATGATTTCCCCTTACTCCTTATTTATAATAGCTATAATTACCAAAATTGAGATTTTAACCGAAATTTTGTTTTATGTTGTTATGAAACCAAAGTTCGTATTTCTATTATATCTGTTATTCCATTTTCCTATAAAGTAGAAAATAATCAAATCTTTATATTTACTTTTAAAGTATTTTTCTTGTTTTTTATTATTCTATGAGAATTTCATTCAATGCATTTTGATTAAATTCATCATTCCCTCAACAGCTTCCTGATTCATTTCAATCTTCCCTATCCACCCAATTTTGGGTCAGTTTTATAAATCCACCCAGTGCAGCTTGTGATAGCCACATGCTCTTGGATAAGTGAACTTCACCATCACTGTGAAGGTCCCACAGAGACCCAAATATTACAGGAGCTGTACTCTTAAATACAACTGGCTCTCGCTTTTCCTGCAGCAAACTGCTAACATCTCTTTTGTGAGGTGTGGACTTCAAGCCTACCTCCATACTCCATGCTAGAATTTTGTCTGCCGTGAGCCTACACAGTTTTACTGTGTGCCATCTCCACTGCTATGAATTCATCCATACAGATGCTGTATGCAAAAAACAGTTACCTACTCATGGGTAGTGCCAACGGCTCTTAAAAATCTTTCACTTTGTATACAAAGATTTCTGAGCCTTGGAAGGAAGGGGTATGATACAGATGTCTGGCCTAGGTCTGGGTTTTCCATGGTCTCTTATTCTCTGTAGTTTGACCTGTGGAGGTCTCTGTTCATTACCATCTACTGAAAACAAGGAGGAGGATTCACAAATGAACTAGCCTTTGGGTTTAATGACAAGTCATCAGGACTCAGTCCATTAAGCAGAGTAATCACAATTGGTTCTCTCCTAGGGCCTATGACCCATTTAGCCACACTTTCTTGGACCTCATAATGGTTCCAGGTATGGGTTCCAACGTGTGATGCAACCTTAAATCCAGTCAAAAATTTGGCTACTTCTATAAGATTACTTCACCAGAAAGCAGTTCTTCCCACACTAGTCATTGATGTAGGTGCCCACGATTCACAGCCGGGTGAGATTGGTGATTTCTTCCCCCACCTTCTGGTTTTGTGCATAGCACCTTCCAGCGTTATGAAAGGTAGAGGTGAAGCTTTCAGGTTAATACCAGCTTGAAGTCTCCATATTTTATGACACATATCTGGTGTTTTCAGCAATAGTTTCTTACCATGAAGTTCTAGAGGATAACAAAGTACAATGGCAATAGCCTGTAATATTTGGGTCTCTGTGGGACCTCACCTACCAATAACTCCAAAATAGACAACTGAATCCTGAAACTGTAGTTTTTATTTGTTATTCTATCCTGTGTAATAGGGGCATTATTGTTTCATTATAGAGTACTCCGTTTTAACTGTTTTATATGTGTGCATGTATATATTTTAGGAAACTTCTAAAGCAGTGGGTTTTTATGACATTTTGAAATGTCTGTAGTGTTAATTATTCCTTCTTATGTTCCCTCTTCTACCCTACTCTCCCACCCCCCTTCCCTTAAATTTTTCCTGTACCATTATGTTAAAGTATCTTTTATTTACCCAATGTAATTGTAAGTTCCGAGGCTTACTGCCTCAATCTACTAACCTAGTCCTAGTCCTCGAAGTTTCTAGCCTCCATACAATCTTATTTAGGCCAAGAGTGTTTTCATCCTCTGAGACTGACTGCTTAATAAGTTTACCCTTTCTAGCTGTGTTTGAACTCTGGCTATCTGGTCAATTTAGCTGGTTCAAACTCTTCTTCGAGGTGTCTGATTCAACCTAGCTTCTCTCTTGGCCTCTAACTGAATTGCTCTGCTTGTCCTAATACTAACTTTGGCAATATGTTCTAATCTTCTAACTCCTTCTCATTCTCTAGTTCATTCTGTGTCTTGCTTGTCTGTCTCTAAAACCTGTCTCTGTATTTCTGTCCCAGTAAAACTGCCTCCTCATCTCTCTATCTTCACTGCTCCCTCTTTTGTTGCCTCTTTTTCCTCTCTTTCTTGTGAGAGTTAGGCAAACCCTATGCTGTCAAATCTTTCTCTGACTTATCACTTTGTCAGACACTCAATCAGACATCACTTTCAAACATAGGTGGTTCCTTCTACAAACTTTACTTTCATTGATTGGGATTAAAGATATGTACTAAGGGTGTGTCTGTATTCTAAACAGATGGATTAATGATGTGAGCCAAAGACTGAGGCACACCACAACTAGAAACAGGATTTTTTTTTTCAGTAAATAGCACAATCTCAGACTTCACAGTGTGATAAAATATCCAATTTTACTATTTAACACTATTAGGTCTTAATTATATAATTCTAATTATCAAAAATTAATAAATGGATTGATATAAAAAACATCAAACCAGTTGTCATTGTAGAACCATGTACATAGCTCAAAGATTAATCAACATAATTTTTAATTAATGCAATTTATAATATATGATTCTTGTTTACTAATGTGTTTTCTTGAAATAAGTGAATTAATGAAAACAGTGATTAAAATGTAATCATGACCATTACCTTTTAACATTCTAAATTATTGTCTGTCTCTATAGACAAATATGCACATGTGGAGTAAGTTAAAAATGACTGGGAAGAAGTTACTTTGTCAGAAATACCCTGAGTCATGTCTCACAAAAGCATGATGACTTTGATCTTCCCTCCTAGAGTATATGATTACCTACAGCAAGTGATCTACTACCAAAGAATGATAGAAAATAGACAGATGGCAGAGGGTGACACTTTGATTTGTGTGACAATGGAATGTGATATAAGATATTTTTAAATGAATTCCTTATAGTGTAAAGATGTAATTTTTATCATTACCATTATTAATTTTATCACAAAAATTATTGTTACCTTCAGATGAAATTTTCTTCTGAATTATTTGACAGCCTTATTCTATAATGTAAAATAATTGCTTTATTTCCAGAACGCCACTGAAGACAGAATTGAAAATATAACAAAAGTCTTAGACACTAAGGTAATCATTATATCATGAATCAAGATAACAAAAAAAAATAAAACTTAATATCTAACAATCTGAAAGTACAGAAAAAGTAAAAGGAACCACGGTATATCATAAGACTAAGGTTCCAGCTTTTTTGGGATAAAATGTGCATGAAGCTCTATGTTCAGTCTTTGCACAACACCAGGCACGTTGGCACACTCCTGTATGCTCAGCCATCTTTGGCTTCATATCAAGTTTGAAGCCAACATGGACTACATGAGACCTTGTCTCAAAAAAAAAATTCACTAACAGTTGAGGATAAGAGTCATAGAAGGCTTCTGGGATAACCTCTCTCCTCCACCTCCACCCTCTAAAAAAAGAAACAGTCTAGATGAAAATTATTGAGCATAACCCACAAAAACTGAAAGTGATGCTGAAATGTAGCTTTTCATAGTTGATAGCTTCTGTCTTGTCTTCTGTCTTCTTCTGTCTTCCCATGGAGGTAGAGGTAGAAAAGAACTCAATTTTCTTTAAGGGGCTGCTCACTGGGAGTTTGACCATGATCTTGTTATGATCTAATAACTGCTGAAGGAAAACCTCAGGCTTAAATAGTATGCAAAAGCAACGAGTACTTATTCCACAAAATTTCTTGCATACAAGGGTCTCATTCAGTGAAATGGAGACAGTAAGTGGGCTCCCAGGTCCAGTTTTTATACAGGGCTAGGGGAACATCAGGTAGAGGTATGTGCCCTTCACCGTGATTGGTTAGCTCTATCTCTAGGGGCATGAGTGTTTCAGTGATTGGTCAAATCTTTGGGGTCATCTCCAGGTTGGTTACTGACTCAGACTACCAAAGTGTCCTCTAATTGGCTACCCTTTGGCTGTGTTTGGCTGACTATGGGGACATTCCTGGATACTGGTTCTCATTTTCGAGAAAAAAAAAACGTAGGCCTAGTTTCCTGAACTGCCAATTTGTAGCCTGTAGTCAGCCTAGCTCAATCTCCTCGCTCCAGTGAGTATATGGTCAATATAAGTTGAACTTGGTATATTTTTCTTCTTCTTTTGTTTTGGGGAACGTCACAAGGGTCGGGGGTTGGAGCTGGGAGAACTGGGAAGTGAATATGTTCAAGATGCATTGTGTGAAATTGTCAAATAATCATTAAAATAATGTGTTAAATAAAAAGAAAAGGTAAAAAAAAAAGCTACCACATACACGTGAAATAAAATTATATATAGTTACAAATAAATCTAGTCATTAAAGTATAATAGCAATATAAAATGTATTCTGAAGAACATAGTATAGTAAAGAGTTGGGAATTTAAAATACGTGATCTCACAGAGATGAAAGCAAAAACATCGAAAACATCAGTGACTCTGCTGGAAGTTTGCTGAGACACACAAATTTTGTGCTGGTGGTAAGCAGCCTTGAGAACTCTGACCACACTCCTCTCTCACTCTGTGAACTCTGATGAGGATTGATTAGACCAAGGAAGCCAAATAGACCATCCAGTTTTGATCTTGTTTAAAGCTATGCCACTCTTCATTCTGTGAAATAAGATCAGAAACAGCAAATCAGAAACTAGCAAGCAGGGGTCAAGACCTTACTAGTGATTACCTCAAAGGACTGTGGGATTTTTTTAAGTGATCAATAACTGCCTGGTGGGTGAACTGAGTTTAATACAGACAAAGACTCTTTTGTTTGTTTTCTATATTTTTAACTTTTTGTTGGTTCTATGTGAATTTTACATCATGCACCCCAATTCCACTCCTCTCCCCATTCCCTTGTAAATACCCTCCATTCTTGCAACTTCCCTCTTCCAACAAAGAAAAAAAATCTCATCATAGCAAATATAGTGTGTCACAGTGTGTCCCCCAGTAGACCCTTGTATCTACATGCCTTTGCTTGCAAATGGTCATTGCAATGGCATGTTGTGCAGGAACCAGTGAGTGGGACACAGGGACATCCTCCATGGCGGTTGCATGCCAGGGCCCCAATAGACACAAGAAAGTCCAAAGAGATTCCAAAGGTTTATTGTTCATGGTGAATGTAGATGGTCTGTGTGCATCCCCAGTTTGGGTCAGGGCGGGCCTGACTTAAATAGGGAGGTAGAGAAGGAAGGATCTGGGAGGAAATAATTTAATTAGCTACACCCTCTGGCCTTTAGGTAACTCATTAATATAGAAATCTCTCGAGGCTGAGGCCTGTAGTCACACCCTATACCTGTGCTAGGTGACACCCCTCTGGGAGGGGCTACATAGCCAAATGTGACTGCAAGGTGCAGGTTAAATGGAGATCTCAGCCCATGTCAGGAGTCTGAAATCAGAGGGCATGGCGAGATATGTGCTGTCCCTACCCAGGCAATGGATACCTGTTGGGTCTCTGGCTATCTCAAAACCAGTATTCTGCTGGGGAGACCAAATCATCCTTTCATGGTCCTACATCTTACTCTCTTTTCTTTTATAAAAGAAGGGGCAATGCTGTGTCATCTGTAGTGAAAATTTTGGATGAGGAAGTCAAAAGAAAACACTACGAAGGCCGTAGGGGATAGTACAATTAAGTCAGAGGGTACAGGGAGTTGAGGGTGGGGGTTGGAAAAGCAAGGTATCATTGAACCAATCAAATACAAGTGGCACAGTTTGAGGGTAGTAACATCTGATTAATCTAGATAGACATTATGTTTTCCTTACTAACATGTAACTTTAGCTATTTGACATTTGCAAAAGAGTTCATCTGTAGCTGGAAGGTCTGGATCTGTCTTCTCTGGGTTTCCTTGTGCACCTCTGGGTCTCATCGTGTCCCTGGAGTCTTCAGTCAGATGTGTCTGAAAGGAGGCAGCGAGGTGTCCTAGGCAGGTTCCATTAGAGGGCATTGTCTCCGCTGGATCTGTGGGTATACCTGTAGGATACTCACAACAGTGAAGCAGCCCCCGGCAGGGGGATGTCTGTAAAGGGTGTGTAGCAAGCATTAGGCTACTTGGGAGCAAGCACATCATGGTCTGTCATTGAGATCCTAGAAAAGCAAAGGTGTTTGAGGAAGTTTTAGTTCTGGAACTAATCTTTAAGTCTGCTTTGGATGGCTAAGGGAGAAAAATATCATGTTAATTATGTATCTGGCGTAGGCAGCAACAGTTTGTCTGTAAAAAGAAACTAGTTGTTAATTAAGAATTGAAAAATGGTGATCAGCATAGTTGATTTGACCTGTGGAAGTAGATTAGATGACTTTTGAACCTTAAAGAAATCTCAAAAGGTTGAAAAAAATGTAGGACATATATCATGAGTGTTAGCGAGAAAAGGACACATTTAAACAAAAAGTGAGAAAATTTTGGGTTGAAAAGCACAAACATTGTTGTTTTAGGTGTTCCTGTTGGGGAGAAAAAAAGCATTAGTGGTGGGTTTAGAAGCAGTGGGCGAGGGACTTGCTCTGCCATGTGGCATCTGGGTGCTCTAGCAGAAAGGTCAGGGTATTCCCCATTTGTTTTTCTTAGAAATTCTAAATGTAGAGAAGAAAAAAGCCAACCTTGAAGAAAAACTCAAAGCAAGAAACTTAGGTAGGAGCTTGATAGGAGAGTCAGAAAAAGTGAGATTCTGTGTAAAAGACTGAGCCATGGGAGGGAGACATGTGAAAGCTGGGTTGGAGCTGGCAGCCCCTGGAAGAAGCTATCAGGTAGCACAGTTTTTCTCGGCTCAGCCCGGAGATTTTAGCTACAAAAAAGAAACTGTGAGGAACACAGGGGAGAAGGGAGCAAGCAGGGTTTTAGACCCACTGCCTACGCTGAAAGACTGGCCCCTGGCAGAGGGGCGCTCTTGAGAGAGGATAGTCTCAGCCACGAGGAGTCACTCACCCAAGGGAAAGAATCTAAGAATGAGGGTCACAGCAGGCGCTGTGGCTTGAAGGACAGCTGTTAGCTGTGAAGGAGCCCTCTGTGGAGCTGGGGGATGGGAAGAGTTGGGGGCTAGGGAGCTGCTGCCATCTTGTCCTTGAGCTAGAGAACACGTAGAGAGAGAGAGAGAGAGAGAGAGGCAGGCCTAGGTTTTTTTAAACTAGGCTGGGGGTTACTCACTGTCCCATGGAGAGGTTCTTGTGGGTGCCAGCTGGGGGTGCTCTTGGGGCTGGCTTCATACGCATCATCTACCACTCGCAGGGAAAATGATTGCCAGTGCCAGTGTGTCTCAGGTGTACACAGGCATGGAGTTGCCTGTTGAGTTGTTGGTCTGCATGTCTTCTGCCCAGGGCGGATGCCTCAGGGAGGCAGCAGTCCACCACAGAGGAACAGACGCATGTGGAATCTTGGCTGAGTTTGTTCCGGGCAGCACCAGGCGACTCTGCAGGGACTTGCCAGATGTGGCGAGTCCCTCACCCAGTCTGGTTTCATGGGGGCACAGAGCTCTTGGGTGAACCCAGGGGTCAGTGTCTCCATTCAGGGCCCCCAGACGCCACTGGGGGCAGGGCCACAGCAAAACGGAGATGGGAAAATGCTAGGGCAGCAGGCAGCCCATGCACTCTACGTTGGTTGTGCCAGCTGTGGGACCTGGAAGAAGGGACACAGGGACTTCCTCCAGAATGGTCACACGCTGGGGCCCCAGTAGACACAAGAAAGTCCAAAGGGGTTCCAAAAGTTTATTGTTCATGGTGAATGAAGATGGTCTGAGTGCATCCCCCGCTGATGTCAGGGCGGGCCTGACTTAAATAGGGAGAGAGAGAAGAAAGGATCTGGGAGGGAATAACTTAATTAGCTAAGCCCTCTGGCCTTTAGGTAACTGATTAATATGGAAATCTTTCTCAAGGTTGAGGCCTGTAGTCAACCCTCTACCTGTGCTAGGTGACACCCCTTTGGGAGGGGCTGCATAGCCAAATGTGACTCCAAGGTTCAGGTTAAATGGAGACCTCGGCCAGTGGCCAGTGTCAGGAGTCTGGAATCTGTGGGCGTGTGGAGATATGTGCTGTTCCTACCCAGGCAATGGACACCTGTTGGGTCTCTGGCTATCTCAAAAGCAGTATTCTACCAGGGAGACCAAATCATCCTTTCACAGTCTTACCGTGTTGGTCTGGTACAAGGCTTGTACTATTCTATCAATACTGAAACCTCACTGAGACTCTTCTAGGATATCCTATTGTTACCCTGCAGTTTGGGATCTATAGGGCCAGCTCCTTCAGGCACTCCAGCTGTTTATTGATGGGATAGATGTTAGGGTGGGTCAATTTAAACCCTGGATGTGAGCCTGAGAAATATCTGAGCTGGTCAGCCTTCTGGCTCTCTCACTCTCATGCCTTTGAACCAGCTTACCAACAATCTCCTTATCCCCTGTAACCTGGGCCAGCTCTACCCTGTTAAATGAGGTGCAGGGCCCACTCTCCCAGTGCTGGTGAGGGGCATAGCCAGTTCCCGCACTCTGATGACCTCAGGGCCAGCTCTCCTGCCTGCTGTAGTTGGCAAAGAATGAGAGTGGGGGCCAGCTCTCCCATGCTCATGCCCTTAGAGGCCTGCTCACCCATTCTTTCACCACCACGATCAGTTCTACCATGTTGCCCAGGTGAGGTGCAGAGGTGCAAGGTCTACTCTCCCAAGTATTGCAACAGGTGTGGGGAAAGAATAGCTCTCTTGCTTTCATGACCGCAAGGCCAGGTCTTGCACCTGCCTCAGGTGGTGAGACTCCAGAAGGGAGGAAAATATGTCTCCCTCGACTACACCACCACACAGGAGACAAGTGGTAGGGACCGCTCCCCCCACACTCATAACTTTGGGAGGCTCACTTGCAACTCCACAAGCAATGTACAAAGCCCACTATCCAAAGTACTGACTGGCTAGAGGCCAAGTCAGCTCTCCTATTCTCATGCTCCCAGGGCCAAATCTCCCAGGATACCCCAGTAAAGGGTGGATTTAGTTATGCATAGCCTTTAGAAATCATCATGTTCCCAACTGGCACCCCAGATTAAGAATGCATGCCTGGACTTTGTTGATTACAGACCCCTGCTGCTACAGCGCCATGGACCCAGATTTGGCCTCCTGGCAGCATCACAGGCCAGGACCCTACCATGGTCCCAAGGAGCATCACCAGCTACTCACATCAGGCTGTTTCTCACTACCCTTAGGTCTCCAGTTCTGCCTCTCTTCATTGTGCCCTCATACTTCTTTTTCCCTTCTATTTCTCCACCACTCACTTGCTCCTTTTAGGTGTTCCTGAGGTTCTCTGAGTTTCAAAGGCCATCTCAGGAGTGGTCTCAAAAGTGTTATGCCCCACTCATGAATTATGGCATTGGGCCAGAGTCATCTCAGACAGCTGTCATCTTGAACAAGGTCTGCCCCCACTCCTACCCCCAGGCCTGCACATTACTTGACTAGTGGTCATCTCAGGGTAGCTTACTGTCTGGGCCCTATGTCTGGTGGTTGGTTGTCTTGGGCTGGCTCCTTGCCTGCTCCCAGTGGCCCTTGTGAGGGTTATTTGTCATGGGCTCACTCTGACCCAGGGCCCACAGTTCCAAGTGGATTTGTTCTAGTCTCCAGTACACTTCCTGTCCTGGGAGCCAGTCTAGGCCTGCCTCGTGCCCAACTAGTGGTCATCTCAGGCTCTCTTTTTTCAGGAAATGTTAGGCTACTAATTGTTCAGATGTTCATAGGTCAGAACACTAAGTGTAGACATAGCCTCTCTCCTCTCTGACACCTACTGACACACATGTGACATAAGAGCCACACTTGCAATGCCTCTGGGGGCAGTAAGACAAAGAGTCTTGATAAGCAACTTGGCTAACATCTCTGATTGCTTTTTTTTTTGTTTTTCTTACTTTCAAATATTCTACTTTTAGTATTAATTTATGAAAGATTTAGAGAAAGTGAGCCCTTCAATAAGTAGCTTGTATAACCCATAAAATTATTTAAATTGAACCAACAGACGGCAGAAAATATTTGAGTTGCTATGTACTTGATATTCCTCATTTCCTCAGTTAATCAGCTAAGACTTCTGACTAATTCTACTGTCTTTCCAATTTTTCTGCTCCTTTGCATTCTTCCTTCCTTATCTTTTCACCCCGTTATATTGATATCTTATCAGTGTTACATAAGTAACAAAGTCTGAATGGTAGCCCTCCCCCGTGGCTCTATACACTATGATTCAATAATAAAATATGCTCCCAATTGACACTGACAACATTCAGAGTGAGACCCATCATTTTTCTAAGGAAATTAAGAAGCTGAAGAAACTACAATCACCCTCTGGGATTCAATTAGGAAGTGACAAGATTGACCCAGATTAGTCACAGTTGTAAGACACCAACTTAAATGGAAGCATAGCTACAAAGGAAAGCCTCTAAGGCTTTGGACTTCGTTTCTTATGCATCATTGCTGAGAAATAACCTAAATATAAAAAAGGCAGGGAACTGAGAACACATAGAAGTTCGGAGAACTGTTTGTCACAGTGTCCAGTGCACTGTCTGAAATGTTCCATATGCTGTTCTTATTCTAAGTAACAAAATGCAAACTGAGTATGCAAGTCTTTGGAGGGTTTCAAAAGTGTTTTCAAAAAGCTCTTTATCATAGATAGCAGATTATTTGCAACAATTATCAATATTAAGCTATAACACAAAGATGCATTTTATAAAATCCCCTATACCAAAGTTCATATTCAAAGAAAATATACAATGTTCTCACTGTCCTTCTTATATAATTCCTTTAGATTTCAAATGCAAACCGATAGCATTTTGTTTTTCTTTGGTTTATATAATTGACCTTCAAGGAGCAGTTCTAAGGCATCAGCTCTGCACCCAATCATTCCAAAACCAGGACTCCCAGGAGCTCTCACATGCCCAGGAGGTGAGTAGACTGCGACACCACCAGCCCCCAAAACAAGGAGTAATTTGGGACCCACAGGAACTCCCTCAAGGCCAGGGGTACAGTAGCCTTCCAGTCTGTGCCTGTGCTTGGAGCAGTACTAGAGCACGAGGTCTGCACCAATCTCCCAAAACCCAGAGGAGGCTGGACTTCCATGATCCCTGACACACCAAGAATCATAGAATAATAGGATCATGGGATCTCAGAAGCTTGGGTATACCAGGATTTCAGGATCCCAGAAGCAGCTCGACTCCCAGGAGCAATCACAACCAGGATCTAAGGATCACACTATCACAGAGACAGCTGGAATCTGAGAAGTTATGACACAACCAAGATAACAGGACAGACAGGCTCCAGTCAGAGACAGTGAGTGAAGGTGGCACTAGAAATAACCAGATGGTAAAAGACAAGAACATGAGCACCGGAAACCAAGGTTACTTGGTATCATCAGAACATAGTTCTCCCACCATAGCAAGTCCTGAATACCCCATGACACCAGAAAAGTAAGATTCAAATTTAAAATCACTTCTAATGATGATGATAGAAGACTTTAAGAAGGACATAAATAACTCCCTCAAAAAAGAAAAATACAGGACAACACATGTAAACAGGGAGAAGCCCTTAAGGAGGAAACACAAAAATCTCTTAAAGAATTACAAGAAAACACAACCAAACAGGTGAAGGAATTTTAAAAAATGATTCAGGACATGAAAAATAGAAGTAGAAACAATAAGGAAATCTCAAAGGTAGACTACCCTGGAATTGAAAACCTAGGAAAGAGATCAGGAGTCATGGATGTAAGCATCACCAACAGAATAAAAGAAATAGAAGAGAGAATCTCAGGTACAGAAGATACCATAGAAAACACTAACAGAACTGTCAAAAAAAAAAAAACCCACAAACTACAAAACTAACCCAAAACATTCAAAAAATTCAGGACACAATGAAAAGACCAAACCTAAGGATAATAGGTATAGAAGAAAGTAAAGAAAGCCAGTAAATATTTCCAACAAAATTATAGAAGAAAAGTTCCCTAACCTAAAGAAATAAATGACTATGAACATATGAGAAACCTGCAGAACTCCTAATAGACTAGATCAGAAAAGAAATTACCCCCGTCACATAATAATCAAAACACCAAATGCACAAAACAGAGAAAGAATATTAAAAATAGTAAGGGGAAAAGGCCAAGTAACATATAAAGGCAGAGTTATCAGAATTACACCAGACTTCTCACCAGAGACTATAAAAGCCAGAAGATCCTGGACTGATGTCATACAAACACTAAGGGAACACAAATGCCAGCCCAGGAAAACTCTCGATTACCATAGATGGAGAAACCAAGATATTTTGTGACAAAACCAAATTTATACAAATTACACAATATCTTTCCACAAATCCAGCACTACAAAGGATAACAGAGGGAAAACATCAACACAAGGAGGGAAATTATACCATAGAAAAAGCAAGAAAATACTCTTCTTCCAACAAACCCAAAAAAAGATAGCCACACAAACATAACTCCACTTCTAATATCAAAAATAACAGGAAGCAACAATATCCTTTTCTTAATATCTCTTAACATCAATGGACTCAATTCCCCCAATAAAAAGATGTTGCCTAACGGATTGGACTTGTAAATAGGACCCACAATATTTCTGCAAACAGGAAATACACCTCTGTGACAAAAACAGACATTACCTCAGAATAAAAGGCTAGTAAACAGTTTTCCAAGCAATTGAGTTACCCCAGTAGTAACACCCACCCCACATAGTTCTGACACAACCAAGATAATAGGAAACACAGGCTCCAGTCAGAGACAGGGCAGGTAGCACTAAGAAGATCCAGATGGCAAAAGACAAGCACAAGAATGTAAGCATTAGCAACCCAGGGTACTTAGCATCATTAGAACCTAGTTCACCCGCACTAGAAAGTCCTGAATTCCCCCATATCACCAGGAAAGGAAGAATCAGATGTAAAATCACTTCCAATGATGATGAAAGAGGACTTTAAGAAGGACATAAATAGCATTCTCAAAGAAATTGAGGAGAACACAGGCAAACAGGTAGAAGCTCTAAAAGAGGAAACACAAAAATCCCTTAAAGAATTACAAGAGAACACAACCAAATAGGTGAAGGAATTGAACAAAACCATCCAGGACATAAAAATGGAAGTAGAAACAATAAAGAAATCACAAAGCGAGACTACCCTGGAGATAGAAAACCTAGGAAAGAAATCAAGAGTCACATACGCAAGCATCACCAACAGAATACAAGAGATAGAAGAGAGAATCTCAGGTACAGAAGATACCATAGAAAATATTGACACAACTGTCAAAGAAAATGCAAAAAGTTCTTAACACAAAACATCCAGGAAATCCAGGACACAATGAGAAGACAAAACCTAAAGATAATAAGTATAGAAGAGAGTGAAGATTCTCAACTTAAAGGGCCAATAAATATCTTCAACAAAATTATAGAAGAAAATTTCCCTAACCTAAAGAAAAATATGCCCATAAAAATACAAGAAGCCTACAGAACACCAAATAAACTAGACCAGAAAAGAAATGCCTCTCATCACATAATAATCAAAACACCAAATTCACAAAACAAAAATATTAAATGTAGTAAAGGAAAAAGGCCAAATAATATATAAAGGCAGACCTATCAGAATTACACCAGACTTCTCACCAGAGACTATAAAAGCCAGAAGATCCTGGACTGATATCATACAGACCCTAAGAGAACACAAATACCAGCCCAGGCTACTATACCCAGCAAAACCCTCAATTACCATAGATGGAGAAACCAAGATATTGCATGACAAAACCAAATTTACACAATATCTTTCTACAAACCCAGCACTACAAAGGATAACAACAGGAAAGCTCCAATACAAGAAGTGAAATTATACCCTAGAAGGAGCGAGAACGTAATCCTCTTTCAATAAATCCAAAAGAAGATAGCCACAAAAACAATGCTACCATTAATAACAAAAATAACAGGAAGCAACAATCATTTTTCCTTAATATGTCTTAATATCAATGGACTCAATTTCCCAATGAAAAGACATAGGCTAATGGACTGGATATGTAAACAGGACCCAGCATTTTGCTGCATACAGGACACCAGCCTCAGTGACAAAGACAGACACTACTATAGAGTAAAAGACCGGAAAACAATTTTTCAAGTAAAAGGTACTAAGAAACAAGCTGGAGTAACCATTCTACAACCTCCAGCCTGAGAACACAAAGGGAGGGACTCATGGCTCCACCTATATAGGTAGTTGAGGGTGGCCTTGCCAGGCATCAGTGGAAGTGGACCGCCTTGGTGCCTGAAAGTTTGGATATCCTAGTGTTGAGGAATTCGAGAGCAAGGAGGTGGGAATGGAAGGATGGTGAGAGCACACCCTCATAGAAATAGGAGGAAGGGGATGCAATAAGGGGATTTGGTGGGGGGGGGGATGGGAGAGGAGAAAACATTGAAAGGTAAATAAATAAACTATCCAATTTAAAAAAAAACAGATAATGGGTCTGGCAACTGTAGTTGAGCAGTCAAGATTTTTGTCAACAATTTATTACAGTGATTCCATATAATCCTCAAGGACAAGGTATTGTGGAAGAGGCCTATGAAAGTTTGAAAATATTGGTGAGACATACTGTTGCTGAGACAAAGAATGATGCCAACCTGTGAGCTTGCTGAGTGCCCTGAGAAGGGTGACTGGGGAGCTGTATCGGACATATGTTCCTGACCCACCTTTGCTTGACTATATTCCAAATGGGACAAGCTGCCTTGCCTCAGGTTTTTAGACCTTGAGGGACAGAGAATAGAAAAGAGAAACTATGTCTCTTGTATTCTTCTTAAAGGTGCCCAGCTATTATAACTCAATCATGAACTGGCCTAGAAATCAATCCAATATAAGAAATAGCAGTCTACTTTTGGAAGACTGGATCTGAACTTTGTCAGAGACATATTTGGAAGCTAGTTGTAGCTCACTATGATGTTAGGATAGCAAGAGATAATGTTGGGACAGGGTCTGAATTTCAAACAAGGGTTAGTGCATGTTTTAAGACTCATTTAATTGTCAAGCTAAAATTAATTTTGTCTCTTCTACAGCATTTATTGTAAGTTGCATTGACTATATAATTTCCAATTATGTTAGTGTGTTGAAACTGGAATGTATGTTATGGGGTCTATCAACCAGCTTTCAGCCCACTGCCCTGAGTATTAGAAAACCTTGATTCTCTTAAAAAAAAGCTTGAAAGTACTGGAAGAAATGAGTTAGGCTTGAAGCAGAAGCAAGAGGGTAGCAGGTTTGATTTTTGCTGGTATAACAGCTTTAATCCTATTAATTGCTAGCACCACTGCTTCTGCAATAGACTGACACAAGGAGTTAAGACAACTATTTTTGTTAACCATTTAGCCAAAAAAAAAAAATGTTACTAGTGTATTGAGTATACAAAAGAATTTATATAGGTATCTGGAACAACAAATGATGCTCAATAACCCATTCAAACTGTCTGAAGGAGGTTCAGCATTCAAAAGTTAGAGACCACCGCAAGTGTCATGAAAAATATCACTGGAGTAATGTTACTCTTAAAATTAACAATGATTGTCATTATAATTAGAAAAAAGTTAAAGACACCTGTAGGATATTTGGCATAATCCTAACACCTCTCTGGGTGTGTTAACTTTGCATAGTGAGATTATGAATTTAAAGAATGCTGCTCTGCTGAGTGTTGATGCAGTAGATACTGCTGATAAAATTACCGATGGCTCGAGGTCAGTATTTCTATTTTGGTCAAACTTCAAGAATGGCATATATAGCTTGATCATGCTAGCCCTTTTGGTCCTGGGAACACTTTTATTCCTGCCCATCATGTTAAAGCTTATCTTTAACATCAACATGTTGGCAGCAAAAGTATATGGCTTAAACCTGAAAACAGACCCCCACATAGTTATTAAATTAACAGGTTGGCAAGCCAAGGATGGGTAAGATTCTGCACAAAGCTTTACCAACCTAAGATATAAGTGCATTGCCTTTGATAATGCATATTCCATGATGGGTAAGGAAGGCATTCTAGTCAGAACGACCTAAGACAGACTCAGTCTTGTTAACGAAACAAAAAAAAAGAGGGAGAGTTGGAGAGCCTTTGGGGCTGCTTGGCAAGAAGCTGACATAGGCCAAGGACAAGGAAAGGGGCTCTTGGAAGGAATATGACATTGGCCAAGGACAAGGAAGTAGTCTTCAAGCAGGAATCTGACATTAGACTACAACAAAGAAGTAATTTCAGGCAGGGGTCTAAGTCATAGGCTATAACAAAGAAGTAATCTCAGGCAGGAATCTAAGTATTAGGCCAGAACAAAGAAGTAATTTCAGACAGGAATCTAAATCTTTGGGTAGAACAAGAAAATAGACTTCAAACATGAAAATGATCTTGGACTAGGATAGCGAAGTAGGCTCAGATACTTTGGTCATCCTGATAAGCCTTTAGAAACAGTGATTACAGGAGTGTTCACATAACTGGGTTTAATTCCTTCCTTCTTCTTTGACTATTTGTGTTTATTGTATTTTGTGCTCCTTGGTAATTTGTATCCATTTTATTGTTAGACCCTCAACCTAGAACTGACCTTAATACATGCATGTAATGAAAATGGTATAAAAGCATAAAGGAAGAGGCAGATAAATAAAATATTCAATAATGAAAATGAGGACACATCATACCAAAACTTGTGGGACACAATGAAAGCAGTGCTACAAGGAAAATTCACAGCTCTATGTACCTACAAAAAGAAACTGGAGAGAGCACACATTAGCAGCTTGACAGCACACCTGAAACCTCTAGAACAAAAAGAAGCAAATGCACCAAAGAGGAGTAGACAGCAGAAAATTATCAAACTCAGGGCTAAAATCAACCAAGTAGAAACAAAAAGAACAAAACAAAGAATCAACAAAACCAGGAGCTGGTCCTTTGAGAAAATCAACAAGATAGATAAACCCTTAGCCAGACTAACCAGAGTGCACAGAGACAGTATTCAAATTAATAAAATCAGAACTGAAAAGGGAGAGGTAACAACAAAAACTGAGGAAATACAAAAAAATCATCAGATTCTACTACAAAAGCCTATACTCAACAAAACTGAAAAATCTGGATAAAAGAGACAATTTCTAAGACAGATACAAGATACCAAAGTTTAATCAGGATCAGATAAACTATATAAATAGTCCTATAAGCATTAAAGCAATAGCAGCAGTCATTAAAAGTCTTCCTACCAAAAAAAGTCCAGGACCAGATGGTTCTAGTGCAGAATTCTATCAGACCTTCCAAGAAGACCTAATACCAATTCTCTTTAAACTATTCCACAGAATAGAAACAGAAGGAACAATGCCCAATTCATTCTATGAAGGCACAATCATGCTCATACCTAAACCTCACAAAGACCCAACAAAGAAGGAGAACTTCAGACCAATGTCTCTTATAAATATTGATGCAAAAATTCTCAATAAAATTCTGGCAAACCGAATCCAAGAACACATCAAAACAATCATTCACCATGATGAAGTAGGCTTTATCCCAGGAATGCAGGGATGGTTCAATATTAGAAAATACATCAACGTAATCAACTACATAAACAAACCCAAAGGAAAAAAAACACATGATCATCTTATTAGGGGCTGATAAAGCATTTGAAAAAATTCAACACTCCTTCATGGTAAAAGTCTTGGAAAGAACAGGAATTCAAGGCCCATACCTAAACATATTAAAAGCAATACACAGCAAACCAGTAGCCAACATCAAACTAAATGGAGAGAAATTTGAAGCAATCCCACTAAAATTGGGGACTAGACAGGCTGCCCACTCTCTTCCTATCTATTCAATATAGTACTCGAAGTCCTAGCCAGAGCAATTAGACAACAAAAGGAGATCAAAGGGATACAAATTGGAAAGGAAGAAGACAAAATATCACTATCTGCAAATGATATGATAGTATATTTAAGTGACCACAAAACTTCCACCAGAGAACACCTAACCCTGATAAACAACTTCAGCAAAGTGGCTGAATATAAAATCAATTCAAACAAATCAGTAGCCTTCCTCTACTCAAAGGATAAACAGGCTGAGAAAGAAATCACGGAAATGACACCCTTCACAATAGTCACAAATAATATAAAATATCTTGTAGTGAATCTAACCAAGCAAGTGAAAGATCTGTATGACAAGAACTTCAAGTTTCTGAAGAAAGTAATCAAAGAAGATCTCAGAAGATAAAAAGATCTCCCATGCTCCTGGATTGGCAGGATTAATTTGTAAAAATGGCCATCTTGCCAAAGGCAATCTACAGGTTCAATGCAACCCCCATCAAAATTCTAAATCAATTCTTCATAGAGATCGAAAGAGCAATTTGCAGATTCATTTGGAATAACAAAAAACCCAGGATAGAGAGAACCATTCTCAACAATAAAAGAACAATGCAGGAATCACGATCCCTGACCTCAAACTGTACTACAGAGCAATAGTGATTTAAAAAAAAAAAACTGCATGGTATTGGTACAGAGACAGGCAGGAAGACCAGTGGAGTAGAATTGAAGACCCAGAAATGAACCCACACACCTATGGTCACTTGATCTTTGACAAAGGAGCTAAAACCATTCAGTGGAAAAAGGACAGCATTTTCAACAAATGGTGCTGGATCAACTAGAGGTCAGCATGTAGAAGAATGTAAATCAATCCATTCTTATCCCCTTGTACAAAGCTCAAGTCCAAGTAGATAAAGAACCTTCACATAAAACCAGATACACTGAAACTAGTAGAAGAGAAGGTGGGGAAGACCCTTGATTACTAGGCACAGGGAATAAGTTCCTGAACAAAACACCAATGGCTTATGATCTAAGATCAAGAATTGACACACGGGACCTCATAAAATTGCAAAGCTTCTGTAAGGCAAAGGAAATTGTCAATAAGACAAAACGGCAACCAACAGATTGTGAAAAGATCTTAAACAATCCTAGATCTGATAGAGGGCTAATATCCAATATATACAAAGAACTCAAGAAATTAGACTCCAGACAACCAAATAACCCTATTAAAAAGGGGGTACAGAGCTAAACAAAGAACTCTCAACTGAGGAAATTTGAATGGCCAAGAAGCACCTTAAGAAATGCTCAACATCGTTAGTCATCAGGGAAATGCAAATCAAAACAACCCTGAGATAACACCTCACACCAGTCAGAATGCCTAAGATAAAAAGTTCAAGTGATGGTAGATCCTGGCGAAGATGTGGAGAAAGAGGAACACTCCTCCATTGTTGGTGGGAATGCAAGCTGGTACAACCACTCTGGAAATTAGTCTGGTGGTTCCTCAGAAAAATTGGACATAGCACTACCTGAGGACCCAGCTATACCACTCCTCAGCATATACTCAGAAGTTGCTCCAACATATAATAAGGACATATGCTCCACTATGTTCTTAGCAGCCTTATTTATAATAGCCAGAAGTTGGAAAAAACCCAGATGTCCCTCAAGAGAGGAATGGATACATTAAAATATGGTAATTTACACAATGAAGTACTACTCAGCTATTAAAAATAATGAATTCAAGAAATTCTTAGGTAAATGGATGGAACTAGAAAATATCATCCTGAGTGAGGTAACCCAATCACAAAAGAACACACATGGTATTTACTCACTGATATGTGGATATTGACACAAAAGCTTGAAATAGCCAAGATTCAACTCACAGACCACATGAAGCTCATGAAGAAGGAAGACCAAGTGTGGATGCCTCAGTCCTCCTTGGAAGGAGTGACAGAATGCTCAAGGGAGAAAATATGGCGACAAAGTGTTGGATAGAAAGTCAAGGAGGGGCCGTCTGGAGACCCCTCTACCTTGGTATCCATCCCATGTGCAGTCACCAAAGATAGAAGCCGATATGGATGTCAGGAAGTGCATGCAGACAGGAGCCTGATGTAGCTGTCTTCTTGGAAGTCTGTCAGAGTCTGACATATCAAGAAGTAGATGCTTGCAGCTACCCATTGATCTGATCAAGGGTTCCCAATGGAGAAGTTAGAGGACTGAAGGAGCTGAAAGGGTTGATGGCCCCAAGAGGAGAGCAACAGTGCCAACCAACCAGAGTTCCCCAGGGTCTAAACCACCAGCCTGGGAGCACAAAGGGAGGCACCCATGACTTCAGCTGTATACTTAGGGGAGGATGGCCTTGTTAGCCATGGGTGGGAGGGGAGATCCTTGGTCCCATGAAGGCTGAACACCAAGTGGGGAGGAATTCGAGGGTGGGGAGGAGAAAGTCGGGGGTAGGTGGGGGCACACCCTTGTGGAGGCAGGAGGGGGGTGGGATGGGGGTTCCTGGGTGGTGGGGGGAATGGGGTGAGAGGATAAAATCTAAAATGTAAACATAATATTCAATAAAAAATTAAAAATAAATAAATAAAAATTTTTTTTTAAAAAGAATTGACAAATGGGACCTCATAAAATAGCAAAGCTTCTGTAAGGCAAGGTATACTGTCAATAGGACAAAATGGCAACCAACAGATTGGGAAAAGGTCTTTACTAATCCTACATCCCATAGAGTGCTAATATACTTAGGATCTGGATTTCAAACAGGTGTCAGCATGTGTGTTAAGGCTTTTTTTTTTTTTCCGAGACAGGGTTTCTCTGTGTAGCCCTGGCTGTCCTGGAACTCACTCTGTAGACCAGGCTGGCCTCGAACTAAGAAATCCACCTGCTTCTGCCTCCCAAGTGCTGGGATTAAAGGTGTTCACCACTACCGCCCAGTGTGTTAAGGCTCCTTTAATTGTCAACTTAAAATTACTTATTTTTCCTCTACAGTATTTAATGTAAGTTGTATTGATTGTATACCTTCTAATTGTGTTTGTGTTTTCAAATCCAGCATGTCAACTACAGAGGTGTATCAACCAGCTTTTGTTTTATTGCCCTGAGTATTCTAACCTTGGTATTCTAAAAATAACTTGCAAGTACTAAAAGAAATGAGTCAGGCTGTAAGAAGAAGCAAGAGGGTAATGGTCTTGATTATTGCTGGTATAACAGCTTTAATTGCATTAATTGTTAGCACCATTACTTCTGCAATTGCTTTGACACAAGAAGTTAATAGGATTTCTCTGTGTAGCTTTGGCTGTCCTGGAACTCACTCTGTAGACCAGGCTGGCCTCGAAATCAGAAATCCACCTGCCTCTGCCTCCCAAGTGCTGGAATTAAAGGCGTGCACCACCAATGCCCAGGGCTCTCTGGATGTTTGAACTTTATATAATGAGCTTATGAATTTAAGGAATGCTGCTCTGCTGAGTGTTGATGCGGTAGATACTGCTGATAAAATTACCCATGACCTTAGGTCAGTATTTCTATTTTGGTCAAGCTTCAAGAACGGCATATATAGCTTGATCATGCTGGCCTTTTTAGTCCTGGGAACACTTTTATTCCTGCTCATCGTGTTAAAGCTTATCTTTAACAACATCAACATGTTGGCAGCCAAAGTATATGGCTTAAATCTGAAATGGACCCCCATACAGTTATTGAATTAACAGGCTGGCAAGCCAAGGACGGATTCTACACAGAGCCTTACCAACCTAAGACAGAAATACATTGCCTTTGCTAATGCATATTCCATGACGGGTAAGGAAGGCATTCTTGTCAGAATGACCTAAGACAGGCTCAGTCTTGTTAATGAAATTAAAAAAAAAAAAAAAGGAGGAGGAGAGGCAGAGAGCCTTTGGGGCTGCTTGGTGAGAATCTGACATGGGCCAAGGACAAGGAAATGGGCTGTTTGACAGGAATATGACATCAGCCAAGGACAAGAAAATAGGCTTCAGGTAGGAATCCTATATTAGGCTAGAACAAAGAAATAATTTCAGGCAGGAATCTAAATCTTAGGCCAGAACAAAGAAGTAGTTTCAGACAGGAATCTAAATTTTAGGCTAGAACAAAGAAATGATTTAAGGCAGGAATCTAAGTTTTAGGCTAGAATAAAGAAGTAGGCTTCAGACATGAAAATGATTTGGGGCTAGGACAGGGATCACCTTTTAATATCATCAGATTGTGCTTACATTTCAACATATGAATTGTGGGGAGGGCAACATGAACATACCATCCATCGCAGGATCCACACAATTAAAAATTAAAAGAAAGAAAGAAAAGTAAGCACATTCCAGTAGGCTGAGATATAATCAACACTAAGTCATCTCCAAGACTTTGAGTTACCTGGCTTCGTCTGGCTTCAGCTTGGCTTCTTTCCACAGTAATCAGCAGTGAGTGAATCGTGTACCATTTCTCCAGAGTATGTCACTTCTTTTTAGAGCAAAGGCTTCTTTCTCTATCCTACTTTACCTTTAAAAATTCCTACCATGTTGTTTCCAGTTTCTGGAATAAAGCAGCTATGAACATAGTTGAGCAAGTGCCCTTGTGGAAGGATGGAACATCCTTCTGATATATGTCCAGGAGTGGTATAGCTGGGTCTTGAGGTACATCAATTCCCAATTTTCTGAGAAACTACCATATTGACTTCCAAAGTGACTGTACAAATTTGTACTCCCACCATCAGTAGAAGAGTATTCCCATTGCTCCACGTTCTTGTCAGTGCATGCTGTCCCTTGAATTTTTAATCTCAGCCATGACGTAAGATGGAATCTCAAAGTCGGTTTGATTTGCATTTCTCTAATGGTAAAGAATGTTGAATTTTTCTCTAAATGTTTCTCAGCCACTTGAGATTCCTCCATTGAGAATTCTCTGTTTAATTTTGTACCCCAGTTTTTAAATTAAGCTTATTTAGTTTGAAAGATAGATAACAAAAATGTGGTATATTTACACAATGGAGTATTGCTCAGCTGTTAAAAACAATGACATCATGACATTTGAAAGTAAATGGATGAAACTAGAAAAAAAATCATCCTGAATGAAGTCAGACAGTCTCAGAAATACAAACATGGTATGGATATTAGCTGTAAAATAAAAGACAATCATACTACAGTCCACAGACCCAGAGAGGCTAAGGAACAAAAGGACTTAAGGGTGGACAGAAATCTCCCTGGGAAAGAAATAGAATAGACTTTAAGGTTGGACTAGGTGAGGCAGGTGAGGTTGGGAGTAGGAGAGTTCAGGTGGGATAAAAGACTAGGAGAAGTGACTGGAATAGGGGGATGTTGCACAGACAAGGCAGAAACCTGGTGCAGTGGAAACTCAATGGAATCTGTAAGAGTAACTTTAGCAAAGACTCCTAATAGTGGGGAAGGGGGGTAAGGAGCCTGAATCAGCCATCTTCTGTAACAAGGCAAAACCTTGAGTGAACAGATTGGGACACCAACCCAACCACAAGACCTTTGACCTAGAATTTGCCCTGCCTGCTAAGTGTTCTGAGACCTGAGCTTATCAGAATCCTCATCAAAGAGATGAGAGAGCTCATCCAGTAACTGATGGGAGCATATGCATAGTACCAAACAATGGGCTGAACTTGGGAGCTATGCAGTGTAGGGGAAAGAAGGATTGGAGGAACCAAAGGGGTCAGGACACCAGGAGAAGGCCCATAGAATTAACTGACTGGGACTCATGGGGGCTCTGAAAAATAATGAAGCCTATAAGGGTCTGACCTAGGTCCTCTGCATACATGTTAGAACTAAGTAGCTTAGTGTTCTTGTAAGGACCCTAACAGTAGTAGTGGGGGCTGTCCCTAACTCCTTTGCCTATCTGAGGGACATTTTCCTTCTACTTGGTTACCTTATCCAACCAAGATGTGACAGTATATGCCTGGACTTATTGTATCTTGTTATGCAGGGTTTAGTTACTGTTCCTGGGAGGATATCTTTTCTGAGGCTTAAGGGGTAGATCTGGGAGAGAAGGAAGGTAGAGGGGTGAGACCAGGGGAAGAAAAAGAGGAAAAACTGAAGTTAGGATGTAATATAAAAGAGAAGCATTAAAAAAAAATCCTACAAGGATTTTGAGACTCAGATCAAGTTGCATCATTTTTGATTCCTCTGAGTTTGTTCTGGTTACTCTCTGCTTACAATGCTTTCTGAATTTCAAGTTATAAAATTTTATTTATTCTTATTTATTAAGAGTTATCTCCTTTCCTTAAATTATAGCCCAGAGCTGACCACAGTAGTCTCTCAATATACATTTTTAAACTAAACTGCCAAAATGCTTTCTGACATATTCAGCTACTCAACAAAATTTTAAGAAACACCTGTCATATTCCAGGCACTAGTCACTATACTGAATTCCAGAACTGAATAAGGCAAACTCTGCAATTGTTGAGTAATGCTAACCATAAACTAGCTGTAAATCTAGGTACAAAAGATTCTCCACATCAATCATTTTTGTTGGGTACAATAACCATATAATTCCTGAAAATTACTCAGAGGCAACAAGATTTTCCTATGATTTTCACATTTTAGATGCAGAAAAATACAACTAGGAATTCAGAACACAATTATACAGATATTGCAAGAAAAAAATTGTTAAAATACTAATGCCATACTATTTATGGCATAAAAGACTCCAGAGGTCAGGAAACCATTTTCCAAGATACATATACATATATACATATACATATACATATACATATACATATACATATACATCATATACATATGCACATATGTATATATATGTGTGTCTGTCTGTCTGTCTGTGTGTGTGTGTTTGTGTCTGTGTGTGGTGTGTGTGTGTGTATGTATATGTATATGTATATGATGTATATGTACATATGTATATGTATGTATGTGAGAATACTTCTCTGAACAAAATTATTTTGTACTAGGTATGATATCAGAAGCAAACCATTGAGTTTAGGCACCTAAGATTGTGCATCAAATCTGTTTAAATTTGAAAGTAATTACCAAAAGAAAAATGAATGTCAGTTGTCTGTGTAATATGATGCTTGCTTAAATTATGAACTATAACTTCTAGGAATGAATTACCTCTTCTGTCAGCACATGCCTGCCCTCTCTCTTATGTAATTAGATTGCCCTGTCCATAACTGGAACCTCTACTTACCTTTCAATGGGTTAGTCAGAAAATGAATTGACTATGACACAGTAACAATCACAAACCTAACAAAAATTGTATTTCTCTTCCATTGGCTATGTTCAGTGGATTGACAGGGAACTTACTTATAGAAGGTCAGTCATCCTGTTGCTAACTTGCAGAAGCATACAGTGGCTATTATGGAGAAGAGAGAAAAGGAAGATTCCCAGCCTCTTAATGCCCTTAAGGGTCCCCACCATTAAATGCCCTGCATAAAAATTTTGATTATTATTTCTATTGTCTTCTCATTCCAATGAAACAAAAAATTATAAGTCACATGGACATTTAATGAATGTAAAATACATCTTCCACAACAAGAGATGCAATTGCTTTCCAAAGAAACATTGGGATCCTTAAGATCTACCATCATGACTCCACACTGCCTCTGAGGTTCATAGCCTAGATACCAATGAACACCAGGAGTGTGATAGTCAAGGGAGAGTCAGATTAAAAAGTGAAATAATTGAAGGATTCTATTAACTTATATAAGAAACATATACACATACATGCACATGCACATGTAGTGTGCTGGAAACAAATTCAAGGTTACCAGAACAGGGAGAAACAACGCCCGTTAGGTCAAAGTTACAGCTATATGCACACTTAATGGAAATAACAAACTTGCTGTGTCAATCTGAGTAGCTATATGTGTTTTAACAATTGATTCTAACAGCTTTCTTCACCTGAAACCTAAACACTGCCATATTTCCTTCAATGCTATGACTAGTAATATTCAACTAGGAGAAACTCTCTGTCTATTTCTTTCTCCCTCCCTTCTGATGACATCTGTCAATATTCAAGGCCAAAAACAAACCACACATATGAATTCTTCTTCTAGCTTTTCCAAAGGGACTTGTATCCATCTACCACAGCCACCACACCTTTCAGGAAGGGGAAATTCCTGTAACTTTTTTAGGACTTGAAAGCATAGGTTTAGCGTTGACATAAACCTTGGCATCCAAAGCTACCCATCTTAAGAGAGAGAACAGATAAACAATTGGTTCATGTATTAAAAACTTGGTCCTCACTGAGGTAATGTTGGGAGGTTGGCCCTTTAAGAGGTCCTTACAGCTAACTGAAAAATGTAGTGGAATCACAGCTTCTTGAGACTTGCTTGGAAATACAACCTCTACCTCTCACACATGCTTCTGCCTTCCACCTTGAGGTCACCACCAGAAATTTATTGTTTTCCTTCTAGCTTTCAAATCCATAAGCTATGTACACCTCTTTTCTGTATAGTTGATCTGCCTCGGGTAGTTTACTATGGTAATGACAAGCCCCTTCTGTGACAGGATGATCAGCCAAATGTCACCAAATTTCTAGGAATTCAGGGATTTTTGCCACCATCTGAGACTTGTAAAGCGCAAGGTGCCAGTTTCCAATCATAGTTACATTGATTTTTAACATGCATAGGTCTTTAAAATTATTAGTAAAGAAGAATAACCACAGCTGGCAGATGAGCATAATTGGAGCTATAGTTCTCAAGGATGAGTCCTGCTTAAAGCAAGTAGTTTGGGAAGTAATTGAACTTGTAACCACAAGGAATATCTTAAGTGTCAACTAAAACCTAATTTGTATAACCAGACTTCTGCTAATTTGTGGGTTCTTCATTCTTCTATCCTTCTCTGCCTCCTTTCTATACTTTCAACCCTCTAACCCTAGACAGGAGAGAAAAAAAGGATAGAGGGGAAAGGGGGTCACTCACGTTATTGTTAGAATACTTTCTGCAGATTAGGGGCATTGAGTTCCTTGGGGCATCTTTCCTATCAGGATATCTAATTTCTTCTGCCTCTTTGTCGTCATTGTCGTCATCTTCCTCCTCCTCCTCCTCCTCCTCCTCTTTCTATTTCTGCTGCTGCTTCTGCTTCTTCTTCCTCCTCCTTCTCTTCCTCCTCCTCCTCCTCCTTCTGCTCCTCCTCCTCTGACAGCTCCAGCACTGCCACAGTACCTAGCTTGGGCATAGGCCTGGGGGATTAAAGAAAGACTCAGACTCGGGTCATTTGTTGCGAGAGAATGCCAAAGCTTTTACTGGGCAGGTTCAATATATATATACACCAACCCAGGGAAAGAAAAACACAAACTCAGGAAAAATTAGGAACTCAACTGGGGGGCAATAGGATGTCAAGTGTAAATTCCCTTCCTGGGGCACCATGCCTTAGTTAGAATGTTTTGATCTTAGAGGTACTGCAGAATGTTACTTAGACAGCAGCATATGAAAAGTCTCAGACAGGGCATAGCAGCCCTTCAGGGTCCTACCGGTCCCCATTTTTATTTTATAGACGAATAGCATCTGTCTTAGGTCACCACCCATCAATACCAATTACCCGTCATTAGGAAACCCTGCCAGCCTCAGGGCCCCTGTCTTAGGTAGGTAAGGACTTCAAAGGACTTGCCCATCATTGACTAACTATTCTTGGTAAAGGCTGAGCCAAACCTGGGCAGAAGAGTTCTCTCGTGCCAGCAACACAAGCACCTGCTTAGTAACTGCCTGGGACTGGATCTGCTGTCTGTGAAAGCAGCAAAGAAATATCAATTCTGTTGTGGCTGCCCCAAAGACTAGGACTCTCAAAGACAAGGACCTCTAGTCCATTGTTTAAAGGAGCCTTCCAGCCAGTTCGAATCCTGCTAGAGACTTCTCTCTATAGAGAGGCTACACACAAGTAACGTTAAGAAATTGTTGGTTTCTCAAAATTAGCAGCAGCTTTTTAAGTAGTCTTGTTGGTGGGAACTATGACTGGCCAAGTCGAGCGGCTTATTCCCATGACATCAGAACTAGGAGGTTCTTCACAAGGTTCTAGTAGATCTCCACTTGGGCAAGGCTGCATAGTGACAAGGCACACACAATGCTCAAGAATCCAAACAGGAATTTCAGCATCTTTAGGAAAAACACAAACAGAACCTCTCACCCTGACTAACACAGGGTCAGGGCCTTTCCATACACCTGATGACAATTCTTTCCATTTTACTAAGCCCAGTGCCTTCTGGGCTCATTTCCAGTGTCTGTCTGGGGCAGACAATGCATCCTTATCCACTAATAAAAAATTTAAAATATATAAAATAAAGGATAATCTTGCATGAGGCAAGGTAAACTCCCTTTTTTGCTTTTTCAAGATAATTTTTCAAAGTTAAATGTGTTCTTTCCACTATAGCCTGGCCTTGTGGATTATAAAGAACCCCAGTCTTATGGGTAATATTATATTCAACACAAAATTTATTAAAGGACACACTACCATAGGTTTGGCCATTATCAGTCTTTATTTGGTGGGGAACCCCAAAATAGGCTGCAGTTAATGATTTTTAACATCTTTTATTTTTTCCCCACTGTGAGCTGAGGCAAAAACTATACCAGAAAAGTTAGCAATGGTAACATGAACGAAGTGTAATTTCCCAAACGAGGGAACATGTGTAACATCCATTTGACAGATATCATTGGTTGCAAGACCTTGGGGATTCACTCCCAAATTAGGGGAGGAGATAACCTGAGCACAGTGAGGGCAGTTAGTGACGATTTGAACAGCCAGTCTGTAATGGTAATGTCAGAATGACATTTCAAGGAATTTGCATTAAGATGAAATTTATTATGCATAGCAACAACCTTATCATAATTAGTGACTAAATTTAAGGCAAGCAAAATTTGTTTAGTGTGAAAATCAGCCTCACTATTACCTTGGGCCAAGGGGCCTGGCAGCAATGAATGTCCCCAAATATGACATACAAACACAGGCAAAGTTCACTGCCATAAAAGAGCTTGCACCTGCAATAGGCAGGAGCAAATTGAAGACATAGGTGCCACATAAGATGCAATTTCTAAGGGTTCCATAAATTGAGAAACATATACACTATCAGTATATATGTTGCAAGCTTCATTTGGGAACAATGATAGTGGAAATTGTATGGCCTTTAGCTCTGCTAATTGTGCAGAGCAATTTGTCATCTGACAGGTTTCAATTCTACCTTGGAAAATAACTGCAGCCCTACCATTGGAGGATCCATCAGTAAATACTAGGTGAGCCTGATTCAAGGGCTGATTGGAAATAATTTTTGGAAAAACCACCGAGTGGAACTTAAAAAACTGACACAACTTATTATCCAGATAATGATTATCAAATTGGTTATTAATGGTACAAACAAACAAGGCCCAATCAATAAAATTTTGAGCTAAAATTTGGATCTGATTCTTATTATAAGGGGTAATAAACATGTCTGGTTCTTTACTGAACATTTTTAGGCTTGCTTTAAGGGCTTTAAACAACAAGGAAACTACTGCCTGTGGGTGAGATAAAACAACCTTGGGAGGGTGAAGCTTGCAAATGAACCCATAAAATAGGGCCCTCCTGCCAAAAGACACCCACTGGGGAATGTTTTGATGCAAAACCCACAAATAACAGTTTCCTTGAATAGTCTACATAATTTAAATGAGCTTGTTCAAGAGCTTCTTGTACCATTTTCAAGCATTCTCTGGCCTCTTCATTTAATTGTCTGGGGGAAGTGGGTGATGCATCTCCCTTAAGACTATCAAAGAGAGGTTTTAACTGTCCTGTGTTTAATTGTAAGGAAGGTCTCAACCAATTTATGTCTCCTAACAATGTTTGATAGTCATTTAAATTTTCAGTATCTACTTTAATTTGTAACTTCTGAGGACAAATCCCCTTTTCTAATAATTCATGTCCTAAATATGGAAAATTCTTTTGAACCTTCTCGGGGGCAATAATCAACCCAATGGCTTGCAAATCATTTTGCAGTTCAGCATAGGCCACATAAAGCTCTTTTTCTTCCCTAGCTCCAAGTAGAATATCAACCATAAAATGGATTATATACATAGATGTCTTCTCCTTAATGGTTGAAGAGCAGTTGCCACAGAGACTTGACACATGGTGGGACAGTAGCCATCCCTTGGGGCAGCACCACTCAATGATATCTATGGGATGGTTCCTTAAAGTTGACTGAGGGAATACTACATGCAAAGCATCCACAATCCTGAGGATGCAAGGGTATGGTAAAGAAACAGTCCTTCAGATCTATCACTAACATGTGCCAGTTTTTTGGAATAGCAACTGATGTAGGCAATCCAAGTTGAGTAGCCCCCATTGGCATAATAGTTTTAGTAATTTCCCTTAGATCTTGTAATAATCTCCATTTTCCTGATTTTTTCTTAACCATAAATATATGAGTATTTCAGGGAGATGTAGATGGAACGATATGTCTGACCAAAAGATGTTCTTGTACCAATAAATGAGCTGCCTTCAATTTTTTTCTTAGATAAGGGCCACTGTTCAATCCACACGGGCTTGTTAGATTTCCATGTGATTGGTAATGGTTTTGGAGGCTTCACAGTGACCCTTAATATAAATTTCCTATTCCAGTTTTGTATTTATGGTGTCTGACTATCTGACATCCTTCAGCCACACTATGGGGTCTTCCTTGTAAATATTTCCCTAGTCCTTTCCCAGGAATATTTCCTTGCTTTTTCGTCATACCCTGAACTGGTTGGATTGTGAGAACAGCCCCCAAGTCGTTCAGTACATCTCAACCCCATAAATTAATGGGAAGATGTTCCAAGACAAATGGTTAAAATCATCCTTCATGTCCTTCCTCATCTTGCCATTTTAAGATCTTACTACTCTTGAGGGGTGCGGCATCTGTCCCCACTTCTTGTAAGGTGGAAGAGGACCTGTCCAGAGGCCAGCTACTAGGCCAAGATGCTTTAGATATCACAGTAGTTTCTGCACCAGTATTCAGAATTCCTTGAATAGGCTTTCCATCAACCCAAAGGGTAAGGGTAGGGCTGTTCTCAAGGGTAGAAACCCAGAAGGTGGCAGTCGCTGTGGATCCAAATCCTTCATCACCTCTAGTATCCTTAATTGTAGCACGTTTAGTGGGCAACTGCGGCAAGAGAACTAGCTGAGCAATTCTATCTCCCTGGGGAATAACTGCAACTCCCCTATCCTCAGTAACCATAATTTTAATTTCTCCAGTAAAATCTGAGTCTATCACTCCTGGAAGGATCCTAATTCCCTTCAACAAGGCACTGCTCCATCCTAGGAGAAGGCCTACACTCCCTGAAGGAACAAGGCCGTACACTCCAGTACTCAATGCTTGAGGGCCCATTTGAGGTGTCAGTACTGCTCTGGCGGAGGAGTGGAGGTCCAATGCTGCGCTTCCTGGGGTACCTCTAACAAGGTATTTGACATAAACGGGTGGGTTTGAGGCACAAACTGAACTGGAGTAGGGGTAATAGTGGTATTCATGGCTCCGTATACTTTGGTTTGTGGGCCCCGAAGCAGGCCCCGCTGCCCGTTTCCCAAAGTGGGGAGAGGGCGGCCATCAGCATCTAATTTTGACCTCCATTCATTACCCCAATGATGGCCTTTTCGGCATCGAGGGCACAGGCCAGAACTCGTAATCCCCTTGTTCCCTGGACAATACCTCTTAAAATGTCCAGCTTGTCCACATCCAAAGAAAGTTTTATTCTTGCTAGATCTCTTTTGCATTGCAGCTGTAAGCACTTGTCCCATAACAAAATTTCCATCAATTTCCTTGCAAACTCTAAAGTAATCATCTAAGGTTTTTGATCTATGTGGTCTATTGGCTTCTTTGCACCATTTATTAGCATTTTCGAAGGTTGTTTTACTACGGGCATGGCGGTATCAGCATCCCCAAACAATTTTTCTGCTAACTGGAGTAGTTTATTAACAAATTCTTCAAAGGGCTCAGAGGGTCCCTGGACCACCTTGGATAGTTGGCCTCCAGCTGCCTTATTAGGCAAGGCTTTCTAGGCTCTAATGGCTGCAGCGGCAATTTGGGCATAAACGGCAGGATCATAATGAATCTGCTGATAGAGAGCAGCATATTGTCCTGATCCGCTTAGCATTTCCAGATTTCTCTGGGGCTGCCCTGCCTGTGCATTTAATGTTGCTAAGGTAACACACTGCTCCTGATATTCTCCCCTCTCCAGTAAATAGTCTCCTCTACTCAAAGTCACATGGCATACTTGTTGCCAAATTCCTGGTGTTAAATTAAAGGTGCTATAGGACTCAAAGTTTTCAAAGTAAATGGTACCAAGGCCCCATAGGAGGAAACTGCTCCTTTAAGGCTCTTTAATTCCTTAAAAGGCAAAGGCACGTGATGCCTAGGCATTTGCCAGGGGTTGTTGGAGTGAGGGATTTCCATTGCAGGATAAGAAAAACTGGAACCTGCTTTCTAAAAAATCACCCCCTTCTTAGAGATGGGCTCCACTACCCACCAATCCTTCAGGGAGCATTCATCATATGCTGGAGGAAGGTGGTCGCTCCCCTTTCCAATCTGCTCCCTTTCGGACCTTGCATTTCTTTAATTTTTTTCTTTAAATAAGCTATCTCCTTTTCCAAAGTTTCCTCCTCATCCTCAGAGCTGGAGCTATTCTCCACCTCATACAAGGATTTCTTACCTGCATCATCCTGTGCCAATACTCATAGGAAGGAACTCATGATCCCCATGGCGTGATCAAAACTCACACTCACGTAGTGCTACTTTCAATTTGATCCCGCGCTGCTTCTCCAATACGCTCCACTCACTTCACCACTTCACTGGATGGGCGGCATCTTCCAGGAACCATATATAACCATCAAGCCAGGGAAGGAAAAACACAGACTCAGGAAAAATCAGGAATTCAACTTCAGGGTGTGTGTGTGTGTGTGTGTGTGTGTGTGTGTGTGTGTGTGTGTGCAATAGGATATCAAGTGTAAATTTCCTGGGGCACCATGCCTTAGCCAGGATGTTTTGCTCTTAGAGGAATCGCAGAATGTTACTTAGTAGACAGCAGCATATGGAAAGTCTCAGCCAGGCCATAGCAGCCCTTCAGGGTCCTACACTCCTCCTCCTCCTCCTCCTCCTCCTCCTCCTCATCCTCCTCCTCCTCCTCATCCTCATCCTCCTCCCCCTCCTCCTTCTTCTTTGTCCATGACTAGTTAACAAAGTGTGACCAACAGCAATCACAAGAACCAACCAATAGCAAACAACCCACCATGCCTCTCAGGGTTTTAGCATTTATATTCCATTAAAAAAAGTCCCCAATTCCAAGCATCACACAATGACAGAAACTATTTGCCACTGAAAAAAAAATCATACCCCTGCTAGTGCACAAGGCAAATTATAATCAGGTGCTGTAGACAATCTAAAGCAGGCCCTTATCTCACACCCAGGATTAAAGTGAAAAGATTCTTATAATATTTTTGGCCTTTTAAAATAAACCAAAACTCCAAAATTGTCAATAGGAACTTTGGCATCTAGAAGCTAAGAGCAACCAAGAGTGCATTTGATAGTGAATAAATTACAGAAAATTACATACTGGCCAGACAATTTAGTGACCCTTAGGATGAACACGGGATGGGAAAGCAGAAAGCATTAATGAAATTGGGGTAGTCCATTTTCTATTGCTAACAAAATAGCAGAATTGGTTAATTTAGTGAAATGGAAGTTAACTTGGGTTTCAGTTTTGAGTCCAGAGAACGCAAGACACTGTTTGGGGTGAGGAACTCAAATTCAAGTGGAAAACTGAAGAATAACTGGGTGTGTGTACAAAGGATAAAGCGTAAGATTTAAGCTATCTTGGTTTATACCAGATGCTCTTCTGAAAATAAAACATGGACGAACCTCAACAATTCCTCTTAATGATGTCATTACCTCTAAAAGCTCCTGCTTTCTTTTGACACCATCATATTGTGAATGAAACTTCATCATGAATTTTAGCAGAGATGAACCACATCCAAACAACAGCAAGGAATTATAGAACTTAAAATTTACATTTTTATGGCAGCCTTGTAAACTTATGGTCTGTTTCAAGTGGATAGTATTTCTGACTAGTTCTTCCAGATATTTTTTTTCTAAGTATTAAGACTTCTGGTGGCTCTAAAAGAATAATTTGGCCCACAAAAAAGAAAATAGAAGACAGCGTTGGATCCAAAAGGCTAGATTTTAGATGGATTTAGTCTCTCAAACAGGAGGTTAGTAGAGTTGCTTTTATCAAAAATAGGTATAGGAATTTCTCATTGGGATCTAGTGATCATGTTTTAAGATGTTCATTCAAAAATTGAGATATTGAAGAGTTATGTGTATTCTTGTGGTCACTATAGTATTAGTTCCAAAAGCTAACGTATCAAAGCAACTGAAATATCCATCAACAGATGGATGGATGAGGAAAATGTAATACATACATACAAACATGTAGTATCAGGAAGAGACAGACACATCACACACACACACACACACACACAGAGAGAGAGAGAGAGAGAGAGAGACAGAGACAGAGACAGAGACAGAGAGACAGAGAGACAGAGAGACAGAGACAGAGACAGACAGAGAGACACAGAGACAAAGACAGAAACAGAGAGACAGAGAGACAGACAGAGCGAGATTCACCCATACACATTCACAGAGAGAAATTCACATAGAGAAACAGATTTTCAGAGATTCACACACACACACACACACACACACACACACACACACACACAGGAAGAGAGACAGAGAGAAAAAGAGAGAGAGGATATTCAGTCATATAGGCAATTTTGTCATCGATGATGACATGTACAAACCTCAAGAATACTATGCAAATGAAGGACAAATTCTACAGAATGATATTTCTTTAAAGTATCTTAAGTAATCAAATTATTAGAAACAGCAAGTACTCTATTTTTTACCAGGGGCTAGCAGGAAGAAGAAAGAGGTAATACTCAAAACATAAGAAAGTTATAGATGTCGCTTTCCTCATGTGCTTATAATTCATAATAATATACTGTATACACAAAGTTTTGTTAGATGATGTTATCATGCTATGTTCATGACACAATGAAAAATAAAAAAAAAAAAGAAAACAAAAGAGTCCAAGCAAGAGATTGCCGTGGTAAAGAACAGCTAAGAGAGCCTGGAGACTCAGTTGCATTTCATGTTAATACAAGATTGTTCAGAAGAAGCTTTCTAAAGACATTATTATTTTCATATGATTGATTATCACAGGCAGAGGAGCTTCAAAAACCATAATGTAAGAATGATTTAGGTAGAAACACATGTAACTTATGTCTATCATTGCAAAATCTACCTGATTTTGATGTTTGGTCAACAATGTATGCTATATTTAGCAGTGTCTGGCCAGGGAAACAATGAAGACCTATATGGAAAATGTCACTCCTGGGAATTAAGCTGGCACTTAAAGATATACATTAAAAATGTTCATATCCCACTTGAAGAGAAATATGGGTTTTCTACAAACATGGTGAATTACCATAAACTCAAGTGGCTTCTTCAGTAATACTATGTAATATGATATGCAATAAATACATTAAATGCAAAAGTAACTTTTATTCACCTGATGTAATTGTCCTCTTGGAGGCTTATTGCCTCCATCTTGTAACCTAGACCTAGGCCCAGAAGCTTCTAGCCTCTGCAAATCCAAATAAGGCCTAGAATATTTTCGGTGTCTGAGACCTGCTGCTGAATAAGCTTAACCTTAGTTTTTTCTGATCTCTAGCTAACTGGTTCGACTCAGCTATGCTGGTTCAAACTCCTTTCCACACTAACTGACTCAATCTTGCTTCTCTGGGATTCTTCTGAATTACTCTGCTTAGCCTCAAACTAACTCTAGCAACTGGCTCTAATCTTCTGGTTCCTTCTCATTCTCTGACTCATTCTGTCTTTACCTGTGTCTAGTGGTCTAGTTTGTTCTCTCTTCAACCTGTCTCTGTAAAACTCTCTGAGCAAAGACTGATTCCTCTCTTTTTTCTTCTCTCTCTCTCTCTCTCTCTCTCTCTCTCTCTCTCTCTCTCTCTCTCTTTCTCTCTCTCCACTGCCCCTGTGATGCTCCCTTAAGTAGATTCTTTTTCCTGTCTGTTCTTGTAATAGATGGGCATATTCTATCTCTGACTCATTCTGTCAAATCTTTCTGTTTGTCACTTTGTCTGCCACTCAATTAGACATTACTTTCAGACAAGGTATTTCCATCTACTAATTTTACCTTCATTGTTTAGGATTAAAGGTGTGTCCTAAATGTGTGTCTGTATTCCAGTCAGAGGGACTAATAGTGTGTGCTAGTGGCTGAGCCACAGCATCACATGATCTCTGGATTCACAGTGTGATCAAATAACCTGCAACAATTAAGCACTCTTTTGAGAGAAGACAAGGTTGAGAGAAAGTTTTATGTAGTTTAAGCTGGCTTTGAACTCACTATGTAGTTGAGGATGGCCTTGAACTCGTGATCATTCTGCCTCCATTCCCCAAGTGAAACTGAAGGTTTATGCTACCATGCCCAGGTCATGACTGTACTTGAATCTAAGTACACAAAAATACATCTCAATGTTTAATTTAGGAAAACAACACAGGCACTATAACCTTCAGTGGAAAGATTCCAAAGGCCACTTCACTGATGAATCCTTAAATTTTTTCTTTGTCAGCATCATGTGGAGACAAAGCTCACAGTCCACCAATTCAGTGTTTCTCCATGACTTGAAGGACTTTGTAAATTGCTTTTAAAACCCATGACTTGCTTCTGAAATGTGACCTAAGTACAAAAGTGACTGTGATTGTTCCTCTAATGAGTCACTCATCACCTTTTCAATATCCCAGTTGCTTACATCTAAAGTTCTTGGTTAAGACAAAAGTTACTGTTTTATGTTCTCAGTAAGAGAAGTTAAACTGATTCTAGAGAAGGGAAGAGATGCACTTTGGTATTGTGGTGATTTGTTTGGGGCACTTTAATTCTCTGCCTTTATTCCAAAGATGGACTCATCTTGTCACTTAATAGCATCCCACCATTCAAGCTGCCTGGCTGTTTCTGAGGAGGGATTAATCCATTTCAACACCAGCTGCAAGACACTCCAGGGAAGCAGATGTGCCCTCTTCGCTGTGATTACTTTCAGCTCTTACTTTGCCCTTTACTGTCTGTTTGAAATTTAACTTTAATGGAATCAGAATGGCATTTACCCAGGGATCAGCTCCAGATTGTTGGAAACTCACAAATAAAGGTTACAACACATTAAGTCTACTAATCGCTTTTTTTATTTTTTGACAGCATCGGCCAATAGTTACCGTTGAGTAAGAGCAATTAAGAAAGCCATGTGCTTTCCTAAGGTAAAAGTAATTGATCATTTCTCTTCTCATATTGTCTGCTGTCATCAATCACAAGTGTGGTCCAGATTGGGATTCCAAAATAGCGGCCCAGAATTTGGACGCAGCAATGAGCAACCCATTCAAGATGTGGGAAGTAACAGAGAACTGCCAAGCACAAACCCAACAGGAGAGACTGAGTTGATAGCTGGGAAGGCATATCTACCATGAAGAAGAAAGTGTAAGAAATGACTCTCTAATTTTGCTTTGCAAGGAGTTGAAAATATACCAAAGCTCCAGAATTCAGTCCTAGATAAGACTTGAATACTTACATTTTTCAGTTGTAACAGCTAGACTTGTTTACTCAAATTCTTTAGAAATGTCATGGGGTAACATTTATATATTTAGTATTTAAGCACATTCCTATTGGAAGAATTACCTTTCTTTAAGGCAATATCTTGATCACTGATGAAGAAGGAAAGCTCTACCTGAGCCTTCTATTTTAGTGTCTTCTAGAGCGGCAAGGGCAGAGAACTGTTCCTCTGCTGTGTTTGTAATGGAATCCAGAAAGAATAGAGAGACATATGGAAGACATCTGATCTAGGAGACTATGAAATGTAGCAGAAAAGATGAGTGGCTAAGGGAAAATGTGGCATGCATGCACAGTGGAGTTTATTCAGCTACGGATAATGCAATCATGTCATTTTCTGGACAACAAAGGTTATTTGTTTATTAAATTATATATCTTTAGCCTCAAATCATGATTTCAACCAGCACAATATAAAATGTGTTACCTCACATTTTAAGATGGTGATGGTTAATCTTCATTACCAACTTAACTGGATTCAAAAACACCTAGGAAATACCCCTCTGTGTGTCTCTTGAGGGTATTTCAGACAGGAACACCCATTAATGACTGTGTACTAGCATTTCCTGCCTCTGCTTCCTGGTTGAATTCAGTATAACCGGTTGATTGGTGTTCCCTCTGTCAGAGTTGTTGTTTCCCAAGTAAGAGCTGTGATTCACATGAACAGAAAGGTGTCAATGAAGTAGTGAGGATGCTATTATTAAATGAAAGGAGAGAAAGAAGATAGAAACTCCCTGCTAAGCCAAAGGGCCTTGAGGAGGTTTGTCCTGGAAGTGAGGATGTTATGAAGTAAATCCTATGGGGAAGATTGTGTGTGCTAATGAATCCATCCATAATCTATTGGAAATCTGGTCAAGGTCCCATCAGGAAACTTATAAACATGAGTCTGTAATATCTATTTTACCTAAGAATAGGAAAATTAGTTGTAAAGACGTGGCATAACGTGGAAGTGATCCACATAGTAGCGTTTCTATTGACACTCATCATGCTAGACAAGAATCTGTCATCAATCCACCAACAGGAGATGCCTTCATCCCTCTCTACCTGCCTGTTGTTGAGTCTGCCTGCATCTTGCCTCAGTGGGAGCCAAGAAAGCAAATGTGCACAATATATTGCAACAGCAGGAAAATGTAACAGAAGTTTTTTGTGTAAATTCTCCAGTTTTCTGGGTGAAAGGTGAAATAAAGTTTATCTCTTAGAAGTGAAGGAAAAAAACAGATAGTAATTGGAAGTTTGAAGAGATCAAAGAGTATAGAAACAGTCATCTAGTGTAAGAAAAGATTATAAATCCTATTCCCAGGCACAATATAAAAGGCACCCTCAAAATTCAATGTCAAAAGATTAAAAACGACATCAGTGACCTTGCTTTTGTGTTTTCTCCCCAGCAACAGTGAAGAGCTGGTGCAGCTAGAGGTAGCAGGTGGAGGACTGAGCTAACTTTCGCAGAGTGCAGTGGAAGAAAAGAAAAGCTCAAGATCGAAGGGACTGACCATGAGCATGAAGTGGCAAAGATGGCAGAGGAGAACACCAGATGGGTCGTTCCCTCTTGGGTAGAGGCATGTTTGAGTTAATACACGAAAGTCAGTGAGCTGAAAGTTTAGTATAAAAAAAAAAAAAAAGAAAACAGTCAAGGACGGATACAATAAAGATTTAAAAATGGTTCAATGCGTTGATGTATAGAATACAACCATGTGGAAAATCATGTTGTTAAGCAATTTAGCGCCCACAAACTGATGGAGACCAACATCTAAACCTTTACCATATGATTGACTTTAATGCTTAATGTTACATGCTTTGAAAGGACTTCCTATCTACCCATGTAGCAAGAACTGCCTATGAGCCATTTGTTCATGAACAAGAAATGAGTACTTCGAGTGTAGTATTATACTTTGTACTTTTGGCTGTGAAGTATACTCCACAAGCCTATGTATTAAAGACCTGTGTGCTGACCCCCATCTGGGTACACAGCTTGGAGAGGCAGGTGACATTTTAGGACAACTTAGTTTACAGAAGTAGGTCACTGTGGGCTTGGCCTAGAAACTTGACCTGCTAGTTCCTGACTCTCCTACCCTCTCTTTTTCCTCCCTGGTTTCCAGGGGTAAGCACCTTTGCACTATCATATTCTCTCCACAATGATGCACTGAAGACTCTGAGGTCCAATCAAAAGCTTAGACACCAGAAGCCAAAAGTGATTCTTCTCCTTCTAAATTGGTTATCTTAGATATTTTTCTCAGCAATGAAAGACTGAATTGGACACATAACTTGAGGCCAACTCAGTATTTGATTCTTCTACTAAAGGTCAAAAAAGCACTGTCTACCTAAGGACAGTCTACCTACATCCAGTCTACATAAGGAAGGAAGGGAGGGAGGAAAGGAGGGAGGGATGAAGGAAGGAAGAAGGAAGGAAGGAAGGAAGGAAGGAAGGAAGGAAGGAAGGAAGGAAGGAAAGAAGGAAAGAAGGCTGCCCAGTCTCTCCCATGCCTCTCCAGCAATGTGAAAACAGTAAATTTGCCTATTTCATCTTCTCAATCTGTATTTTGAATGATCTTCATTCCTGAGTCCCACACTCATAGGCTGACATTTATATCCTCAAAAATACAAAGGCAGATTGTTGTAGCAAATTTTTAGCCTCTTTGTTCTGGCGTCATCTGTTCTTAAAACAGGTGCTCTATGTTTCTGTTGGATTGTTATTGCTAATCTGCTTGAACTGCTTGCATAGCTATACACTTCTTCCTTCATGGAGTGCATGGAATGCGTTCATGTTAACAAAACTAGCCACTGTTTCCCACTGTGAGCCTACCTAACCCAGCTACATCATTCTTTGCTTCGCAGCATGCCACACATACTTAGCACCCTGCCATCTGATTTCTCACAAGTAAACCTTTGCAAGGACCTTTATCTTTCAGGGATGTCCTCTCCATTCCTCCACCATGCCCTCTTCCGTATTTACTACAGTTTACACTGCATTCTTCTCAGGCATGCTCTTCTTCAAAAGCCTTCTTGAGAGCTCCTAATGACTTTAACAGCTCCACCGATGATGTGCCCTCAGCTTCCTGTTCCTCTCAGTATTGAGGCATTTTTCCTGTTGAGATTGTCAGTTTATGGTTTGTCTCTTTTCTGAACCATGAGCTTGTCTTCACAGAACTTTGTTTCCAAGTTGAACATCCCACCATTCTTTACAAGCATTCAGAGGACAGGATGGGAAATTAATGCAGATTTTCTCAATGAATGATTGACACTTAACAATTCCTAGTTAACAAAAATAATAATAGCCTTTGCTGATTTAATCATAGTTTCTGCTATGAGTACACAGCCTGTCGTTCCAAGAGTATATACAAAAGGATGGCAAACCACTGAAGGCACCTGGAAAACAGTGAGCTTCTTGGATATTAAAATTCAGGGCCTGATCAACCCAACCAATCTAGGGTCTACTAGATTAGAGAGTGTTATAGAGGAAAGATGACCAACACAGTGCAGAGCGCTGTGGGTTCAGCTTAGTCACTTATAGTGAATATTTGGCTCTAGGATCAATAGCTTTCTTTCCTTAGTTGAAAAAGATGCTCTTTGCATTAAATTGATACAGAGCAAAAGAACAAGCGTATTTGAGGACTGTGGTAAGAACTAACATAGTTATATGACATTTTCTGTCTTTTGCTTTTAACTTCATGAGGTAATATCTCTATATAATATGTATGATAAAAAAATTTTCTAAGAGCAAAAAAAAAAGCCATTAAAGTCAGGCAATCAGCATGGTGGGGGTTAAAAACATAGAGATTGACCTCTCTGACTTTGGTGGTTGCTTAGTTACAGCAAGCCACCTTTACTTACTCAACCTAAAGACTTCAAATTTCAATGGCTCCTTCACCTGACTAGCCAGTTCAGCTACAGAGATGCTGAAGAGGATGGCATGGGTTCATGGATCTGATGCATGCTCCTTGTATCTGCCTTTCTCTTGATCAAGAGGCTCCACAGGATACCCACAGTGGAACCAGTGTGTGTGAGAATTATCTAGGGTATTCCTCCTAGATGATCCAGTGGAAGGTGTGTTCCAAGAAAGATGGAAAAAGGTAAGTATTCATTCTTAAGGTTTATTATCTGTGGCTCTATTTTACTTCATCTACTGTCTTCGAATTGGGAGTTAGAGAACACAAGATATTTTAATGTGCTTCCTAACCTAGTGAAAGGAGCCATTGGGAAAAAAAAACTGTGCCTAGGGAAAGTTTTCAGTTCACAGACAGGATCTTCACTGTGCCTCCAACTCACCAACTGTGTTATTGGCCATTCAGCCCCCTTGAGCTGAAACTCCCTCACCTATAAAATAAAGTTTATATCCCCATAAAGGGCTGTTATGAATAGGAGCTGAGATCTCACATGCAAAGTGCTTAATAAAAGCCTTCATAGAGCTGCCAATCAACAAAGAATACCCACTCTCCCAGGGAGTTCAACAATCCACTTGGGACACAAGAATTTACATAATTAACCGTAACAAAATGTTATAAATATAATTAAGCAAACCCTATGAGACTAACTACAAGGACATAATTAATTCTGCTAGAAGGGGATAGAGGGGAGGAGGGGGAGATTTTACAAAGGAGTCTCTGGGTTTGCTGTTAGCTTCTGACTTTCTCCTCTTTGCCTCTTTAGCCATCAAGCCATCAGACAACATATATACTCTGGCAACCCACTATTAAAAATAACCTTTCGGTACCACATCCCTTTCTAGTCGACTATTCCTTTCTCCCTCATATTTGAAGTACAACATGAAATATTTGGGTGTGTTTGTGCAGTGGGAGTTGTTTTAAATTTACTACAATCTGGTGAATATTCTTTCTATTCATCAGATAACTTTATGCAGCCTCTTTTCTTGGAAAGGCGCCTAACTTAGGTTCTCTTCTTTTCTCTCCAAACCCTTCCTTTTAAAATCTCATCAAGCTCTTTAAGTGTACGTGTATTATTCGTTGCAAAATGACTCTTGGCTCTGCATTTTCAACTTTTAACTCCTTCTTGAGCACATAACATATTGTGTATTCGATTGCTGATTTGACATGACCTAAGCATGTCTAACAGGTTTTACAAACACACGTCTAATGTTTAATGATTTTCCCAAACTTCCCTTAACAAAGCAAGTTCAATGAAATCTAACTTCTTAGTGGTACAGTATTTGCTAGTATATGCAAGAGCCTCACTTTCATCCTCATTTATCAAGGTTGAGAGAAAGGAAAGTGAGGAGGAAAGAAGAAAAGAAGAGGAAGGAAAAATGAAGGAAAGAAGGAAGGAAGGAAGGAAGGAAGGAAGGAAGGAAGGAAGGGAAGAAGGAAGGAGGAAAAGGTCTATTCATTTCTCAGTATATAAACAATGACAACAAGAGCTACTGTTCATTTCCTTTGTTCACACCTCAGCTATTTCTGATCCATCACTAAGTCCTATTAGCTCTACTCCTTTCTTCATCCCTCCACCTCCCCAGAAATTGCCATGGTTATGTCTCACCTAGACCCATGCAAGAGCATAGCATATTGTGTTTATAGAACATAGCATGTTGTATTTATATGTAGAGAGAGTACATTAGTTACTTTCCTATCACTTTGATAAAAAACAAACAAGTGAAACCCACCATGACCAACAAAAATTATAAGGGGAAGACTTATTTTGGATTATGGTTCCAGAGGGGTGTTAGCAGGAAGAGGAGCCTGAGAGCTTATATATTAAACTGCAGGCACAAAGCAGCAAGAGCAGAGTGACTTAACTTAAACCCGTTAATCTCAAAGTCCCCTGCTCAGGGCCATGCTTCCTCTAGCAAAGATGCACCATCTAAACCTCCCAAAACAGAGCTGGGGACCAAGTTCTCAAATGCCTGAGACTATGAGGGACATTTCTCATTCAAATTATTATACATGCTAATCATCTTACACTGCACAACCATGGCTCACCATTCTCTAATCAAAAAACTTCTAAAGTGGTTTTTATAATGGGCTGGAGAGATGGGTCCATGGTTGAAAACACTTTGATTAGATTTAAGACCCAATCCATAAGATGGAACCTGAATCTGACACTGCTAAAAATACCCAAGAACATGAGATTAGGTAGGTCATGAGCCCTAAGGTAAATCCTACTACTGTTATTCTGTTAAACGAGTGGATAAAAACAAAAATGTGGTACATTTACACAATGGAGTACTATTTGGCTATTAAAAAGCATATGAAATTTGCAGGCATATGAATGGAACTAGAAAAGAAAATCATCCTGAGGGAGGTAATCTAGACACAGAAAGACAAACATATACTCACCTAAAGTGGATATTAAGTACAAAGTAAAGAATAGCCATGCTACTTATAATTCACAGACCCAGAGAGGCAAAGTAACAAAGAGCACTCAAGTGGAAACACATGGATCTCCCTAGGAAAAAGAAATAGAATAGATTCCATGGGGACTGACTGCAGATGTGAATGGGAACAGGAGGAAACAGGAGAATGGAGTGAGAGTGTACTGAAAGAGACAACTGGAATTGGAGAGGCATTTCAGGGGTGATGTAGATACCTCGTGCACTGGAAACTCCCAGGAATCTATGAGGGTGACCCTAGCTAAGACACCCGATAACACAGATAACAGAGCCTAAAATAGCCATCTTCTGAAACCAGGCAAGACTTTCAGTGGAAGAACTGAGACACAAACACAGCCACAAAACCTTTGATCTACAGTGTGTCTTGACTGCAAGATGTGCTGGGGTAAAGGTGGCACAGAGCTCTTGGGGGTGACAAACCAATACTCGTCCAGCTTGAGAGCCATGCTACAAGAGGGATCTCATGCCTGATACTGTGTAGAGAGCCAGCAACCAGAGGGTAGATAGCTCAGAGACATAGAGTAGAGCCAAACAGGGTGTGGAGCAGGAAGTCAATGAAATGATTAATGATATTTTGCTATGCTTGTAGACTGGAGTCTACCATAATAATCATCAAAGAGGCTTCATTCAGCAGCTGTTGGGGGGAGTCACAAAAACCCACAGCCAAACAGCTCAATCCTGTGGAAGAGGGGAAGGAAAGATTTTAGGGGCCAGAGGGGTCAAAGAAACCACTGGAAAATCTACAGAATCAACTAAACAGGGCTCATAGGGACTGACAGAAATTGAAGTAACAATCAAGGACCCTGTATGGGTCTGAACTAGTTCCTTTGCATATGGTTGTATAGCTTGGTCTTCTTGTATGACAGTGGGAGCTGGTGATTTCTTTGACACTTTTGACTGATTTTGGGACCCCTTTCTTCCTCCTAGGTTGCCTCATCGAGCCTTAATATGAAGAGAGATGCCTAATCTTATTGCAACTTGATATACCATGTTTGGTTGATATCCCCAGGAGGCCTGCTCTTTTCTGAAGGGAAATGAAGGAAGAGTGGGTCTAGGAAAGAGAGAGCATGAGGAGAGGGAACTGAAGGAGCAGGAGGGAGAGGAAACTGGAATGAGGGTGTAATATATGAGAAAAGAAAGAAAGGAAGAAAGAAAGAAAAAGAAGGAAGGAAGGAAGGAAGGAGAGAGAGAGAAAGAAAGAAAGAAAAGAGAGAGAAAGAGGGAAGGAGGGAGGGAAGAAGAAAGGAAGAAAGGAAGGAAGGAAGGAGGGAAGAAAGAAAGAAAGATAGAAAGAAAGAAAGATAAGTGAGAAGACATTGGCAGTCATTTAGGACTCTGCTTGATAGAGCAGAAAGGATACAACTAAAGAAAAATATAACACCGCAGAATGCTCATAAAATGAAATAAAATAAGGTATTCAATACAAAAAATAACAATAAATATTTGGAAAATCTGACTTTCATAAAATACAAATTATGTGGTACGTCCCTCTTTTTACAGTTTACATTGTCTTCTCATTTCATCTACAAAATAAGTGCTTTACCAACAACTGGAAATGTGTGTGCCATCATACACATCAACTTGAATGTTTCTGCCACTGAATTGCAGTGTTACCCCAATTTTTCCAGACTGGGTCTCACTCATACTTCTCATCTGATCCAATGCCGTCTCCTGGGCAGCTAAGTTCTAAGACTCCACCCCCACCACCAAGGATCACTTTTTCTCTGCTGTCACTAAACGCTACATTTTCACAATGTGTAGTTCCTTTGCACGGGATGCTACTTGTGTGCTTGTTTTTCTCCCCCTCCTTTTGTGCTGTATCAGTTACTGCTGCTTCTGGCTCTCCAGTCAGTGCCTGGCATTTGATAAACATTCACAGACTGTTTGTTGAACAAATGTCTGAGTGAAGTTCTGGAAATGTTAGGCAAGTGGCATTGTTGCCAAACACAATTAAAATTAAAGTACAGGAACCTTTATGGCTTTACTTATCTACTTTTTAAAGTAGCAAATGTATTTGAGAATGTGTCAGTGGGAGCAGTCGTTGGTGAAACTGTAGTGTTGATTTACAACCTGTGGGTCCTCACAAGAGTAGGGATCAGGTCACTATAAGGAAAAATGGCATAACTGAGGCTGCCAGGACACCTCAACACTGGAAGGCCCTGTGCCCTCGGTGGCACATAGAAGCACTCATCTGCCTAGAGCAAGAATAAGTACAGTCCTTTCCCCCTTAGACTAATAAGGTCATAGCCAAGAACAATGATTGTCTCTTTTCAAGTGTTAAACACAAGTGCACCCATCTTACAGAGAGGTAGTTCTACCAATGCAAGAGGCTGAGTGAAATTGAGATGCTACGTTAAGCAGCCATCTCTACATGGCCACATTTGAAGTGAGCCAGAAAGACTGCACACCCTACGCTGTGCACCTCCTTGGGAACCTCAGATGCCATAGTCAAAAGCATTTGTCCAAAAACAGCTCCAGTCACAGTAGGTGCAGCACCCAGATGCTCTGCAGGTGCAGGTAGGTGCTTTGGTGAAGACGCTGGCATTCTACGTGACCTCCATAACTCTCCAGTTACTGAGGACTTTTAATGGGGAACCTTGCAGTTCTGATTTCATCTTTCTTCTGTGAAAGAGCCTGCACGCATTTATGCTCTTGTGAATGGTAGGAAGACCTATCCCTACAAAAACTCATCCCAGCAATATATCCACACCCACTGCTGAGGCCAGAAAGTGTGGTAAGTGCACTACATATGCCATCAAATCATTACCTATAGCTTCCTGTAACTCACACGTGCCAAAAACAACCTCCTGTCTAGACTGTGAGTCCTTAATTCAACATTAGATGGTCATTGGCACCGTTGAAAGGACACTGTGTTAGTATTAGTATGTGATGTTATGTCTTTTGGGGCTATTTTAAACAACAGCCTTGACTTGTTCTCATTTTTCCTGTTTTTGCCTTCTTTCCAGATATGAGTTTCATCTTCAAGATGCAAGCAGCAGAGAAAGAGCAGCTTGTGTTCTGTGGCTCCTTCTATTGATCTACTACTGCAAATCAGATAAACCACACACACACACACACACACACACACACACACACACACACACACTCACTCACACACACACCCTGGGATAAGTATCATCAAACAAACTAGGCAATACTTCAGAGCCATTTTGATGTATCAGTGTTAATGTCACTAAAACATTGGCAAGGTAGAAGTTGCTTTATTAAAATTTGTCAACTAACCAGATCCCCCAGAGTTCCCAGAGACTAAACCACCAACCAGAGGACACATGGAGGGACCCATGGCTCCAGATGCATATGTAGCAGAAGATGTCCTTATCTGACACCAATGTGAGGGGAGGCTCTTGATCCTGTGGAAGCTGGATGCCCCTGACTAGGGCGATGCTAGAGCAGTGAGGTGGGATTGGGTGAGTGGGTGGAGGAGCACCCTCCTAAAAGCAAAGAAGAGGGAGGAGAGGGGGGATGGAATGGGGGCGGGTTATGAAGAAGTAACTGGGAAGGGGGATATCATTTGAAATGTAAATGAATAAAATGATTAATTAAAAAAAATGGACAACTCTCAAACAAAGTAAATACAATTCAAGGTGACACTTCCTGTCAAAAAAATCTTGCTTCCAGAAGATGACTTTTTAGCACCCTAAGCACATTAGAATCATCTGAGAAGTTATTTTTAAAACTACATCAAGAGGTTATGATTTAATTGGCTTGAGGTGGGATCTGATGATAGACACTTCTTTAACTCCCTAGAATGTTTTAATGAGCAGTTACTGTTGAAAACCACCACTCCTGACGGATGAGCAAGAACCTGTAACTTCCACAAAGCCAAGCTAGGAGAGCAGATGCCAGCTTTGAAGCAATGACTTGTATAGCTAATAATACGCAAACAGGGCAATACACATAAAATAAATGAGAAATAAGGAACACAGCAGGCTCAGCTGGAAATCAGTGAGATAAGGAAGATGCACTGTTTAGTTAAAAGTCCTGAATCACAATTGTACTATACCTGTGACTGCTGCTTCGCAGAGTGGCAGGTGAGCACTGTGATGCTCTGCTGATTTTGATTTTTCTGGAGACAGTTTTGATAACTTTGCCCTTTGCGTTTTACCTTTTCCATATTACCGCAGTAGGAAACCAACCCCTGCATCACTCTTCCGCTTGAAGGCCCACTTCGATGTACTGATGTAGGCGAGGAAATCCTTCTACATGAATCTCAAGGCTGTGTCAGAACAGGTTAAAGGCCAGAGAAATATGGTCATAAAACTGGCAAAGTCAGTAGTGTCTGGGAATTTCTCAGCAGGACAATGAACAGTTAGCACGCATGGCTCAGCTTGTGTTTTATGGCTCTGCAGAAGCCACCAGATTTTCTGCGCCATCCTCTCGGAACCTTGGAACCATTGTTCTGCTTAGCTTTTCCGTTTGCTCCTTGCTTATCCAGGTTCACTGAGTTTTTATTGCTTCCTTACTGTCATATAAATGGTCAGGATGTCCACTTACAAAGCCACCATGCAACCTTTGCAGTCATCAACGCCTCCATTGGCAGTAAAGTGAGATGGGAAAAGTGACTATACTCAGTCCCTTGTCTTCCTTGGATCTATGGAAACAAAACCTAACCAATTATGGATATAGAGGCTATTTAATCTGAATCTGCATCATCAATAGAATGGGCCACTATTATTTGTATTTTAGCAGAGATGCAAAGGTAAAAAGAACTGTGGAAAACTTTACATTGAAAGAAGACTTCCGTGCCAACTTGACTGCAGAAAGGCCCTGGCCAAGCTAGGTGGAAACCAGAAATTCATTGATCATGGTTGATGAGAGAGGTTCATACCTAGTTTTCTCTGTTTGGTCCTAAACTGGATATGAGGACAGAAAGTATGGGCTTGTTGGGGGTTTTGTGTGTGTGTGTGTGTGTGTGTGTGTGTGTGTGTGTGTGTGTGTGTGTGTGTGTGTGTTTGTTTTATCTTGAGACAAGGATTCATGTATCCCACATTGACCTTGTCTCACTTTGTCTCTGCCTTCTTAGTTCTGGGTTAACAAGCACTTCACGTGATGTTCCCAATATGTGGTGCTGAAAATTTAACCTCCGAATCTCTAACTTCACTGACAGAAATTAAGAATGCCATCAGTTATCAATTAAATCCTGGCCATATGTGGCCACTTATTGCCAGGAATACTGTTTGACTTCTGGGATTTTTTTCAAGGAATGGCCTTCTGACCTTCTGTAAGCATGACTTATGGTAGGTTGATTCACTAGGCTGCCTACCATAGATTCATGGAAGAATCGGTCAAAGTTCAGTTTTAGTGTGTGATCTAGTCATTCTCCATTTGTATAGTTTCTCAAACTACCAAAAAAGTGGGCTGTTGTGTTATTTAATCTTTTGTTTTCCTTCTGTTCCACAGACCAATCACAATGATAGCTCACAAATACACTGACAGTATTACTCATTAAATATGGCCTTTTAAACATTTACCTTTATAAATATTTCATACATGTATACATTGAACACTGAGAATATTTCTCATATTTCAGTTGCTGTTTCCACTTCCTTCTCTTCAGTGCCCTTTGTTCCCCCTAGAGAGTTTTAATTCTGCATTAAAAGAAAAAGTACTATAATTGTCTTTTAAAGACTGGTTTAATTTGATTAATACGATTATTGTCATTTTCTTGTAAGCAACATAACTTCATTAAGGCTAAGGAAAGAAAAACTCTGTTCAGATCAAGACTGAATACTGTTGGAGACAGCCTTTGCAAAATATAAAATCATATTTCCTAAATGAGGTGACCAAGCCTCATAGGGCCTGGGGGAACACAGCAAATACATTGCCCAGCTTTAGTCCCTGGACTAAGAGTCCTTAATGAAGGTCATATGAAGTCTAGAGTTTCAGGGACAATTCAACACACAGGCCTGGCAGCATTTTGTCCTTACAGGAGCTGCTTCCATGCTGCCCAGAAATTTCTGCCTGGTGTGCTGGCCCTTCCAAATGGTGACACAAAGTACATTATTATAATACAGGAGCATACAATACATTTTTTCTATACAAACTCACAGATTATATCCTGCCTCAGGGAACAAGTGCAGATTTATCATTACTGCATCCTTAACTGTCACTCAGGATTCCACAGTGCCACATTCCCCTCCTTGGGTTTAAATCCATGGTTAATTTGGAATCACAGTCCTGCTTTTGTTATCTCTGGTTTTCCGCCAGGGATCTTATCAGTATGTGTTTATACGTAATAAGGATTGGAAATCTTATTTTCTTAGCAGTTGGCGGTAGCATTTGTCATAGAGAGGGACTATAAACTAAAGCTCAAAAATCAAAATTGAACCCCTGGTTGTAATAGAACCTGAGACTTGTGCAGTCCCAACTAAATATATACACTCTGCCAATGGCAGCAGGGGAATTATTTTTTATTATGTTGCAAAGTGGGGGAAGTACTAGCAAAAGACAGAAAGCAAGATAATTCCTTATAATACCTAGCAGCTTTCCAAAACATTTTTCACTCTAAACTAATAAAATTCTTGTTGTTATTGGAACTTTTGTAGAAAGCAATGTACAGGTTATATTTTGGTCTTGGTCTACAAGGCAAAGAAAGAGACAAAATTTCAACTCTGTCATTTTATTCTCTATTCTGATGCTTTGATTTCTAAGGTCTAGATGGTAGTGGGGCTTTCTTGTCTAAAGTCAAATAGTTCCCAGGGATGGTAAATAAGCAGCCCACTAGTATGATTTTTTCAGAAGCAAATCAACTAATCTAGAATCATATCCCAATCCCCTCCATCATCGGGCTAGTGCACTCTGGCCTACTCTCTGTACATAATCATCCCAGGACCAAGGAAGATCTATACAGTCAATGACATCACCTCAACCTGCTGAGCCTATGTGTCTGCCTAACCCTAAATGCTTTCCCATATGCTTGCAGGGAGCATGGCCACTTTCTAAGGCCCCATGATGAGCATAGCATCTTTCCCATGACAATCATTCTCTGAACCATTGGCCTTTCTGTACCTCGAATATGTATATAGCAGAATCTGAAAGTGTTAGTAGGAATAGTCCAAAGAAAAATAAACAGAAATACGTGTTGAACATTACTGCCACTGCTGAATTCTCTGAGCAGAAACTGGGCCTGGCCACATTTGCTTTAACCTCTGAGTAAGAAGGAAGAGATATGACAAATTCAGAAGAATGTATCTAAGGTTCGTGTCACTTATCTTTTTCGTTTTCTCTGGAGTGAAAGACTAAACCAATAAAACAATTCTTAATACCTTTTATCAAAGCATTCTCATACATACATGAGACTGATATACAGAGAGCTCCTGGCTTATGAGGCCCTTGGAGCTGGTCTTTACTACTTTGTGGGTTCTTTTTTTCACCCTTTATCCTCCTACTTTCCCACACTAGTACTACATAGGAAAGAAACAAGGATGGAGTGGAAATGTGAGAGAAAAGGAGAGAGGGGAGAAAAGAGAAAGAGAGAGAAAGAGAGAGAGAGAGAGAGAGAGAGAGAGAGAGAGAGAGAGAGAGAATCCTTTTGTTATTTCTTTGACCACAGCTACTAACTAACCACAACCAACCTACATGACCAACAAGCTACCATTGCCTCTCCAGGGCCCTCACAATTATGTTACTTCTGAAATTTTCCCAGAATTCCAAATGTCACACAATCACAGAAATTATCTATAGCTGGCAAAACCATGCTTCTGCTAGAGCACAAAACAAATCATAGTCAACTACTTCAGACAGTCCAAAGCAGCCCCACATGCCTACCCCTGGGATTAAGATGAAAGCACATTCTTATAGTATTTCTCTGGGGTGTTTTGTTTTGTTTTGTTTTGTTTTGTTTTGTTTTTTTAAGAAACCAAAATTCCAAGATTCTCACAGATGTCACTACAGGTCCTGCTGAAGATTGGCTGGTTTCAGCATAGCACAAGAGTGATACACATGCAGAAGGAATTGTGCTTTCATGCATCTTTCCCAAGGCTAGTGTTAAGTGATATATTCTCTGGAGTTTAGACAAAGGAAAAGAGCCACAACTGGACTGCACCGAAGGAAGTAACTGATGTCACAAAGCACTGTATGCTAAGTAGGCAGCTCAGGAGGTTAGTTTAGCCACATTAAATGTACATGCTACTTGGTATTTACAACACGCATGGGAAAGGTGTGCTTCTTCATAAGTTAAAGAGTTATCTGTAGGGAGAAGACATCAGAAAAGTTCATGATCACTTCTCTGAAGCACAGCACAAATATTTAATCCTGTGCCTTTATTCAACTCTCATTTGAACTGAATAATGGTAGAGAATACAGCATTTTGTTCATAGAACAATTTGACTTTTAATAATAAGGACATGCTTAATAAAATAAGCTTTATATTCAAGAATTATTAAAAGGTTGTATGAAAACATTCATTATTTCATGAAGTTTCTTAACATCTAGGCAAATGTTTTAGCTGTTATAAATTCCCTTTATACATACCTCAAGCTTTTCAAAATTAGAAAAAACTAGCTCATTTAAGCTGTTATAAATTCCTCTTATGCATAGCTTAGAGCTCTAAAATATAAAAAAGAAATCAAGATGAAAAAATTTTGAATATGACAAGTCTAGAGTTTAAGTCACTGAAAAAAATGTAACTTGAGCAATGTTTTCATATGATAATTATCTCCAATTCTCATTTTTAAATGAGTTGAAATTTAGAAAAACCTCAATTGTGCTACATTTGTTATAATTCTTGCTCCATTACAAAAAATAAAAACAAAAAACAAGCAACTATGTACAAACTTTGTGTATGACTAGAAAACACATTGACTGTATTTGGAGATATAAGACTTTATTCACAGATATATACAAATACAAATATACACACAATCAGTGTTTTCTAATTTTAAATGTATTTGTAAATGCCTTTGACAAAGGAATTTATCAAATCAAAAAGCTTCATAGAGAACTAAAAATAATATATACCTTTATTTATTTATTTGTTCTTTCTTATAAGTCATTAACTGTAAGCCATTCGGAAAAATAAAAATATGTGGGTTTATTTTTATTTAGCAAATCAAAGTTATCTGGGACGAGATTTTCATATGATGTCTATTATTCAAGTTTTACCAAAAGTAAGGATTTCAAAGAAAAAGGCTGTGTGGTAGCTCACCCCTACCACACATTTAGGACCAGGAGTCAACAGGTAACAGCTGAGGAATGAATGAGTTTTAAGACAACCTAGGCTACACAATGATGTCTAGTCCAGCTTGGGGTACAGAGTAAGACTCTACCTCAAAAGAAGTAAGCCCAAAACAAACTAAGTAAAACACAAAACAACAAGAGAAACAAATAAATATTAGAGATTTTATAGGCACTTGATCTACCTTCCCCCATATGTCCCACATACGTTAGTTATAGTTACAGACAAGAGATGTCAAAAAAGAAGGCTTCAGTTTTCTCCTTTGTTTTCTTGGCATTGGTGTTGTTCTGAATGAAGGAAGTGTGGGACTAAGAATACAATTTCAATGGCTCTCATTAGATGCCAAGGATCCTCCAGTGGTAAGAACTGCAACAAATAATATAATTGTATCTAATTGTGACATATCAGAAGTCTTTGTATACAAAACTCACCCAGACAGACTATGTAGAACTTGGGTTAGTTTCTCCTTTGAAAGTCATAGAAAAGTAAATGGAAAAAGATTGTGCTTTTATGATTTCTGCTTTCTATATGGAAAAAAAGTGCTTCTATTTACAAAACTAGCTTACAATATAAAACAAATAATTGAAAAAAGCATTGAATCCAAAAGCCAACAGTCACTTCATGAGAAGTAGGAAAGGCTCTGGTGTATTTAAAACTGAGAATCACAGTCCAGGTACTCAGGCTTCCGTTTCCTTAGCTAGTTCAGTTTCATCAGGGATAAAGGAAGTAAAATGTGTTTCTCCTTCCTGCACCCCCAAGGCCAATGCAGTCAAGAGCTGCTTCATTCCTTGGCCCATATATGGAACTCTTGAGGCTTTCAGCTCCTTCAGATAGATACACACATTTCAGGCTTGAATGATCATGTGTCCTGAACTGTGGACTGCTCGGTCATCTTCATTTCTATCTAAAATGTCCTTCAAGATGTCTACCTAAAGATAAGTGGGAGAAATTTGCAAAGGAAAGCAGAAAAGGGAGATACTGTTATAATAAAGTTCAATGCTGAAGCAAAATATTTTACCTGAAGCTTAAAACAGCCTGAAATGAAGCACTTTTCCCAAAGCTAAACAGATCATCTTCATGTGATTTCAGTGTAAAGGTGATTTAAAGCAAGTATCTTCTCTCCATCCTTGTGGACAATTAGCTCCTGCTCTGCATTCTTTAGTCTCTGACACTACACTTTAATTTTTGCTGGTTTCATGATTTGCTTGCCTTGTTGGTCTTTGCATTTTAGTGTGTTTGTTGTATTTGTATTTCTCAGCAATTTTCATTGCTATATTAAGTGTCTGAGATTAAATGAATGACACAGACAGCCTCAAAGGGATACAGGCAAAATGGAGGCAAAGAACACTCCTGTTTCATAACCATGAAAAATGAATGACACTCACAGTAATCAATACAGTCAAAATAAATTACCAGAAGGTCAAAGAATGACGACTGAATCCTGAGAGAAATCTACAGAAACAAAAATAGCATGAGGAAAATAATAGAGCCAGGCTAGTATCACCTGACAGGACACAGAATGAAGAGCAGAACCCCTTGTTCAAAATTCATCCAAGAAAACCTGTTTACTTTCCAGATGAGAATTCCATAGCTCGAAAAGCTAAATGGCTTGCTCAAGGACAAATGTTGGTAATGCAAAGGAGGAACTAAAATCAGTTTAACTGGTTCCACATCCCTGGCCCTTCTTCAGTGTCTGGAAGAAATTCGAAAGCTAAGAACATATTTAAGAAATACATTGGCTACTAAGATGGCTATTATATAGACAACACAGTTTATAGATTTCTATATCACCTTGATTTTTAATTTTTCTATTATATTTGGTCATGTCTCCCTTAGACTTCCAATAACTAAAGAAGGAAAAAATATGAAAATAAATACCAGTACACATTGACAAGAAGTGTAGGAAGACAAAATACCATATCATTTTTCTGGACTTCACCCACTTATAAAGACATTTATTTAATGGCTGTATCTAGTTGTTCTGATTTTGAAATGAGGTCTCATGTTACCCAGGTTAACCTCAAACACACTAATTAACAAGGATGATCATAAACTGCTCATCTGTCTGCTTCCTTCTACAGGGAATTGCAGCACAGGTGCACACCAGCATTCCTGGTTTTTGTGGTTTTGTGCATGGAAGCCAGAGCTTCATGCACACAAGTCAAGCATTCTACCATCTGAGTTAAATACCCGGCCCAACTATCCTGACTTATGTCAAAGGGTAATGGAGTTTTACCAGTTACAGTGACTAAGTTTGTTTGAAAAAGGAAAATGGACAAATGTTAAGCTGGAGTTGCAACTAGAAGAGGTGAATCCAGCAGGAAGAACCCAGAAAATCAACCTAAACTAACTTGCCTGGTGATGAGTCACAAGTGAATCTGAATTCCTAACCTCCTTCATAAAGACCACGGGGAGGTAGCTGTCAACAGATGGCTGAGGCCTGGATTGGCAGGGCAATAATGTGATTTAGAATTTACCTGAAGTCATGACTTTTTTAAAATTCAAAAGCCCTTTTTCAACAACTGGGCTTCTTCATTCATTTGCTCAGTATGTTAATGAACCATGATGCTTGCTGCTCACTGATATCAGAAGGAACACACTTCATTGTTTTCTTGGGTGATGATGATGACGATGATGATGATAATGATGATTAATTACCTGGCCAGGAAATCATATGGGAAATGACTATACTGTAAAGTTGAGACACCAAGTATGCTTTAGGCAGAGAGACTGCTGAGTATCCACACTTCACTATACTAAATCAGGGCATTCTTTCATCCTTGTTATTGTTATATTATTGCTTTGTAAGAATGATGGCTTAGTGCTTCTGAGCAGTTGAAATTATCATGCCTACTGCAATCTCAGAGGTTTAATATAGCGTTATGCTTCATTGTCAATAGGAAAGGCATTGCTTTGTTCAGCAGAGTAGCAAGTCTTTGAAGTTGAGTTGATACTGTTTCCTATAGAGCAGCAGTACATGCTCTCAGCCTGCCATGACTCCAGGGGATTCCCACAACTATTTAATTGTTTGACAAAAATAATTTTCTTTGTAAATACATAGGATATTATACTATACATATTACTTGAAAGTTTTGAAGTTATTCATTATTTTTTAGGAATCCAAGGATGAACAATTTTGCAAGTTCTTTGGTTGTATCTTATCTTAGTATTTTCTTTCTTTTACCTTCACATTCAAATATACCTCCTTTTGTCCAATTCTGAACATGTCTGAAATATATTCAATTATTTACTTTTACTTACTGTCTTATTCCAATCTACCACTATTTCCCACCTGTCTAGACCACTAATGTTTCTCCTTGTATTTTGTTCTCAACCTATAGTGGTTTAGCACAATCATCCTAATCATCCTTTGTCTGTCTCACTTGCTGTCTCTGGCTAACTTCATCAGGCCTGCTCTGAGTCTCAACTAGAAACTCATGGCTCCCTGAACATGACTAATGAAGAGATAACAGACCAAACAAACAATCTATGTATGCACTAAGTCATATTGCTCCAATGATTGACTGAAGAAGAGTAAAAAGGTGCAAATGCAAAGCTAACAGCTTACTCTCCCGAACCACAGAGAGGTTTCAGGGAACATGCTGCTTCCCTACTACTACTATTTAGTGGCTTCATGACCATAAAAATAAATGTGCATTGTAGAACTACTTCTCTGCTTGCCAACCCAGCCTTATCTCTTACTATTTTCTTGCACCATTTCATAATTTAAGCCATATTAGACTTCTTTGAACAGACTCTTTCTAAAATCAGATGTCTGTTCATAATATTCCCACTGCCTAGAAAAACTTTCCTTCCTGTATCCTTTATTCAAACTTATAGCTGAATGATGTCTCTTCAACAGAAAAAAAAAGTGTCCTTAATCAACAAGGCTAGTCAAAATCCATCCTTAACACACTTATCAATATATTGGCCTGTGGTCTCAAGAGAAACAGAACCTAAGGTCATTTAAAGAGACATAAATACAGGGCAAAGACTTTGAAAGGTTTTGAACTTTCCACCATGAACTGGCCACTTCCATATCAATCATCAATCAAGAAAATTCGCAACAGCTTTCCCATGGGTCAATCTGGTGGATGAATGTTTTTAATTGAGAGTCCATCTTCCAATATGACTCTAGTTTGTGTCAAGTTAGTCATAAAACTATCCAACACAAAGACTAAGTGTTCCCAAGATAATGTATTTGCAAATTGGAGAATGAGGGAAGCAAATATCATAGCTTAGTTCAGTTCCAAAAGCCTCAAAAATATGTAAGCAATGACATAACTCTCAGTCTCAGAATGGGGCCTAGGTAATCCAATAACTATTGATGCTAATGAAGGGAACTACTGTAAATGTTTTAGATCAGGGTATACAGAATAAGACGATGAACAGTCATAAAGCTCCACAGCTGTAGGGTTAGTGTTGAGCTGCAGGTAAAGAGCAGGTTACAAGTCAGTCAAGACTGACTGATGTAGAACAGGTACAAGTGGACAAACATGAGGATAGGCAGACAAAAATTCCAATTGGTTACATCAACAGCATAGACCAAGCCAAGCTGAAGTTCCTGGGATTGTTGAAAATTCTTTGCCTGTCAGTCAGGTAAGGTACACACTAGATGGTCAGAAAAGGAGTTGGTAGTTTGTGACCTCACCATGGGATTTATATGAACATCACATCTTTTTCTCAGAGCACTGTTTCTGATGTGCTCTTAAATCTGATTTTTCAAATATGATTACCATATGAGTCCATTCCTTGTGCATCTCAGTTCACCATTATAAATTTCTAGAATGGAAGCCTTTGTTTACCAAGGAATAAGTTATATGTGAATCTATATCACAAGAATGATAATGAGCAGATGAGCATGACATCTATGCATCCACCAAAGCACAGTTTCATGCGTCAATCTCAAAACAGAGTTAAAAACTGCTTGTAAAATAAAGTGTCCCAGGGCACAGAAATAAAAAAAAAAAAAAAAAAAAAAAAAAAACACTGAACCACTGTTTTACCCAATATAGAGTAAGTCAGGGTGAGCACAGCTTGCTGTCAACAAAACCAAAAGCCAAAATACCTACAGTTTTGATGTGGAAAGAAGGAAGGAAGGAAGGAAGGAAGGAAGGAAGGAAGGAAGGAAAAAATGGAGGGAGGGAGGGAGAGGAAAGAAGGACAAAGAACAAGAAGAGATGGAGGAGAAGGAGGAAGAAGAAAAAGAACAAGAACAAAAAGAAAAAGGAAGAACAAGAAGAAGAAAAAGAAGAAGAAGAACAAGAGGAGGAGGAAGAGTAGGAGGAGAAGGAAGAGGAGGAGGAAGAGGAGGAGGAAGAGGAAGAAGAGGAGGAGGAGGAAGAGGAGGAGGAGGAAGAGGAAGAGGAGGAAAAGGAGGAGGAAGAGGAGGAGGAGGAAGAGGAGGAGGAGGAGGAAAAGGAGGAGGAGGAAGAGGAGGAGGAAGAGGAGGAGGAAGAAGAGGAGGAGGAGGAAGAGAAAGAGGAGGAGGAGGAGGAGAAAGGAGAAAGAGGAGGAGGAGGAGGAGAAAGAGGAGGAGGAGGAGGAGGAGGAGGAGGAGGAGGAGGAGGAGGAGGAAGAAGAAGAAGAAAAAAGGAAACCTCTTTGGCATGGATGCATCTCCAAAGTTTATGTGTGAAAACCCTGGTCATCACTGTGTAATATTGAAAAGTGAGATGTAATGGGAGCCAGTTCCTAGTAAGAGAGAAACCCAGCTCTTCTGAAATCCTCTCACCCTATCTAGTCATTTTGCCTTCTACTAGAGGACAACAAAAGCAGGAAAGCTCTTACCAGATGACAGACACCAAGTTTTGGCCTTTATTATCTCTAGACCCATAAGCAAAGATGTCTCTGTTTATTAAATTACTCAGGCTGTAGTGTTCTCTTGCAGGAGTCCAAATTGATTGAACAGTTTCTGTGTTCTAGGAGAAACATGTAGTGAAATTTGCAGCCTAACAGTCATTTGGAAAGATTTGCCTTGCTCAGTCCACTGCCTCAAGTATCAGTCTTTCCTAAAATGCATTTTACAAACATTCTTAGAAATTATGTTTTAAAAGTTACCTGGGTCTCCCTATGTCAGACAAATAAATACTTATTATAGTTCCAATGTTTTTACACACTATTTGGAATGCATATACACAGGATAAACTATGGCAGTAAAGTAACATTATAAATGCAAGCATAAATACAGACATATGGGTATCAATATGAATTTCTATGCTCCCATACACAAAGGCATATGCTTATTCTCTAATGACCTTTTTCATTCATTTACTTCATTTTGCTTTTTCATTCATTTTGCTCATTCTGCTGGTGAAACTGAAGCCCTGTGCTTAAATCTTAGCTCTACCATTCCTGTTGAAGTTAATCTTTTTATGCCTTTATTTGCAGCAAAACAGTATTTCCTGCTTTGCAGGAAAAAAAAAATAATAGTATTGCAATTTTCAATGGGGAATTAGATAAGACCTCTCTACAGGAGATTATATTTAAACTAAAAGTGGGAGAAGTCAATCAAGTGGTCCAAACTAACAGAAGGAAGATGAATGGATGATTTATATAAAATATGCGTGGACAAAAACTCAAGCAGCTATCACCTTCTCTGTCATCATTCTCTCACTTTCCTACCAGGCAAGCTCATCTCTCTTTCTACTACACAGCTCACATGGATTTGCTGCCAGCTATTGTGTCATCAAGTCTATCAGCATTTTATTAAGACTGAGAAGTCAAGTTAACCCCTATTTTGGTTAACTTAGTAACAATTTCTGGTTAAAAGTTTGGACTGCATTGACTCCCTCTGGCTCCCTTTGGCCTCGCTTACCAGCTGCCCTGTACTGAACCCTTCTCCCTAGTTCTTTCTAGTCTCTGCACTGGTTCTGGATCCACAGCTCCTAACACCTCTCTTGTGCCCAACTTAATACGTCTCCAGTTTTGATGGTAAAACTCTATGGCTGAAGACAACATCTATATATGTCATTGAACAAGGAGAATTCAGGCTGTTGCCTAACTAGAGACTTCACCCCAAGTGACTAGTGTTGATGGTAGTAGAAGATGCTCTGTACACTACTAGAGGATAATGGTAAACATCTGCCCAGCTATAAACCCTTCAGTATACAGTGCTGTCCTGCCTGCAATATATGGGTACAATAGTGGCACAAAGCTTTGGAATAACCAACCAATATCTGATCTGAGCTATGGTCCAGTCCTTGAGATGGAACCCTTTCTCAATGCTGCCTGGATAACCAACAACCTGAATCTACATAAGTTATGGGCCTAGGGAAAAACCAAATACTACTGTTATTGCTAAAGGAAGGAACATAGCAATCAAACAATTCCTAATGACATTCTGATGTGTCCATAGATCAGTGTCTCATTCAGCCATCATCAGAGAATTTTATTCCTGCAGGAGATAGAATCGAATACAGAGACCCACAACTGCATAATGTCATGGAAAGACCTTGGAACCCTATATTGTAAATGGGTTGCATTAAAATGTTGCATTAAAAATGAGTTTTATGAAATGAGGGCCCTTCAGAGCTAAGGGAATTCTGTGAAAGTGTGGGGAAAGTGTGTAAAAGGCCAGTGGAGATAAAGACACCAAGGAAGCTGTATTCCAAACACACAGAGACTTTGACAGCAGGCACAGGACCTGCACAGGTCTAAACCAGATGGACTTCCAGCACTGAGAGGGGAAGTGGACACCACAAACCCCTATTCTAACACAGAAACTATCTCCAATTGACAACTTCTCGCAAAGGAAAAATTAGATTTTCCTAAGGGAGCTGACCTAGCCTTAGGATTACTAAGTGTATACTCATACACAAGGAGGACTCATGCCAAACAGCACATGGTCAACACAAAATAAACTCAATGGTATTTTTGGAGATTTTGTTGTCTCATGATGCTTTGCTTGGACATTTTTTTTACCTTACTTGTCTTTGATCATCTATTATAGATAGTCTCCAGCTTTGTGCTGCTATGAGTTTCTTTCCTTTTCCTTGTGTGTATTTCTTGTGTATGTATTTCTTGTGCTTTTCATTTATTTTGTTTTTGTCTCTGTTTGCTATTTTATTCTGGTTTTCTTACTTATTGGTGTGTTTGTTTTATTAAGATAGAAAGAAAGTATTAAGTTCAATGGTTGGGGAAGTGGGAAGCATCTGGGAGACATCAAGGGAAGAAAACATTTTTCAGAATATACTGTATAAAAATATTTTCAGTTAAAAATTATCTTTCCATCCTAGAGGGTGCACTGAACCCAGAGCAGTAGGTAAGAAAACCCGTTCACTGCCCTAGGCCCAGAGCTGAGTGCAGGGAGTGCTCTGATTCCAGCAGAACCCCAAACTCTGCCCCTGTGGAATAGCCCACCTCTTCCACCTCTCTCCCAGATCTGAGGCCTGACGCAGACCCCCATCCGGTCTGCTTCTGGGGACACCAGATCCCTCCTGACCCACCCTAGAGGGTGCACTGAACACAGAGCAGTAGGTAAGAAAACCCTCTCACTGCCCTAGGCCCAGAGCTGAGTGCAGGGAGTGCTCAGATTCCAGCAGAACCCCAAACTCCACCCCTGTGGAATAGCACACCCCTTCAACCCCTCTCCCAGATCTGAGGCCTGACACAGAACCCCGCCCGGTCTGCTCCTGGGGACACAGAATTCCTCCTGAACTACCTTAGAGGATCCACTGAACCCAGAGTGGCAAAGGACCAAAGGAACTCAGAGCGACAGACAACATATCCCGAGACATAATAGAGGAGCCACTGCACTCAGAGCAGTGGACGCATTAGCCTGAGACATCCTAGAAGAGACATTACACCCAGAACAGTGGACACCTAGCTGGACTGCTACCTAGGAGACACCATATTCTGAGTCATCCTAGAGCTACCATTATATTCAGAGCAGCTGGAGAAGATTACAGAGACATTGGGAAACAGAGGAGACCAGACACAAGCAAGATAACTGGAAAGGGAGGCCTCAGTCAGAGACAGAAAGTACAGAGAGCACTAGAGTCAACCAAATGGCAAAAGGCAAGTGCAAGAATGTAAGCAACAGAATCCAAAGTTACATGGCAACATCAGAACACAGGTCCCCCATCATAGCAAGCCCTGAACACCCCATCACACCAGAAAAGCAGGATTCAGAATTAAAATCTCTTCTCATGATGATGTTACAGGACTTTAAGAAGGACATAAATAACACTCTCAAAGAAATTAAGGAGAACACAGGCATACAAATAGAAGCCCTTAAAGAGGAAACACAAAAATCCCTTAGGGAATTGGAAGAAAAAATAACCAAACAGGAGAAGGAATCAAACAAAACCTTCCAAGATCTAAAAACGGAAGTAGAAACAATAAAGAAATCACAAAGGGAGACGACCCTGGAGATAGAAAACCTAAAAAAACGATCAGGAGTCATAGACACAAGTATCACCAACAGAATACAAGAGATAGAAGAGAGAATCTCATGTGCAGAAGATACCATGGAAAACATTGACACAACTGTCGAAGAAAATGCAAAATGCAAAAAGCTACTAACCCAAAACATACAGGAAATCCAGGACACAATGAGAAGGCCAAACCTAAGGAGAATAGGTATAGATGAGGGGGAAGACTCCCAACTTAAAGGACCAGTAAATACCTTCAACAAAATTATAGAGGAAAACTTTTCTAACCTACAGAAAGAGATGTCCATAAATATACAAGAAGCCTACAGAACTCCAAATACTTTAGACCAGAAGAGAAATACCTCCCATCACATAATAATCAAAATATAAAATGTACAAAACAAACAAAAAATAGTAAAAGCAGTAAGGGAAAAAGGTAAAGTAACATATAAAGGCAGACCTATAAGAATTACACCAGACTTCTCACCAGAGATGATAAAAGCCAGAAGATCCTGGACAGATATCATACAGACCCTAAGAGAACACAAATGCCAGCCCAGACTACTATACACAGCAAACCTCTCAATTAATATTGATGGAGAAAATCAAAATATTCCATGACAAAATCAAATTTGCACAATATTTTAACACAAATCCAGCACTTCAAAGGATAATTGGGGCAAAACTCCAACAAAAGGAGGGAAACTACAACCTAGAAAAAGAAAGAAAGTAACCTTCCAACAACCCTAAAAGAAGACCTCTACACAAACATAACTCCAACACCAATAACAAAAATAACAGGAAGCAACATTCATTATTCCTTAATATCTCTTAATATCAACGGACTCAACTCTCCAATAAAAAGACATAGACTATCAGACTGGATACATAAACACAACCCAGAATTTTGCTGCATACAAGAAACACACCTCTGTGAAAAAGACAAACACTACCTCAGAGTTAAAGGATGGAATACAATCTTACAAGCAAATGGTCTCAAGAAACAAGCTGGAGTAGCCATTCTAATATCAAATAAAATCAATTTTCAACCAATACTAATCAAAAAAGATAAAGAAGGACACTTCATATTCATCAAAGAAAAAATGTACCAAGAGGAACTTGCAATTCTGAACATCTATGCTCCAAACGCAAAGGCACCCACATACATAAAAGAAACTTTACTAAAAATTAAAACATATATTACGCCCCACACAATAATAGTGGGAGATTTCAACACCCCACTCTCAATTATGGACAGATCATGGAGACAGAAACTAAATCGAAACACAATGAAACTAACAGAAGTTATGAACCAATTGGACTTAACTGACATCTATAGAACATTTCATCCTAAAACAAAAGAATATACCTTTTTCTCAGCACCTCATGGTACCTTCTCCAAAATAGACCATATAATTGGTCACAAAACAGGCCTCAACAGATACAAAAAGATTGAAATAATCCCTTGTACCCTATCAGACCACCATGGACTAAGACTCATCTTTGACATGGACAAAAACAACAGAAAGCCCACATATACGTGGAAACTGAACAATGCTCTACTCAATGATAACTTGGTCAAGGAAGAAATAAAGAAAAAAATTAAAGACTTTTTAGATTTAAATGAAAATGAGGACATTTCAAATCAAAATTTGTGGGACTCCATGAAAGCAGTACTGAGAAGAAAAATCATAGCTCTAAGTGCCCACAAAAAGAAAATGGAAAGAGCGTACATTAACAACTTGACAGCATACCTGAAAGCGTTAGAACAAAAAGAAGCTAATATACCCAAGAGGAGTAGACGACAGGAAATAATCAAACTCAGGGCGGAAATCAACCAAGTTGAAACAAAAAAAAAAAACTATACAAAATATCAACAAAACCAGGAGCTGGTTCTTTGAGAAAATCAACAAGATAGACAAACCCTTAGCCAGATTAACCAAAGGGCACAGAGACAGAACTCAAATCAATAAAATTAGAACTGAAAAGAAAGACATAACAACAAAAACAGAGAAAATTAAAAAAAAATGTTAGATCCTACTACAAAGGCCAATATTCAACAAAATTGGAAAATCTGGATGAAATGGACAGTTTTCTAGATAGATACCAGGTACCAAAGTTGAACGAGTAGCAGATAAACCAACTAAACAGTCCTATAACCCCTAAAGAAATAGAAGCATTCATCAAAAATCTCCTCACCAAAAAATGTCCGGGGCCAGATGGTTTTAGTGCAGAATTCTACCAGACCTTCCTGGAAGACATAATACCAATTCTCTTCAAACTATTCCACAGAATAGAAACAGAAGGAACAATACTCAATTCGTTCTACAAAGCTATAATTACACTCATACCAAAGCCTCACAAAGACCCAACAGACCAATCTCTCTTATGAATATTGATGCAAAAATACTCAATAAAATTCTCGCAAACCGAATCCAAGAACACATAAAAGCAATCATCCGCCATGATCAAGTAGGCTTTCTCCCAGGAATACAGGGTTGGTTCAATATTCGAAAATCCATCAATGTAATCAACTACATAAGTAAACTCAAAGAAAAAAATCACATGATCATCTCACTGGGTGCTGAGAAAGCATTTGACAAAATTTAACATCCCTTCATGTTAAAAGTCCTGGGAAGATCAGGAATTCAAGGTCCATACCTAAACATAGTAAAAGCAATATACAGCAAGCCAGTAGCCAACATCAAACTAAATGGAGAGAAACTTGAAGCAATCCCACTAAGATCAGGGAATAGACAAGGCTGTCCACTCTCACCCTACCTATTCAATACAGTACTGGAAGTCCTAGCTAGAGCGATTAGACAACAAAAGTAAGTCAAAGGGATACAAATAGGAAAAGAAGAAGTCAAAATTTCTCTATTTGCAGATGATATGATAGTATACTTAAGTGACCCTAAAATTTCCAGTAGAGAACTCCTAAACCTGATAAACAACTTCAGTAAAGTGGCTGGATATAAAATCAACTCAAACAAATCAAGAGCCTTCCTATACTCAAATGATAAACAGGCTGAGAAAGAAATTAGGGAAATGACACCCTTCACAATAGTTACAAACAATATAAAATATCTTGGAGTGAACCTAACCAAGCAAGTGAAAGATCTGTATGACAAGAACTTCAAGTCTCTGAAGAATGAAATCGAAGAAGATCTCAGAAGATGAAAAGATTTCCCATGCTCATGGATTGGCAGGATTAATCTAGTAAAAATGGCCATCTTGCCAAAAGCAATCTATAAATTCAATGCAATCCCCATCAAAATTCCAAATCAATTCTTCATAGAGATACAAAGAGCAATCTGCAAATTTATTTGGAACAACAAAAAACCCAGGATAGAGAGAACTATTCTTAACAATAAAAGAACTTCGGAGGGAATCACCATCCCTGACCTCAAACTGTACTACAGGGCAATAGTAATAAAAACTGCATGGTATTGGTACAGAGACAGGCAGGAAGATTAATGGAATAGAATTGAAGACCCAGAAATGAGCCCACATACCTATGGTCACTTGATCTTTGACAAATGAGCTAAAACCATCCAGTGGAAAAAGGACAGCATTTTCAGCAAATGGTGCTGGTTCAACTGGAGGTCAACATGCAGAAAAATGCAAATCGATCCACTCATATCCCCTTGTACAAAGCTCAAATCCAAGTGGATAAAAGACCTTCACTTAAAACCAGATACACTGTAACTAATAGAAAAGAAGGTGGGGAAGACCCTCGAATACCTAGACACAGGGGAAATTTTTCTGAACAGAATACCAACGGCTTATGCTCTAAGATCAAGAACTGACGACTGGGACCTCATAAAATTGCAAAGCTTCTGTAAGGCAAAGGACATTGTCAATAAGACAAAACGGCAACCAACAGATTGGGAAAAGATCTTAACCAATCCCACATCCGATAGAGGGCTAATATCCAAGATTTCCAAAGAACTCAAGAAATTATACTTCAGAAAACCATAAAACACGATTAAAAAATGGGGAACAGAGCTAAACAAAGAATTCTCAACAGAGGAAACTCGAATGGCCAAGAAGCACCTTAAGAAATGCTCAACATCCTTAGTCGTCAAGGATATGCAAATCAAAACAAACCTGAGATACCACCACACACCACTCAGAATGACTAAGATCAAAATCTCAGTTGATAGTAGATGCTGGCGAGAATTCGGAGAAAGAGGAACACTCCTCCACTGTTGGTGGGATTGCAAGCTGGTAAAACCACTCTGGAAATCAGTCTAGCGGTTCCTCAGAAAACTGGACATAGCATTACCTAAGGATCCAGCTATACCACTCCTGGGCATATACCGAGAAGATGCTCCAACATAAAACAAGGACATATGCTCCACTATGTTCATATCAATCTTATTTATAATAGCCAGAAGCTGGAAAGAACCAAGATGTCCCTCAATGGAGAAATGGATACAAAATGTGGTACATCTACACAATGAAGTATTACTCAACTATTAAAAATATTGAATTCGAGAAATTTTAGGTAAATGGATGGATTTAGAAATTACCATCCTGAGTGAGTTAACCCAATCACAAAAGAACACACATAGTATTTACTCACTGTTAAGCGGATGTTAGCCCAAAAATTTAGAATTGCGAAGATTCAACCAACAGACCACGTGAAGCTCATGAAGAAGAAAGACCAAGAGGGGATGCCTCAGTTCTACTTAGAACCAGTAACAAAAATACTCAAGGGAGCAATTATGGAAACAAATCATGGGACAGAAACTTAAGGAGGAGCCATCAGGAGACCATTCCACCTGGGCATCCATCCCATGTACTGTCACCTAAGCTAGACGTTGATGTGGATGACTAGAAATGCATGCTGTCAAGAACGAATTATAGCTGTCTCCTTAGAGATCTGCCAGAGACTGACACATTCAGAGAACTTTGCTCACAACTAACCACTGATATGATCAAGGGTTTCCCAATGGAGAACTTAGAAGACTGAAGGAGCAGAAAGTGTTTGTGACCCCAAGAGGAAAGCAACAATACCAAACAACCAGAGCCCCCCAGGGTTTAAACCACCAGCCTGGGAGCACATAGGGAGGGACCTACGACTCTAGTGGTATACATAGGGGAGGATGGCCTTGTTGGGCATAGGTGGGAGAGGAGATTCTTGGTCCCCTGAAAAACGAACACAGAAGGGGAGGGTATGTGAGGGTGAGGAGGGGGTGGTGAGGGTGCGGGGTAGGTGATGGCACAGCCTCATAGAAGGGATATAAGGAGGGGAGATGGGATAAGGGGTTCCTGGGTGGTGGGGGAAATGGAATAAGAGGATAAAACTTGAAATGTAAATATTATAACCAACTACATAAAGGGGGGAAGGGTGTTAGAACCAACATCTTTAAAAAAAATGTCAGCCCTCTAGGAAAAAAAAATTTTTTTCTTGATACTAAAACTTGTCCAGAGAATTGTATATTGCAGAATACACAGCCTTGGTGTATCTACTCTTCAAGCAAAATGAGCAGACCTATTCAAACCTCCGGTGTCTGAGAATTCCATCTGGATGCAGTGAAGACACTTTTCCCCCCACCCCTCTTCTAATATCTCAACGTCCGTAATCAGCTTGAAGAAGTTAAAGAAGAGTCAGCGCCCCTATTCCCCGGGCTTGGAGACTAAGGTGGTTAATATGGGGCTGTCTCTCTGGGGAAAAGTAGTGATTTTGTTGGAACAGGGAGGATTAGCTAGAATTTATGGCATAGCCATAACCTATTGGTAGAAATCTGTATAATTTACTATCAAGATGAGGTTATAATTTTTTAAATGGTACAAAATTCACTTGGATTTCAAATTTAAGGTTTTCATTGGTATAAGCTTCTTATTGATATGAAAGTGAAATGAATATTGATACTCTCATAGGCATTGTGCCTGTATAACACATTTAGAAATACAAGGCTTAGACCCAGGACTTCTTTAACTTTTTTAACTGACTTGGGATGATTAGCCTGTGAGTTAGGGGACTATAGCAAATTCATGACTTTGAGTTTATTGTTAGGGTGTTTTCTATATTTTATTTAGAAATAGCTGAGAGGAGTTAACAGACAACAGTCCAGGTTACCTTACATGAATAATTGGATTTCAAAATGTCAGAAATCCTTAGAATTGACGCCACAAATATTTCTATATTAATGTTCATTTTGATTAGAGACCTGTCTGCTCCTTACAGCTTCCTGTCTTGGATTCTAAGAAAATATTGAGCATCCTTGGAGTTACTCCAGTTGTGGTGAGACAGCCACCAGGCAAGAATTGCCTCTTTCCATCTACAGACAAATTACTCTCCAGAAAAGGACACTCTTGCAGAATAGTCGACTGATTATATCTGCCTAGACAGAGTAACCAGCCTTTAATAATTCTGCAGCACTAAAGTCTGTCAGATGAGTTTGGGCCAGAAGACTGAAGATTTGATGCTCCAACGTTCGGTAGTATAGGGGTTGTCCAGGTGTTCAGCGATCTCTATAAATTAGCTAAGTTTTAGAAGCTATGCTTAGTGCTTCCCATAACTTCAGTTAATCTAGTCATTCTGGATTTCTGACGGCATTGAAGACCTATAGACTCATAGCCAATCCTGGCTATTTACCTTGAGAGAAAAGATCTGAGTGGAGGGTTTTCAGCTGATATTCATTCTAAAGCCAAGAAAAAGCCAGGTTCAAAACTAAGTGTTCTAGTCAAGAGAGATGACAGAGGTTCTGGCTAGTCAACAAAAGGATGGACTGGGTTTCAAGACTATCTTGTACCTCACTGGTACAAATAGGAATAATTATGCTCTAATTTTCTGAGAGAAAAGCTTTATTTTAACAGGAAGGGTGATATGTAGGAGGAGCTAAGGGAAAAGGAGCACCGAGAGGAAAAGATGGAGTAAGGAGAGGAGAAGATGAAGTAGATGAGAAGCTCAGTAATGAGAGAGAAAAAGAGAGAGAAAGAGAGAGGGGGCATGGAGGCAGAAGTTCACATGTCTCCACTAGTCAAAGATAGTTTACATAGCTAGGTTGAGTATTAGGTTACACTTCTGATTGAGCAATACCATACTTATAAAGCCCTTGATTAACATTTAAAAAAATTGTATAAAAGTCAAGTGGAAAAGGGGGGCACAGGATAGGGGTTTTCTAGGGACGGGAAATGGGGAAAGGGATTGGCATCTGAAATGTAAATAAAATATCCAATAAAAAAATTATCTTTCCAGTTTTTACATACATATACTCTTTTTCTTTTAATGTAGGTACCATTCTAACTCTGAGCTAAATTTTAAGGCTAGGAGTTCTGCTAATCTTATCAAAATACTGATTTGCCTTCAAAATATTTCATCTATGATTTAAGTCATCTAGAAAAAGTTATGAGGCAAGTAAGTGAGCTTCCTAGAGATGGCCCACCATTTTGCATGACTGAGATGGGTACACTCTGGAGAGGCATGGCCTTAGAGACTTTGTCCCAGGATTTCTTCTCGCTAATGATATGCCTTCCCTGCCACTATTACATAGCCTAATGATTTCTATTGGGCAAATATACTGTAGATCAACATGAAGATGAGCTTTTGTAAATTGATGCTGTTTAGATGAATTAATGACTTTATAGAATTCAAATAATTTTAGGAAGAATGTTTAAGGAGATGGATTTAGTTGTTTTGCCAGAAAGATGTAGTATTAACGTTAGAATCAAGAAGATAATGTGCACTCTCCTCATATAACAGTAAGTAAGGGCCCTTTAATAAGAAATACAATGAGTTTTCATAAATTGCACAAAAGAGAATAGGCTTGGGATAGATTTGTAATCAAGAAAAAAATGTATTCATTCTAGGTCAGGTCCAAGGATGAAGCCATAGGTGTACACCATAATAGAGCAAGTCTATGTGAAACTGTTGATGCTGCTTATCTGGAGCTAAGAAATAAGTGGTGGTTAAGAAGAGACCAGCACCACTGAGGAAAAATCTGGAAAGTGTTTACTGAGCACACAAGGAAGCTCTGTTCCAGAGCTAGACAAGGTTATACATTGTGCTTCGGCTGGACTTGGTAGTGTGTAAGATCAATCAGGTGGTAATGGTTTTGAAGGTATGAAGGGGTCATGAAGAACATCTGAGGCTTGGCACTGTGAGAAGCCAGGGAAGGCCATCGAAGATGCAGCCTAAATTGCAGTTGATGACCCAGGATTGAAGGGGTCATGCAAAAAATTTGAGGGTTGACACCATGAAGACAGCCTATGAGAGGCTATTGGTGAAGTCTAGTTGCAGCAGAAGACCCCAGAGTATTGGAGATGCCATGAGATCACCACCCAGAATGCAGGTAGTAGTGGAGTGAAGTCAGAGCGTAGAGTGCTACAAAGGGTAGAGCTAAAGAACTGATGCAAGCCATTTGAGAAGCCCAGAAGATTATATGTGGATCTCAGACATTGGAACAAGAAGCTGTGAAGTTGAAGTTGACTTGGAGACACCAGGATACGAAAGATTCCAGAGCTATGGGATACCTTCATAGGAAAACTGACAACAGGGAATTGAAGCAGACTGAAAAAAAGTTTATTGCTGAAGTGAATACTTAAAGGTTTTTTGGAAAGTCAATTGTATTGGATGTTTTGCTGGGGCAAACAAGCAAAGGAGTGCTTTGCTGAAGTGGACACAGGTAAAAGGCTAAGGCAGACTCATGAAGGAATATTTGGCTGAAGCAGACACAAAAGAAAGGACATTCTGCAAAAGTATGCACGTGAAAGGACACTTGATGAATGATTCTTTTCTAACAACATGCATGTACTGGTCTGCCTTACATTGTGTAGTTGAGTTTCATTTGTTGGAAGAGAGATATGCTGGATACCTGGAGCTAAGAAATTAGTGGTGATTAAGAAGAGACCAGAATCACTGAGGTAAAATCTAGGAAGTGTTTACTGAGCACACAAAGAAACGATGTTCCAGAGCTAGCCAAGGTTATACATTGTGCTTCCGCTGGACTTGGTAATGCGGAAGAATCAATCAGGTGGTAATGGTTTTGAAGGCATGAAGGGGTCATGGAGAACATCTGAGGCTTGGCACTGTGAGAAGCCAGAGAAGGCTCTAAAGAAAGAAATGCAACAAAAAGCTTCTGGTGGTGTTCTGCAGTTTCTTGCCAGTTCTTCAGACTCAGGTTGATTGGCAGAGTAATGTTAGCTGAGACAAGAAGCATTCTGAGGCACAACCTATGGAGGACCTGTGATATTTGGAGGTAATATAAAAAGGACTCCACAGACAACGATGGAGACTGAACTAGGCTTGCTTATAGAGCTAGCTTTGCAACACTTGTTTGTCTCCATCTTTGCTGATCTTTGCTTTGCTGAGAGAGGCACAGCTGAGAACTTCTCTTGGCTTTCTTGTTGGTCCTGATCCCTGCTGCTGACTTGTGCCAAAGCTGACGCCTGTCTGTCTCTGCCAGGCAGTGCCACCACTGATGATTTGTGTTTGCTACCCCAACTCTACTGAAATGGACCGCTTGTATATCCATGAAGTACTTGGGAATGGATCGAGCTCCTGCTGCTGATGCCTATGACATGAACTGCTGAATTCCTTACCATGCAGATAGGATTTTCTCCAAAGACCCATTTCTAAACAGGTCTACTCCCAGTATCCTTTCTTTTTCCCTGTCTCTGTTGGGTTGTGGGCTAGAAGGGAGGTTAAAGTATTTAAGAACCACTATTAAAAGTAAATTTTGAAAAAATTAAAGTTGCATTTTGCAGTCAACAAAGATGAAAAAGGAGTTGGAGATCTGAAGACCACTTTGACATCAGACAGATGCAGAGTTTAGTTTCCCCAGGTTGTTTCATGTCTTGCTTTGGGGATTACAGTTAACTGACCAATCTCAGAAGAGACTTTGAACTTTGGATTTTTATCATTGTTGAGTCTGTTATAGACTATGAGACTTTTGAAGTTGAACTAAAAGCATTTGCATTACATTATGGTTAGGATGGCCCCCATAGACTCATGTGTTTCAACAAACCTATGGATGCCCAGAGAGTGGAATGTGGTGGTTTGAATACGCTTGGCCCAGAGAGTGGCACTATTAAGACATATGGCCTTTGTTGGAGGAAGTGTATCGCTGTGGGCATGGGCTTTAAAATCCTTGTCCTACCTGCCTAGAAGTCAATCTTCTATCTGACTTCAGATGAAGAGGTAGAACTGAACTCTCAGCTCCTCTTGCACCATGCCTGCCTGAACACTGCCATGCTTCCACCTTGATGATGATGGATTGAGCATCTGAATCTGTAAGCCAGCCCCAGTTAAATGTTGTCCTTATAAGAATTGCCTTGGTCATGGTGTTTGTTCACAGCAGTAATACTGTAAGACAACAGTCATTATACCTTCAGCTCCTGACTATTGTTCTAGCCTTTACTCTTGCCATGACTCATCATGTGTCTCTATGTTGCAATTAAACCATGCTTTTTATATATCCAGGGTAAGGGTGGCCTCCTTTCCCCTTTATATTTCCAAGACTGTTCTATTTTCACAAAGGCACATCTTACTCTCTGCCTGTGCTCTCCATAGTGTCGCAATAAGATCCCAATAAAGAGTCCTGTTCGTTTCTACTTCAGTTTCAGGAGAAAACACATGCAAGCACCTGGTCTATTGAGTTTAAAGATATTATGTGTCTTGTTCCAAAATTATCTCCTCTGAGAATACATACTGATTTCTACCCATACAGCTTTCTTGTCCCTATCCATCTTAATCATGTTTATCAGGAAACAAAGTATGACTAGATCCTTGGAATCAGCCTCTATATTTAACTTATAATGTCCTGGAAACAGAACACAGTCAGTCCAACTCCATAATTTAATTAAGTTTAATTCTGTAGTTGAATAACATAAACTATTAAAGTCTAATACTTCAATGAGAATACATAATTTACCTAATATATTCTGGAAGACAGAAAAAAAGAGGTGTAACATGGTAATGACACCCATCTAAACATCCCAGCATCAAGCTTGACTCTCCCACTTTGCCTCAAACCCTCTCACTTGCATATCACTATTGCTTTTTTTTCTCTTTAAAACACCTCTCTTTTCCCAAGAATGAAATTTTCTAAGAGAGTTTATTTTTACATGTGCTCCATTTGCTTTATGTGGTAAAAAGAAGCCCAGTATGTAAGCCTGTATGTTGATGGTATCACTTTGCAATTCACAGGAGAGTATCTGACTATCCATGTAAGAACAGGAGAGGAGAAAATTTCACTAAAAAAATAAAACAAACTTTTCATGCCAGTGTGCATCCTTCAAAGGTCAATGTCAATGCTGTATGTTTCAGGAGGTTTCTCAGCTTCACTCAATAGAGAGACTCACCTGCTCCCAGTCCGTTTGTAGTGGTTTGAGTAATACACTCTGCAAAGTTACATGGAGGATTCTTACTTTATTACCTGCATTGAGGAGAAGAAACAAGAGAAAGGCCTAGAACAATACACACACACACACACACACACACACACACACACACACACACACACA
>JANHMN010000004.1:147908087-147929674 GCA_030674055.1 Rhabdomys pumilio
CACACACACACACACACACACACACACACACACACACACACACACACGGGCAGACATACACTCACAATGTGGTATGTTTTTTAAAAGAAGAATTCCAAAGCAACATTGAAAGTTCATGAACTGTAAGTAACAGGCTCAAGAATCCTTTCTCTTTCGTTTGCTTTACACCTATTTGATTTAAACAAGACAAGAGGTGATTTTACTTCAAGTGGCATCCTTATTTTTATCTTAAGATTCACAAGCTCATTTATCTAGTCAAAGTACTGTAAAGTGATATAACACTAAACTGAAAAATTCAAAGCCTAAAATTGTTTTTGTTTTTTTAAAACTAGTTGTTAGTGTTTCACTTGCAGTGATGTTGTTCCGAGCCACATGTTTGTTTACATTCAGTTGCTTCAGACTCATGAACTTGGAACACGGTTTTCGTGAGGCAGAACTCAGCTAACAGCTTACGACAAGGGAATATTTTACTTTTCCAAATGTGTGCATCGATGATAAATGATCACACTTCTTCATCCTTTGCCAAAAAGAAATGGTTCTAACTTTTTAAACACTGATATTTCAAAATATTCTCAAGGAACAGATGACAGAAATGCATCCATTATGGTAACAGAGCCAAGCATAGGAAAACTGCTGAAGGAAATCTCATCTGGGCGAGTGATCCCAGATGGTCCTCTTGATGAGCAACCTGCTCTTCCCCATGCAAACTTATGGTGCCTGAATCCCTGGGCCCAGAAAGAGAGTAGATGAAGCTCTGCCACATCCTGGTTGCATGCTGCTACTGCTACATCATATAGCACAGACTTCAACATTCTCCATTGCCTACTACCTTGTATAATCTGTCATGTGTGACTAATGACACATAGAAATGACCCAAGAAGCCCCTAACTGGAGTTAATAGAAATTCTTCTTGATTTTCATAATACAGTTCAGGATAGCAGGAGGTTCCTGAGCTGGTATATACATTTACAACTTTAAAACCTCGAGTCAAGAAAGTCAAAGAAATTGGCTCAAATGAGCTCTGTTCTGTACAACACAGATATTCCATGTCTTGTTGTCAAATGTTCTCAGCACAAGCCCATGAAAAGTAGCATGTTTATCTTTTACTATTTGCTTCTGTTTCCAACAGGTTGGCAGGTTTCATAGCTTGAATAACTGCTATGAATAAGATAGATAATGGTTCACATTAAATGCACCACTGAGATGATACACATAAGAAAATCAATAGGAAAAACCAAATCCTAAAAAATTAGATGAACTGGGAACTCTAGGGGCACAAATACAGCAAGGATATCTTTTGTCAAAGGAATTCTGTTATGTCATTGTGACCTAGAACTTCAGACTTCAGTTGCTTATTCTATAGGGGTCTAAGGCACACTCTCCCCCACACCCACTCTCCATACACTGAGAAGCCTGCCACTACCAGATGGGAAAGCAAAGGAATTTGCCTATCTTGATTTTAACACCCGATAGAAATAAAAAAGAAATAAAGAAGAACCAGGCTTGACAATTTGAGGTGTTAAGATGGCCCTTGGATTGATTTTTGTCCCAGATTTGCAAATCAATTTCTGCCATCTCATATTCATTATAGCGTACCTCACAATAGACAAGTGATGGTCAACCTAAGTCCCACTGATGGGCAGGTGATAAAAGAACTTCATATACAAAGTGATGTTACTCAGCCCTGAGAAAGGGAGTCTTGGCTTTTGAGACCACCCACAATAACCTAAAGGGCATTGTGCTAAGTGAAACAAACCAGAAGCAGAAAGAAAACTTTGGGTGATCAATTTTACTAAAATGTAAAATCTAAACAAAAAAATCAAATGTACTAAAACAATAATAATCACAGACAGGAGATTGAAAATGGAAAAAATATGTAACAGAGAAAAAATTAGCACATTCGTGGAATGAAGAAATTTAGTAATGTGCTATACAGCATGATATTATAGGTCATTAAGTTGTGCTATATGCGGCTCAATTCAATTAACAACCAATAAAATTGGTAGTTTGCACTAAACATACAAGCATACAAGCAACACTAAAGGGGATCAATAAAATATAAGTGTAAATGTGTGTGTGTGTGTGTGTACCTGTGTGTATGTGTGTATGTGTGTGTGTCTGTGTGTGTATGTGTCTGTGTGTGTCTGTAAAACTGAAGGAAAGGGGAAAATGAATTTGAGAGAGAATTGGGACACATGGAAGGAATCAGACAAAAAAGAAAGAGGTGTGGAAACAGTGTAAACACACTACTCATGTATAAAATCCTAAATCATTGTAGATTTAAATTAAAAATAAAATTATGAACAAGTAATGTATCAAGTAACTAGATTTATTTAAGTTCTAAATTTATTAGAAAATACTAAATAAATGAACATTTTATATCACTAATTTTACAAAATTAAGCAACATATTATTGCAGAAATAAATTCAAAATATAAAAACTAGAAAAGAGACTGGATTGACAATGGCTGTAATAATGCCTAATTAGAGACTTGGGAGATTATTTTGAAAATTAAAAATAGATGACACTTGAAAAAAATTTTTCTGATAGTGAGAATTTCTAATAGCATTGAAAGGCCTTCGAACAGGGAAAGCCAAATATATCTCAAGTAACAAAAACTTAAAGTAAAAATTAAAATTCACTTTTAGGCATAGCAATAAGGCTGAAAATGACAAAAAAAAAAAACCAGATACTACTTTAAAACTTCTAAGAAAAGACAGGTCACCTACAAAGAAAAAGCAGTGCGGTGATTGCTGGCTCCACCAGAAAGAAAAACAGAAGGAAAATTTACCCTTTGCCCTCGGTTTTATGTACAAGCAACAATGCCTTGTAAGAACCAAGAGACAAACACCATGCCAGACAAAATAGTAGCAGGTGGATGAATATACAAATGTCTTTGTCAATTCATATGCTACAGGATGTACGCTTCATAAGATATTCTACATGGGAGTTGGGTGTGCCCAGAGGACAGAATAAACATGTGAGCCAAACTAAGCAGCTGATGACTACATGAAACTATGAAGTCAATGCCTAGTTTATGGTGACCTATAAGCAGACACTAAAATAGTAAACTGAGTATAAGCATTGCACATGGACCTGGATGACTGATTTTCTAATCCCATAAACAAGTCGGCACAAATGCTGTTCATTTGTTTTGTTTTTTAATTTGGTTGGTCACTGAAAGAGGAAAACTGATAAGACAGTGGATATGACTAGGTTGGCATTTGAGAAATTATTCTATCCCTAAACAATTAGAATGCTTTGCATGTGATTTCAGATGGGCTTTCTGCTTCCTTTCAAATTGAATTTTGTTTTTCTCAGTACCAACAGCAAGCCTACATAATTTACGGGGCGGGGGGGGGACTGAAGGAGAGAAAGGAGGAGGGAGAAAGAGAGAGGGAGAGAGATGGGGATGGAAAGGAGAAAGGGGGAGAGAGAGAGGGAGAGAGGGGGAGGGAAAGAGGGGGAGACAGAGAGAGAACAGCAAGGGATAAATTGATTTGCATATTGTCTTCCCCTGCACCTTACTTGTTCCAAGCAGACATTGCCCATTACGGGACACTCTGCTCAGGCCCCTGTCATCTCAGAACCCTTCTCAAGTGCTCCAGACAGTGCTGTTAATCAATCAGAGCCAGCACAGGACAGCAAACCTTGCTCCCTTTCCCAGATGAATGCTTGACAGCTTTGCCTTTTTCTGCAATGGACTTTGATTGCCTCTTCCTTTCATTATTAGTGAGATGCCATTTTTACCTTTCCCCTTTGAAGCTGCCCTTCACCCTTAGCTTCTAGAGAAGAGTAAAAATTTAGAGACATGTGTTAATACTATTAGACATTCAGTATAGCTTAGAAACAGTCAATCTGACTTTTTTTTCATTTTTATTGGCATTTCCTCTTTATTATTGCCATATATATATATATATATATATATATATATATAATTATATGAACACAATCTGATGAGACCATTTGTTATTGCTTATACACATGATTTTTAGGTATTGAATAACAACATATATGGCACATCCCTAGGAAAAAATAATTTTATCATTTCAGGATAATATGAGATACTCCCTGTCCATATAATGGCATGTCAGCCAGTGTCATCATCCAGGTATCGCTTAGACAAACATATTGTTGAAATCTCATGTGTACAGTTTCCTATGCACATGTAGAAGACAATCTCTCAGGCGATGTCCTGGTCTTCTGGCTCTTACCATGCTTCTGTCTCCTCTTCCCCAGTGTTCCGGAACTTTGAGTATAGATTGTTTTTGTAGATGTAGCAACTGGAGATGGCAACCTGACAGTCAGTTGTTTTCTGCATTTTGGACAATTATGTCAATCTTATTTAAAAATAAACACATTCTATATTTACTTCTTAAAATTCAACAAAGCTTCTATGTCTTCTATATAATGTTTACAACTCATATCTTACAGCATTTTGGGCATACAAATACACATTACACATTATGTCAATTGTGTTAAGAAAAATACATACTGGTCCCATGTTAGAATACAGGAAAACAAATGTTTCTATCTTCTTTAATAGTGATCTAATAAGAAAAACAAACACATTCTCATGTGAAGAATTATAGATAGACACTTTCTATAATAAGAGTCAAAGTGGGGATAATATGATGTAGTAAGTTTGATGCCAGACATAACTCAAGTTAATTACTCCCTGCCCTGCAGTATCATACTGCAATATAGCAGCAGTACTCAGCCTCAGACTCTACGGTTGTAAGGTCATCAAGAGGAACAGAATAGAGTACATTTGGTTATATATATATATACATATATATGTATATATGTATATGTATATATACACACACACACACACACACATATATGTATATGTATATATGTATATATATATACATACAATATATATATATTAGACAATAGGAAAATGCATAATAGATACATGCATGCATGAGGAAATACATAGGGGAAGGTTCAGTGTCAAATCTGAGGCTAAGGTTATGGCAGAAACTAAGTTGTAACCTCAAGTCCAAACGCAGGCTGGCAGCTGAATTCCAAGAATGATCTCCTGTCCTCAAAAGCTGACCATGTGTGTGTCAACTGCATCAATGTAGCACTGTAGCCTAGTCATGCTGACAAATATAACAGGGTCATTTCTTCATTGGTAAAATTAGATTAACAGTGGAACTTGCTTCATGGGCTCCTTGGGAGATTGCAGATGTATCTTTAGTTTCTAGATGAAATGCATTGTAAGCATCATAATATTAGTGGCAGAAAAGAAGGGGAGCTCATCCTTCTCTGCCAGAGAAGCCTGTACTAGCAGAGAAACCCCATCTGCCTGGCTTTCCCCTTCGATAGCTTTTTTCAATGTGGTTTGCTCAGCTCAGGACACTTAATCCCGTCTTTGTACCTAAACTTAGTAAAAATCTAATGTGGCCCAAAAGTCAGCTTGAGTCGTGAAAGAGCTGACAATGTTTGATTATCGTTGACTTACAAATCTCTGCAATTTCACATGGCTCACTTAAAAAAAGAAAAACTTAGCTTCATTGTAGCACTTTGAGTATGGATTAAAATAAAATCTCAGACCAAAGTCCAGTGTTCTTATTTTGGAGAAAGCGAAGCTTCTCTGATAGAAGAAGCTAATTAAGCCCTATATTATCCTTTTTTTTTTTTAGGCCGTAACATTTCATATACAAATAAACTATTTCCATGTTCTATTTTTGATGTTCTTGTTTGATTTTTTATTGGATATCATATTTATATTTCAGATTTTATCCCCTTACTCCATTCCCCCCACCACCCAGGAACCCCTTATTCCATCCCCCTTTCTCCTGCTTCTATGAGGATGTGCCCCCACCTACCCCCACACTCTCACCTCCCCACCCTCAAATTCTGCCCCCTACTCAGTGTTCAGCCTTCAGCAGACCAAGGATCTCCTCTCCCACCTATGCCCTACAAGGCCATCCTCCCCTACATATACAGATGGAGTCATGGGTCCCTCCCTATGTGCTCCCAGGCTGGTGGTATAGACCCTGGGGAGCTCTGGTTGGTTGGTATTGTTGCTCTCCTCATGGGACCACAAACCCTTTCAGCTCCTTCAGTCTTCTCTCTGACTCCTCTATTGGGAACCCCTTGATCAGATCAATGGTTAGCTTTGAGTATCTGTCTTTGGTTATGTCAGACTCTGGCAGACCTCTAAGGAGACAGCTATATCAGGCTCTTGTCAGCATGCACTTCCTGCCATCCACATCAGTGTCTACCTTTGGTGACTGCAAATGGGATGGATACCCAGGTGGAATGATCTTCAGATGGCCCTTCCTTCAGTTTCTGTCCCACACTTTGTCTCCATATTTGCCCCCTTGAGTATTTTGTTACTCCTTCTAAGTAGGACTGAGGCATCCACACTTGGTCTTCCTTCTTTATGAGCTTCATGTGGTCTGTGAGTTGAATCTTGGCTATTTCAAGCTTTGTGCTAATATCCACTTATCAGTGAGTAAATACTATGTGTGTTCTTTTGTGATTTTTAAAGCATGATTTTGCTCTACAGCCCAGATTCCTCTTTAACTCACTATGTAATTTAGGCTACCCTCAAACTGATAACAATTCTCCTGCCTCAGTCTCCTGAGAAATAACATGGTATTACTGACCCACCATCCCTTGCTTCTATTATGTTTTATCTGCTTGTATTTTGTGTTCTATAATTACAAGCCAATCTGCTAAGTGAAAACAAAAGGCAAAATCTAACCTCTCCCATACTCAGTTTTTTCAATGGGGTTATATTTTCAATAAACAATGCTTGTTGTGGATAGAAATATGAAATCGTGCCAAGATTCTCCAGTCCTCCAACCGCACGCCTGTGGAGACATCTTCAACTGACAAGTTGTAGAATATTCTTCCTCTGGGAGCAGGGGATGACAATTAATGATGTAGTTTAGTTTTTCCTCATTTCTCTGTGCAAAGCCAGCAGGTTCCAATTTGATTCTGATGAGCTGAGATCTTGTAAAAGTTACTTGACCCTGATGTGATGGAATTTTCTGCGCTCAGAATATGAAGAGCCTTAGTAGACTCCCTGCTGGCTTCCCCAGGGCTGGCAGGTTAATAAGGGAGTGTTTAGAAGCCAGAAAGCATTATAGTTCTAGAAAGGAAACAACAAGCAATCAGGGAGAAGCTGACATAAATACAAAGTGATGTAGAGTCAAAATAAGGGGGATCACACTGGAGACTTGAGAACCCTCAACACGGAGCTCTAAGACTTCCTAGGAAACACTAACACTCAAGCTACCCTGGCTCTGTTCAGGAGTCTCTTGGGGATTGACCATCACATATTTTTCACAAACTGGCCTTCTTCCCCATGAAACCTCCCCAATCCATCCTTGAAAATGTTTGAAATATAAACAATGCCTTTATACAAAGTCTTTTTGTGTTTGTGCTTTTGTTTATCTGTAGTAATCATGTAAGTATATCTGGTGAGGTCTGCATGAGACATTGTACCTAGTCACATTTTAAAAATAGAAGACAAGCACTATCAGTTCAAGGCAAACCATGTTGTGTATGGGATCAGTTCTGTCTTCAGTGGAATAATGCATCAACATGAAAATAGAAAATAACCATGCAGATACATGGAAGATTATTTGACAAGAGGAAAGTGATGAAGGGGTGACAAGGGGAAGAAGCATGCTGCCTGTTTTAAATGTCGCATTTTTTGGTTATGAGCCTAACCTTTAACAATTAAGCCATTTCTCCAGCCTTTAAATATCTTCATAAGGGCTATTATTTTGTACAATGGATATATACAAATCATAAACAATACTTGGCAGCTAAACCTTAACCAGCCAGATAAACAGTATATTTTCAAAAGTTATTTGGAAAATTATGATATTCCACCCCCAAAACAAAATTAATTAGACTGGACAATAGAACACAAGTGACATAAAAATAGAGGGGGGATGCACTCAGGGTTAAAGGCTTGTGTGGAGATGGAAAGACAGGACAAAGAGATAGTAGGTGCGGGTTGTCCAAATCTAAGAATACATAAAGAAGTTTTATGGAAATCCATTAGTTTAAAAGCTGATTAAATGATATATTCTTTAAAAAACATAGTAAGGATAGTTATGAGGGGCTGGGAGATGAATGGGAGGGTGGAAGTGATATAATTCTTTTTCAATTTAAACGGTTTTTTTTTAAGAAAAAAAGGAGTTTGAACATGTACCCTGCATGGGTGGACAATGCTTGTTCCAGAAAACATGGGTTATTAAACAGAAATTTCAGTTCCAGGCACATGATACTTTCCTACTTGTCAATGGTTAGAGAGTTCCCTGGGGTATCCAAAATGGCATAGCCTTTTGTCACTGTTCTCAGCTACCAACCATAACTGATGGTAAAACAATTACTGAAGACTCCATTCACTTTGTGTTCAGACCCTTAACAAATCAGCCATAAACTGACTAGGAAACTGTGCCTGATGGCTAAGTACATAGTTCTAGATGATGCTATGCAGGTTGCCAGGGGGAGAACAGACACCATAATGATCTTACCCAGTACTAGACACTAAATGTTACAATGATGACCTATTACTACTATGTGCCCAGGTGAAATAGTGGCATGAAGGTTATGGGGTAACCAACTGCTTTCTGATTAGACATGAGGCCTATTCTACAGAAGATATTTCATATCTAGAACTGTAAACCTGCTCAACTGTCCATGACCAGAGACATAGGCTAAGAGTAGGAGATGTTGTTTTACTCAATAGCCATGCCATCAAACTGCACTGAAAATATATACATTATTATCCACAAATGTATTGCTTTCAACTTTGGTTAGAGAAGCTTCCTTTTGCAGTGAATAGTAGCTAATGAAAATACATAACTGGTCAAAGGGCTGAGTATAAATAACTGTGTACTCAGATATGGGTAGGCCATCTAGATCAACCTTCCACCCTCCTAGGCTCAGGGAACTTCAAAGAAAAAAGTAGAAAAAAATGTGAGAGAAGGCAAAGGGAGTAGAATTCTGTAAAATGTTAACATCAGGGCATGATGTAGTTCTTGCGTGCATCAGTGCATAAGACCTGCACAAGATCAAGCCAGTCAAATTTCCAGCATGAATGTGGATGGAGCTCCCTGTTGTCCCATTTTCAACTATTGGAAGTTGATGACTGTTAAAGAAGGGAGAGTCATTCTTTGGGAATGTGACCCCTGGTAAGTTGGTCATGCCTCTGTGGACAACCACACACCCATGTGCACATAGGCAGTACTAATTGAATTCAGAGGATAATTAACAACAAAATTGTAAATATCATTGAAAAGAAGCAACATTAAACGATACTATAAAATTTAGATTTATTTTTTTCTATTTTAGTTGACAAATATAATTACATATACTGGAAATGTATGCATTGTTAGATATGTATACATTATAAAATGGCTAAATTAAAGTAATATGTATTATTTTGAAAGCTTGTTATTTGTGGAAATGGGGACAATGACAATCTAGTTTTCTCACAGTTCTTGAAAATATAATATATTGGGCTGGAAAGATAGCCAAGTCAGTAAAGTGTTTATCATGAAAACATGAATACTTTAGTTTGATTGACAAAATCCATATAAAATTATTGGGTATGATCATGTGTACTTATAATCCCAGCACTGTGAAGGCACAAATAGGCAAATTCTTAACAGCAAAACTGTCTTATTGGCTGAGCTCTAGGCCAATGAGAGACCCTATCTCAAAGCAGGGAGTGTGACTCCTGAGGAATGATGCCTCTTGAGAATACTCTATTGTGAATGAGTCAAACCACTTAGATACCAATATATGGGAATTTTGACTTTCTGTGTCTGGCTTATTTCACTTGGAATTCTTCAGGTCCGTTTATGTTATTGCAAATTGGGCAGATTTCCTTCTTAAGGAAATGTCCTAAGAGCATGTCATTTATATATGCCACATTTTTATTATCTGTTTATTCTTCAATAGACAATTAGGTTGATTTCACATCTTGGCTATTGCAAATGCTACAGTGAATGTGAAAGGGCCCCTCATCTCCACAGCATATTCATTTAAATTCCTTCAGAAAAACAACCTGTTAGCTTACAAGAGATTCCACTAGGCTCCTCCCAGGGACCTTGGTACTTCAGAAGACTGCCCCACTGCTCCAGTCTTCTCTCTCTCTCTCTCTCTCTCTCTCTCTCTCTCTCTCTCTCTCTCTCTCTCTGCCTGTCTCTCTCTCCCCCCTCTTTCCCTCTCCCTCCCTCCCTCTCTCCTTCCCTCCTTCTCTCTCCCCCTCTCTCTCTATCTCTCTCTCCCTCCCTCTTCTTCTTCTTCTTCTTCTTCTTCTTCTTCTTCTTCTTCTTCTTCTTCTTCTTCTTCTTCTTCTTCCTCTCTCTCTCTCTCTCTCTCTCTCTCTCTCTCTCTCTCTCTCTCTCTGTTCCCACATGTTCCCGGACAGTCTCTCTATCCCTTTTTCTTTCCTTCTTTGTTTCCCCTGCCTCCTTCTCTGCCCTCATGGTTCTGCTCTTGTCTGCCTTCCTGTCTACATGTCTACTCATCTGCCTCTATCCCTGCTTCAGGTCCTCACTCCCCTCCTTTTTCCAAAATAAACCCAGATCTGTTGCATGCTGTGAATTCTCGGGGAGACACCTTGGAATGGACCCTTTATGTACTCCCTTTGCCACATTATATTTCATAACACAACCTATTGTGACGTTCCTCTGAGGAGTCTCTATACTGTTTTTCATAATCTTGGTGCTAATTAGCACTCCTATCAATAGTTTGCAAAGGATGTGTTTTACCACATACGTTGTTTTACCCTGCAATACTTTGTTTCCTCACACCCCCACATACTCTTAACTCCCCCCCATACCTGCCATCTGCTTCCTTTACCACATTCAAGTCTTTGTCTTTTCTTTTATGAGACATTGATTTTTAACATAAATCTTCTGCATGGTCATAAGTTTGGAACTATCCACTGGAGCCTCGTGGGTTCATCAGTGACTACACATCTAAAGATTAGGTAACTATCTCTTCCCCAGAATACATTGGTAGCCAATAGATCAACATAGAAGGATATGGCCTTATGAACACCCTTCCCAGGTCAAGTCTTATGTAGTCGCAATGTAAGCAACTCTAACTATGTGACCACATTTGCAGTAACGGTGTCATACCCTAAAGACAGCATATCATAACCTGTCTTTCTACCCTCTATCTCTTATATTCTTTCTACTTTTGTGAAGTGTCCTTGCAAATGCTACAGATGGCAGAAGAATGATCCACACCAGGCAAAAAGGAATTCAGGTTCAACATGACTTAGGTTTCTGTTTGTTGAAATTCCTAGAGTCTAAGCCCAAGTGGTTTATTTTTGACTTATTTAATCACAGTGCAACTTTGGAAAAATGTTTCCTCATGACAATTATTATAGCAAAGCTTAAGGTATGACTACATCAAACTCTTTTACAAAGTACATGTGACCCCAATAAAAATGAGGTCTATTAACTGAGAAAAATGTGCTCAGAATAAGGTTCTAGGGAAGAAGGGCCTGGTGTAAGTACAATAGTAGACTCTTTTAAAGTACGTGGGACCTCTCATAAGAATGTGTTCTATTGACTGAGAAACAACACTTAGGAGTCTGGGATAAACCTAAAAGTCAGGGATCTTTGAGTAAGGCCTAGTTCAACAAATAGCAAGAGATCACCACAGCCAATCCAATGGATAACTACATCCAATCCTAACCTTCCCTGTGGATAACAGTTGTAAATTCTTTCCATTGAAGAAGAAAGCCTGCAAGTTCAACATTCCTGATTTCCGTAGTGCTCTGTAAGCACAAAGACTTCGTATTCTCTACAGTCTCTCTTTTCATTAGTGTCACTGAGGCTCAGTATGGATGGTACAAATAACCTGTTTAGAGCTGTATACTCAACCATCATGTATTCTAAGCAACTTGGGCAACCATGAGTCTGCATCCACAACAGTACACTGCAAAGAATTGTCTCTGGTTAAGGCTTGGAGTAATGTGGCTGTGGATATAAACATCATGGTTTGGTTTGGTGCTAGCTAAACAATAGTGAGTTTGCCCCCTTCAGCCTATGATCTCCACAGCCATTGGGTTTCTGACAAGATTTAGATATATTCGTTCCTGTGGAGCAGGTCTCAAAATCTCATCAGAGAGCAGTTGGTTACCCCCACAATAGTCATGCCACTTTTACACCAGTGGGCATGTTTTGCCAAGCAAAGTTGGTATTGTACTTCATAGAAAAAGACTCTTTGTTAATCACCTTATCTTCCTCCAGAAGCATGCAAAGGATCTTTCTACAATATGAAATCTAGATAGCAGGAAAGAATCTCTCAACTCAGTTCCAGCTTGATATCTTACAATCAGCATGTGTTTTGTCTTCAGTAACAGGGTTTTTACGTAGTTCAAGTTAGTGATATTGTGATTTTAATTATTATTTCTCTAATCACTAATGATATTGAATATTGAATATTTTTCATCAAATATTTATGAAATACTTACTGTTATGTATTTATCAGAACTTAGATTCCAATACGAGATGCAATTTGGCAAAATTCCTAGCTACTAATGTTGCAAAAAAAAAAAAAAAAAAAAACAGACAGTTCAAAATGGACAAATTTTTCATGGATCATCTTTATGGAAAAGCAAAGCCCAGCCACACACATCTTGTAGCTTCCCAGTCTCCCTGGACACCCACTCGCATCACACGCTTTTATAGAGCTTGCAGGGTGGCGCCTGAGATTCCATTACTCAAATTCTCTTTATTGGTAAAAATCAGATTTCCCTAGAGGAGAAACATCACATGGTTATTATTTGTTCGATGTACATATTCAGAAGCCAAGAGCTCTCTAAGGGCATGATTGTAACCCAGAATAAAGCAAAAATAGGTTGATTAAAAAGGGTGACTCACACGGGCATGGTGGTACATGCATGCTTGCAAAGCTAGACTTTATGGGTAAGAGTAGGATAGATAGTCTAAGACAAGCCTCTGACATACAGCAATTTTTCACCTAGCCTATTTTAAATATATATGTATATATATTTAAAATGACCAATGATGATTATATATAGTTCAGGAGTAGAGTGCTCACCTAGCATACACAAGGCTTTGGGTTCAATTCCCCCACACCAAAAATAAATAAATAAATAAACAAACAAGTAAGTTAAATGGGAGGACCCACCAAGGCGCACTAAGATATATGTATACACATTTCCAAATGAAACCCATTATTTTGCATACTAACTTAAATCACTAAATAAAAAATATAATAAAAATGTTATAAAAACAGACATAAGATAATATGAAAAAATTATTAAAAGAATAAATAAACAAATCAATCACATTAAATCCCAGTGTGAATTTTCACCTCTGATTATGAGCAATATATGTAAATTCACAATAGAAGACAATGTAGACAGGCCATACCCGAGTTCTAGAGTGTCACCCAAGGACAAGTCAATACAGGCATTGAGGAGTTCAGAGATAAATACACCTGCCTTCAACTCAGTCACCTCTTCCTGACAGTGTGACAGAGGGGAAGAAAACCTATTTTTTCATTCTTAGTCTCAATTGCTATTATCAAATGATAGTATTTGTTTAAACTTTTTTTTTTTTTTTTTTTTGGTTTTTCGAGACAGGGTTTCTCTGTGTAGTCCTGGCTGTCCTGGAACTCACTCTGTAGACCAGGCTGGCCTCGAACTCAGAAATCTGCCTGCCTCTGCCTCCCAAGTGCTGGGATTAAAGGCGTGCACCACCACCGCCTGGCTGTTTAAACTTTTTTTAAATAAACCAAAGAATACATAAGCTCAAGAAGGCTAGCAAGTAATCAACTGAGGCAAATGGAAGAATTAAAAATTATTTGCAATTATTATAGCTACACTATCATTGATGGCAATAAATGAATACTTCTAAGAAAAAGGAGGTTGTTGAAAAGAAACAACAAAGAGAGACTTTGTTCTCCACAGTTCTCTGTAGAGAGCCTTGCTTTCCAAATGGCATTTTCTCTCTAAACACAGATGATTTGTTCATAGTTAAATGACTCAAGTAAACTAATTAATCCCAACTTCATCAGATACAAACGTCTTTACCACAATTAATCTGACACTGGTTTACACATCAATTACAACACCATCTGTGTTGGGCTTTGACTGCTCTGAGAGAATTCAAAGAAGGATAGAGTACTGTACAGAATTGTTTAAGAGGCCTCAGCTACAGATGACAGGCCGATTGCTTCTGGCTCTGGCTCTGCGGTGAGTCAAAATTAGCATGTAATGGAGGTTGCTGACCTCATAGAAAGAGGCTATGCATAAAAAACACCCGCAACAACATGCCTCCAGTGACCTAGCTCCTCTAGCTACACCTTCCTTCCTAAGGTTCATAGAACTTCTAAGAACACCATTGCCCTCTAGAAACCAAGCTTTCAACAGTGCAGAGGTTGTTGGACAGGACATGGACACTGTCTTACAACCATAATATAAAAGTTATTCATTTGTCTGCCTGTCATATGATAACATGAATTTTTCAGTTGTGTAATCCACACAGTCAGAAGGAGTTTATACTCTAAATGAAGGAGGAAGAGGAGGAGGAGGAAGAAGAGGAGGAGGAAGAAGAAGAGGAGGAGGAAGAGGAGAAAGGAGGAGGAAGAGGAGGAGGAAGAGGCAACCTCATTCCCAACACGTCAACCAGAGATTCACAGAACAGTCCTGAGGTGCATCGTGCACTAACTGAACAGCCACTTCTGAATCACTGGAGTATATTGAGCACGTGCTTCTTCGTGCTAAGCACCCAGGAAAGCAAGAGGACGATGCTGCGGGTAGTGTGGGGCCTTGAAAATCAACTGAGAAATGCAACAGAAAGAACATCATCTAGAAAAGGCCGTTTGGCTCAGTCATCACTGGTCTACTTGTAAGTGACTCCTACGTAAACTGTATTCCAGTAGCTTGGATTGCTCTTGATGTAACCCGTACACTTCTAGGGACTGATGCCTTCAGAATAACCTCCAAATCATGTGAGTCATGGAGTGCTCATCTTCAAGAAAACTGAACTATATTTCTGTGGTTATTCAAGGAATATTCAAATTAGTGTTCTAAACTGGAGATAGATATTTTCTGTGTATATATAAAGAGCTAGAGAGCAAATATCTTAGGCTTTGTGAGCCCCGTGGACTCACTGTGACCTTGCCTCAAAAGCTGCCAAGGACAACACATAAATTAAGGGGCTTGGGTGCTGGGCAGAAGTTGAACCACTAGTCATAGACAACCTCTGCAAAGTTCATATCATCTATTATCACCTAAGTTATAATATATATGTGTGTGTGTGTGTGTGTGTGTGTGTGTGTGTGTGATCAAAATACAGCTGTTAAGTTGTTATTACAACTTCAAATACTTTAGTAATTTAGTGCCACTTAGTAGTAGATGAGAAGCTATAAAAAAGAGCAAAGGAATGTATATGAATCCAAAAGTAGCATTTCTGAGTTAGAGAAATTGCTCAGCAGTTAAGAACTCCCACTGCTCCTCCAGAGGACTCAGGTTCAGTCCCCAGCATCCACATCAGGCGGGTCACAAACGTCTGTGATTGTCCCTTTTAGGGATATGACCTTCTTTTCTGGACTCTGCAGACACTTGCCCTCAGTTACACATATCCACACAGAGGCACACACAGGTGCTCATAATATTAACGGGTATTTCAAAAATGCTGTGTCTTACATGCTGTAAAGATTTTATACTCTTAAAAATGTCTAAAATGATATTATGCTGACTCATTATTTTGTGTGTTATTTTCACTTTTATTATTATTAAGCAATTTATTTAAGAATACAGATGTAGTAAATTATTTCTTATTTGAAACGTATAAGGTTAGAAATTAAAATTTTATTTATACATTTTGTAACACTTACATAGTGCGCATACTTTATCATCTTTCCCTACTACCTTATGTGTCTGATGAAGCACTATAAAATCTCTAGCAAAATATATGAATATTCATATAATCTTTAGAAAGATTATAATTGCTCATTTATCCTCAAAATATTATTTGGAGGTTACTTGGCATCCTTGAACATTTAGAAAGACACTATGAAGCCAAACAACATTTGATAAAAATACCAAAATATCTCTTTTCATGCTCATCCTCTTACAATGCTATTGTAACAGCCTCAAGGGGTTTAAATGATGTGCAATATCAGAACATCTGTGGATGAAGCTCAGTTGGCAGAATTGATGGACCAGATAAAATAATCAGCAGACTACCAAGAGGCTTGCAGGAATGAAAAACATCACTTCTCTTTTTAAAATTTTGGTGTGGAAGCTCTAGTTATTTTCTCAAAATGCCATTTAAGCCAATGTGTTGTAGACCTTTTTTTAAAATTTATTTTCCAGTGTTTGGAATTTAACTCTGGACTCATGCACCCTAGGTAAGTACTGTGCCATTGAACCACATCCTTTCCTGATCTTTCTTTTATATAGATTTTGGTGCTCTGAGACAATGTCTGGGTCTACATCCCACCTTCCCAGTTCTAGAATTATAGGCATATACCACCAAGATTCATTCACTGTTACTTTTTAACTTATTTATAAATAAATACATTAAAATTTCCTGCTTTAAATTTCTAATATGGTAACTAAGGATAGACACATCTTAGTAAAATACTTTAATAATTTCTTAAAGTGAAAAGAAATCTGAAATTAGATATCTAATCACTGGTATGAATTTACTGAGGTCAGTCAAAAAATTCAACAACCAAATGGATTCCAAAGAAAGATCTCATTCCAGAGCACCTCAATGTCCCTGTGAGAAATGTGGGCTTTTAAAGCAAATTAAAGGTAAAAAATTGTCCTATACCTTGTCTTGAGTTAGGAGAACTTTCATAGATATCCCATTAATATGCTGGTAGTAAAATACAAATTAATTAATTTCATAAACCATCACATGCAAGAACAGGTAAGCCCAGGTAGACACTGTTTTCTAAACCCTAGGGATCTATAAGAAACCAGAAATTTAGAGTTTAACATAAAATATTTTGATTTCATTTAATATGGAAATGAAACTTGCTTAAACAAACAAAACACTTGGCAAATCTAATCCAATCACTGTGCTTCTTGTCCTTGTCACTTTGGGCCATACAGAAAAAAAAAATCCTCTTCAAGGGAGTCCTTCAGGAGTGTTGACTACATATTAGCTCCCCTTCTGTCTCCAGGGCACCAAGACAGAGAAGGGCAAGTCAGACCTGGAAAGTAAAAGGCACTTGGTAGTTGTACCACTGTTGGTACTATTAATGTTTGCATAGTATAATAAAATAATACTAATAAATATCAGAGTTTATGTTCAGAAATCAGGGTTAATGTTTTGACATGTTTTTATAACCAGCAAGTTACATGAAACTAAAACTATAGGTGGAGATTCCCCAGATGTACACATATATGTATATGATATATAGGTATATGCGCATATATATGAGGATGATGTGTATGTGTATGTGTGTATGTGATATATATATATATATATATATATATATATATATATATATACAGACAGAGGAAGTGAGGGTGTAGCTCAATTGGTATGGTGCTTACTTACAATGCAGGAGATCCTGTTTTAGTCCTAGTACCACATGAATTAGATGTGGTAGCAGATGACTATAGTTCTAGCACTTGGGAAGTGAGTGAGGGTAGGGGATCAAAATGTTAAGGTCCATCCCTGGCTGTATGGTGAATGTGAAAACAGATTGAGAGATAAATGAGATGCTTTCTCAAGAAAAATATTCACATTCCATATTCTACTTTGATCCTGCCACATTTTATTGACAAACATTTTTGTATACTAAATTTTAAGATGGAATTTTAATTTTGCTAGCATAGACCTCTGTCTGCATCAAAGCAAACGGAGATTGCAGCCCTTCCTCTGGTGGCTATTATTTAAAAAGACAGCCACGAGTCAGATGCATCCTACCAACTGATACTGTATTTTTTTTTTTTTTTGCTATTTGTGTATCTTCTCTGGTTTGATAATGGGATATTGCCTAACATTATATGCTAAAGCCATATCCCAAATCATGTCATCTTGGGGATAGAATGTTTTCATAAACTGCAAATTTAGATGCCTGCAGCTACAGTGAGATAAAGTAATTTCATAAAAACTGAGAAAATAGGAACATTACGTGTATTTCTGAATGCATCTGAACTATTTCCCAACGTGTGACCACTATGAAGACAATAAGATGAACTCCAGTCTTTCTGATTGACTCTGAGGATTTCTCTTTGTGGAAACCTAGTTGTTGACTTACTACTTGACAAACTTGTGTCTCAGATCACACTGTTCTATAAAAGCTTTTTGTATAGCTGAGGTGAGATAATACACATACAAAATGAGAATGAACTAGAGCACTGTATATCATACCAACTTAATAAGCAAAATAAATCAGTAGTGTAATAAGTATAAGATATGTGGCTGGGTCTGTAATGAACGGCATATAGGTTCCTTTTCAGACCAATCCGATTCGGACCAGCTTGAAAGTCACGCAAAAGGCTACTTCTGTAAATTGATTCAGCACTTACACCTAGCAAGACCACAGGGTCTTGTTCATATCTGTCCATATCTATGCCACTGTTAATCAGGTTACATGATCTTATCAGGTCCAAAGGTCTTCTTAGGACACTGACAGTCATTGGGAAGATTGAATTGTACTGACTGAAATTGGTGCTCTTTGGCAATCTTTCAAATATGCTGATCAGTCTTGTCTACACCATGTGACATCACCAAGGAGCTTTGTCACCATGTCTCCTTCCTTGTTACCCTCCCAGGCCTTTTTCTCCTGCCCCATTTCAGGGCACCTTCCTTTTCCCTCCCACTGTGCTAATGCCCTAACATGTTCGCAATGATGAACGTATTAAGTTTTACAAAACACAGACAAAGCCATGTGTTTTAAGTCCCTCTTCTGTTTTCCTTTGGCAAAACTTCTCAGAATCTAACTCTGCTTGAAATGGAGAGAAAAGGGTGTGTTGGGAGAAAACAGCTAACAAACATTCCTGTAAAGATTTAAAAATGGCATCAACCCCTGAAAATTGCAGGATTCAATTTAATCTAGCAGGATTCAAGAAAAAACTTCTAAACCTCAGACTTAATGGGTGTGTTGAATCTAAACAATAGGGAAGAGTTAGGGACTCTCCAAGTGAATGATATTGGAGTGAAACAGGTCACGAAGAGAAATATTCTGTTCAAAAAGCACAAAAAGCAGCTGAGAACTTGCTATGTGCTCGGATGTGCAGTAAGTTATACAAGGTATTAGTGCTGGCTAAAATTCTGTTTTATTGCTTTGAAGACAACAGAGAACATTAAAGACAGGAAGACTAAATAGAGAAAGAAAAGCAAAGGTACTTCAGAATGACGGTCAGAGAAGTCTTCTGGAAGAGGCTATGTCTTCACTCACCAAGGAAAATGACATTGAAATTAGACCTTAGCATCAGGGTTCTGTGTGGAGACTAATGATATTCTAGCCACAGATACTGAGAGCATAGCAAAAGGTTATTACAAAGAAGAGAGTAGGAAAAACACTCAAGCCTGTCCAAAAGAGTTCAGGAAAGAAATCCCACATGGCGTTCATCCATCTGTATCTGAAAGGGGTCAGATTTCATCTCAGTCTAGATTACACAGGTACATAATAATTTCTAGAAACAATGTAACTTGCACTTTATCTTTGGAGATAGCTAATCAAACTGGGAAATATATTTTTGATTTGTGCCTTATCATCTTCAATTTTCCTAATTAGATCTAATTTTATCTTTTGAAGTCATTCTTTATACCACGTCCTTCCACAATGTCTATTCTTCTAAAATAAAACTAGGCTGGTGCTCAGTCAGTATCATTTTATTCCTAAGTCCCTTCTGTTGTTATTCCCAAGAATCTGTTTTTAGCTCATTTAAAACTGAGAAACATCCGTGACAAATTGACAGGCTTTGTGTGTGATGTTTTATATTTGACTTGGCAAATAAACATCAGACCTAAGATGTCCAAGAGTTGATATTGAGGGTAAGTATATGCCTATGGACTGCCACGATTGGAGGATATAAGAAGTCCATCTCTTCTCGATGGTCACAGTGCCTCATGGGTCCACCATCTGGCTGTGGGGTGAGAGAAGTTCTTAAGAGAAAAACAATTTAGAAAAGCATAAATACCAGTGTTCATTACCCTTCCTAGGCATCTGACTTTCTGCATCCTCCACTTGGTCATGCTAGGATTTAGTTTCAGAATGACCTAATTAGCAGGCAATTTTTTTGGTAACAATTACATCTTTAATTCTTAATATAAAGCAAATGAATATCATTCTTATTTTGATACAAAGGTTGTCACATTCTGCACAATTTTCTTTTTTTAATTTTTTTATTGGATATTTTATTTACATTTCAGATGCCATCCCCTTTCCCCATTTCCTCTCTCTAGAAAACCCCTATCCCATGCCCCCTTCTCCTGTTTGCTTTTATGCAATTTTTTTAATGTTAACCAAAGGCTTTATAAGTTTGGTAATGCTCAATATCAATCAGAAGTTTAACCCAATACCTAACCTAGATATATCAACTATCTTTGACTGATGGAGACATGTGAACATCTGCCTCCATGTCCCCCTGCTTCTCTCTTTCTCTCTCTCATCACCTAGCTCTTCCTCTCTTTCTCCTCCTCCTCTCCTTACTCCTCCTCTTCCTCTCCATATTCCTCCCACCTTAGCTCCTCCTACATATCACCCTTCCTGTTAAAATAAAACTTTTCTCTCAAAATACAGTTAGAGCATAACTATACTAATTTGTGCCAGTAAGGTGCAAGATAGATATAATACCCAGTCCATTATTTTGTTGACTAACCAGAACCTGTCATCTCTCCTAACTAAAGGACTTAGTTCTGAACCTGGCTTTTTTTCTTGGCTTTAGAATGAATGTCAGCTGAAAACCATCCTCTCAAGTCTTTTCTCTCAAAGTAAATAGCCAGGATTGGCTATGAGACTATAAGTTTTCAACCCCTTCAGAAATCCAGGATGCTGAGTTAACTGAAATTATGGGAAGCACAAAGCATAGCTTCTAAAACTTAGTCAATTTATAGAGACCGGTGAACACCAGGACAGTCCCTATACTACAGAACGTTGGAGCATCCAATCTTCAAAGCAGGCAAATTTTTATCTAACTGATATAATACCTGATATCATTATTGGGCCAATAACCTATGGCTAAACAGGTCCTAGGTCCTAGGGGAGAATATTCTACTATTACATTGTCAAAGGAACATAGTATTAAACAATTCCTAATGACTTATCACTATACCCACAGATCAGTGTGTCTCTCAGTTGCTGTCTAAGATGGTTCTTTTTGCAGATGGTGACTAGCACAACTCTCCAAGGTGCAGAGAACAGGAGACTGAGAAATGCTCAGCCAAAATGTGGGTAGATAGATATAGATAGATAGATAGATAGATAGATAGATAGATAGATAGATAGATAGAATAGGTAGGTAGATAGATGATAAATGATAGATAGATAGATACATACATAGGTACATAGATAGATAGATGATAGATAGATAGATAGATGATAGATAGATACATACATACATAGATAGATACATAGATAG
>JANHMN010000004.1:147929684-147950149 GCA_030674055.1 Rhabdomys pumilio
ATAGATGATAGATAGATACATACATACATAGATAGATACATAGATAGATAGATACATAGATACATAGATAGATAGATACATAGATAGATATATAGATGATAGATAGATACATAGATAGATCCATAGATAGATACATAGATGATAGATAGATAGATGATAGATAGATAGATAGATAGATAGATAGATAGATACATACATACATACATACATACATACATAGATACATACATAAATACATACATAGATATGTTAGGTAGGTAAGTAGATAGATGATAGATAGATACATACATACATACATACATACACAGATACATAGATACATAGAACCAGAAAAAGTACAGCATGGAGAGAGAATTTAAGTACACAGTCCCACCACTAGATATGGAGTGAATGGCAGTTGTTAGCTTCTGGGAGAGAGAGAGAGATTCAGTTTTCTCTAAGGGTCTTGGTCCTAGGAAGTTGACCACGTGTGGGAGAGCACACATCCAAGACTATTTTAGGCAACATAAACTGATCTAAGGACACAAAGTTGTATGAATAAAAAAAAAAGGAGGTGTAGATCTAGAAAGAGTTGGGAGGGAAATATTATCAAACCATATTGTTTGGAACTCTCAAAGTGTGTGTAGGTGTGTGTGTGGGTGTGTGCGTGTGGGTGTGTGTGGGGGGGAGGGTGTGTTAACAAGTTGTTACCAACTAGCAAATATAACTTTCAACTTGCTTGCCAGATCATCAGATTGGAAAAAAATCCACCTAAATGTTTTTATGGAGTCAATGAACACATGAGGACTATGGAATTTGAAAGAATTTGAAGCCTGTGGTTCTTTCCAAAGTGCAGCCTGTGATCTGGGAATCCTTGTCCATAAGGCATTTTATTACAGCAATAGAAAAATTATTATATATTTACACACACATGGGCACATGCATGTGTGTAGGCATGCATCCATGCATGTTCATGCACATAAATACACACATATATATTTAACTAGTATACTAAAAGCACTTTACGTGTGTGTATATATGTAAATATATGTAAACTTGTATATAAAATGTAAACTATACAAATGTACAATAAGTATATACACATACATATGTAAACATATATGTATGCATCAGCACACACATATGCATATGCATACATGTTAAAAGGAAATCTATACATAATAATAGTTTAACATTAAATGATTTGTGGATTGGTCAGTATTGAGCAAAGGAGGTTTAGAGGGATTCAGCTGCATCTATAGAGACAAACTCTTACATGCTAAGATTAAGAAGCAAAAGTGGATAGCCTGTTTGCTCAGTCATAGCTCAGTGTTCAATTTATTTGAGCATGGTGTTGTCCTTATCTGGGCAAGGTTTGACTGGCTGTCTACCTGTGATCAGTTCAAGTTTGGCTGGTTTGATTAGATATAGCATGGTTATTTTTGCAGAAATAATATCTATTTTAAGATAGATTTCAGATTGTTTGCATATTAAATTGGCCTAAAGTTTGTTATATAGGAACTAGAAGTATACAACATCAGCCTCAGAATAAAAACCTCCTACACAGACATACGTGTGTAAGTGGGATTAGTATGACATAATTCTCTCTATCCTCTTCCTCTTCTTCATCCATATCGTCTTCCTCCTCCTCTTCCTCCTTCTCCTCTCTCTCTCTCTCTCTCTGTCTCTCTGTCTCTCTGTCATACTCTCTTCTCTACCAGTTTCCCCATCCATGCCCTGATCAACTTTCCTTCCTTCTCTTCCTTCACCCCCTTCCCTATTACACTTATACCTCAGCATCTTCAGGTGGCCATCTTTCTGTGGGATACTCATTTTGTGATGCCAAAAAGTCAAGTCCTAAGATTTTTCTAATCTACCTGCTCTTCTTCTCGGTCCCCAGTGTGTCACATTCGCAGCACATGGAACTAACAACTGTCACTCATGGCAACATGGCTCATGTGGTGCGCAGGTGCAAATGACAGATCACAGCAGGTCACACCAAGCAGCTGCTACCTCATCTGTGGGAGCAGCTGAGAGTGGGAGGGCAGTCCATGAGTAATGAAACACACACACACACACACACACACACACACACACACACACACACACAAGCTCAACTTTAGATTCAGACTATAGTTGTGGGGCATCTGCCACAGCTGAACCATGGAACTTCTTCACAAGGTTTTATCCATTCCCAGAGATGAGCCATTTCCAGGGAATCTAGAAGAAAAGTAGAGACCTTTCCCTGGGAAGTCTTTAGACCTCTGAGAGCCACACAGGCCCTGAAGGTAACACCTGTTAAGTGGTCCCAGAAAGTCTTTCAGTTTCCCTTGCTGCAGAAGCTGCTGGGGATCTGAATCCACTTTGAAACAAGAAGAATAGCATTAACCTCTCTTTTTAAGAAAAAAGTAGTCAGCATGGGGCAGGATACTTAGAGCTGTTGCTTCCACAAACCCCTCAAAACTCTGAAGTGCTTAATACAGGAAGGCAAATGCAGGGGCAGTGGAGAGAGTTCAGCTGTTAAACACGCCTGGTGACCTGTATTCAATCTCCACGACTAACACTGTGAAAGGAACAAATTAACTCCTGTAAGTTGTCCTCTGACAACATGTGTGCTATGATGAGTGTATGTGTTTGTGTGTGCGTGTTTGTGTGTGTGTGTGTGTGTGTGTGTGTGTGTGTGTGTGTGTGTGCCTGTGCGTGCGCGCGCTACCATGCCAAGCACTGTGGCTGGCATGCCAAGCACTGTGGCTGGGTCAGTGAGAATCATTTCTACATACAAATGGAAGTTTCTTCTTGGCATCAGTAATGACAAATGCAGGAATGAGTGCTAAGCTGCCCCACCGCAGACAGCTGCATAGTACATCTCAGTAGCCAATGTGAGAGGCAGTTATTGGTGATTGAGAAGTTCAAACATGCTTCTTGAATCTTTCAACTGCAGGACATCAAGTGAATCCCTTCAAAACTGCACCTGCTGGTTTTAAAACTCAGAACATGAGCATTTGTACTTTAAAAAAAAAATCCTCTCAGCCTCCTTCTACCACTAACAGCACTTCCTTTGTGGGTTTGAATAGAAGCAATCCTCACAGTCTGGGCAGCTCCTAGATTGTGGCCAGTCCTCCTCTTTGATACCCTATGATGTCATACCAGCTGTTAATTTAATGTACTCCCTTTCCTTGTGTTGCTCTCAACCTGGTCTCACACCTGATGCCTTGCTAAAGTAAAAAACTGTAGTCAATGTTGTCTACTGGGTACCATCACCTTCACTACCATGTCAACTCCTTCTCTAAGCTCCCTCCCCAGCAGCCAGTGAAGGGCATTAAAGGTGAGTTGCTTTTTGTGGAATGGGAATAAGAGGCCAATATCCTAAAGTGCAAAATTAATGGAAAATTACTGAAGGCCACCTTTCAAAATGCTAGCAAATCTTTGGTTTGGGGTCGAAAGAACCTACTAAAGTTTTACTCTTTCCAAACATAGGCAACTCTGAGGTGTCTTGAACCAATGGATTTAAGCTGTTGCCTGGCAACAGCCCTAAAGCAGGGATGGCCTAAGTCCTAAAGAAATCCAGTAAATTAGAAAGAAAGATTGCTTTGGTGCCTGTGTTGAAGTCATTCTGCTTTAATAGTTCTATAAAAGGACAGTAAAAATCCAATGCTCTGAGTATTTCTCCCTCTGAAAATACAAAATGAAGAAGTTGACTTTGCTAAAGGAGAAAACATGCTTGATACTTTCCCTAAACCCATCCCTTATGCATTAACCATGGCCTACATTCTTGAAGTCTTCTCTTAAGCATCTTGCTGAATCTCCCAATGATCGAAGGAAGAATAGCCGAGGAAGCTTCAGCAGCTGTTTCATAGTGCAGCTTCTCTTCTCTCCAGTTTGTTTAAACACAGAGCCCACTTGATATCCATATATATATGGATATATATATGAATATATATATGGATATATATACACACACAGCTTGTGAATGCTTGTGAACATTGTCTTTATTAAGAAATGAATTTTTCTCTAGAAAGATTTAAACACTCTTCTATATCTGCCACCCTGTCTTAAATGTAGTAATCAGTACTACCTGTTGCAATACTCCAAACTCTAGGTACCCTAAACCACAAAAAGTTATTTCTTACTGAAGTTAAGTCCAGTACATCCCATTTCAGTAGCCTGGCTCATTGTAGAGCTTTGACATTTGGAGCCTGTGACATCACCAAGATAGAAGAGATTTGATGGTCCAAACTGGTTCTTATTGCTTCCATCCACATGACACCAGCACAATAGCTTGAACTAGCCACATGCCTTGACCAAACTTTCGTAGAGCCTGAAAGCTATAGAAAGAAGCTCAGAATTTAGTAACATTAACTGCATTACTGTGCCATAAACAAGAACAGTGATAGGAAATGCAAGGCAAAAATTCAAGTTGATGCATCAGGTTGACATTGGACCCTGGAGACAAGTCATGTAGAAGATCTGAGAGGACTTCTCTGATAATACAGGGAGAGCCTAGCAGTCCCTGATCCTTGGCATCCAACCCTGATTTCTCTGTAAAGTGCCACGAATAGGAAGGGCAATAGAATATTCACATAACTTCTACTATATTCCTCTGTTCTTCCATCACATAGTCTGAGTTGGGACTCAGACATCCAACCACGCTGATAGGAAGCCTACCATCTTCTATCCCCAGGCTCAGAGGTCAAGAACTTGATGTTAAAGAAGTATGCCACACAACAAATGGTATCTGTGTTGATTAAGGTTGTGTCAGTTCAAGATGTGACCAGAACTCTACAGTGAGTTCTCCTACACTGCATCTCAGATACTCCCTAGGAACTGAGCAAGAAATGGTCTGTAAGAGAGAGAGAGAGATCAGGCTTATGCAGTGGGCTAATGCTTTGTCGTTTTAATTTAAGAGACAAAAAAGTGAGATTCAGAGAGATTGACAGGATTATCTGTGTGTGTGAACTGTAAATACCAAAGCCAGACTAGGAACCCAGGATCTATGAGTGCTAATCCAGTGCAAAGGGTTTGCTTCAGGTCATGCCCAGAACTAGCTCCCATTCTCTCCAATGCTTTCTTTGCAAATGTCAAAATTCTATCCTCTGTCCATGGGGATGGAAATGATGGACAGCCAAGCCACTCTGCTAACAGTCCTGCAGTGTCAGCGCTAGACTAGTAATCCATAGCAACAAATGCATGCTTAAGTCAAGCAGGAGTCAGTATCATGATGAGGATGATCAGGGGCCTCTGATGGAATAATTGCTTCCCTGTATGTTGTTCAAGAGGTTTCGGGTTGCTGGTATCCAGACTAGAAACTGCAGCCTACATAAGGGAAATGAAGGAAGAGCTAACAGGTACAGGCATGGAGCTTTCAAAACCAAATGATACATGAGTAGCTGAGATGCCGTTCAGGAAAATTTACACCTCTTTAAACACTGTCTGTGTGCTCTGAGAAAGAAAATGTCAAAATAGCATTGTACCATGAGTCTGCTCTGAATCCTGCCAGGAGGGAGTTATCCTCATGCTCTTGAAAAATCATAACCAGACTGCATTTGTAAAAAACCCTTTGTTAAGCAGTTGTGGACTTTTCAAACATGGTTTAGTCTTTCAACATGATAGCATCTTGGCAGTCCATGATACTAAAGGGAGAGTACAATTGTAATTTCATTTTCAGGAAAACTCACAACCCCCAGCATGGAGGATATTGCAAGATTCCTGAGGCTTCAGTGAGATGTCACATTGCCTCACAGGGGAAATGGGTTAATGCTCAATTATGTCTTTTGCATAGAATGCTTATGATCTCACCTAGTCCTTTAATCATAATGGAAGAAAAACCAACCCCACTCATCCCAACTAGCCAAGTGCATTGTTTAACAGCCCCTGTGTGTCATGGAATCTATGTTTCCTTAAACAGGGTAACAACTGTTGAGATTTGATATAAATTTTCTACTCGTGTTATTGGATTTTAGCACAAACAGGTTCTTGGATTGCTATGGTTCAACTCCCCCGGTTTCCAAATTTAAATGGTCCAAATATAATAAGCATCAAATAAAAATAATAGTAAATTTTGAATATTTGGTCTTTCCTCCAGCTGGTGGCCCTCAGCTAGGACACTCGTTATCCATACTTGGAAATAGTAGCTGCAAATAGTCACACCAGTGCCCTGGGGACAACTAGGCTTGGCAATGTGCTGTGTGGCTGAGCACTACTGTGCGTTAGCAGTACTAAGTGCAGTGGGACTTGTATCTTCAACTTCATTTTGGTTCCATCAGAATGGAATTCCATTGTAAACCCAAGAGCAACAGCAACACGAATGTCCTAAAACAGTGATTCTCAAGTTTATAACCCTTTCTTCAATGATCGTAAACTTTGACTGTCCTTTTAGAGTCATTAAAATAAAAATGAAATTAATAATAGAGCATTATGAAGTTTTATAATTAGGCAAATTATCTCACCCTTCCAATAATCTTACTATACCCCTGCACTTGATCATTCTATATCACTCCCCTCCCAGAGTTCTTGTTCCGGAAGATGGTCCCTCTGGGTAGTTAAAGCTACTGTGCTATTTGTGTGCCTATTTACTGGTTGGATCACTTCTACTGGTGTCCAGTTTTTACTGATATTAATATTGATCCTTGGTAGATAAAGCTATCCATCCAGTGCTGGCTGGGTAGAAAAAAATGTGGTAAAGATATACAATGCAGGGCTGGAGAAATGGCTCAGAGGTTAAGAGCACTGACTGTTCTTTTAGTGGTCCTGAGTTCAATTCCCAGCAACCACATGGCGGCTCATAACCATCTGTAATGGAATCTGATGCCCTCTTCTGGTGTGTTTGGAAACAGCTACAGTGTACTCATATACATAAAATAATCCTAAAAAATTAAATCTGTTTAAAAAAAAGATATGCAATGGAGCACTATTCAGCCATGAAGAAATCATGTCAACAGCGGGAAAATATGTGGAGATGAATATCGTCATGGTAAGTAAATCAACCCAGTTCCAGAAAAAAAAATCTATCACATTTTTGCTTATGCACAGACTATGTGGAAGGGAGACATCATTTAAGTAGAAGGGGATTATAAATGAAGAAAAGAGGACTGTGCGTGGGGACAAACAAAATGTATGAAAATACTACAGGTATGAAAATATTACAGTGAGCCTGATTGTTCTTATATGTAATATGCACACAAAAAGAAAACAAAGAAACCAGACTACATTTTAAAACAGGGCACAGAAGGCAGAAGAGAAAAGAAGTTGTCTTTGGTAATCAAGGATTTACGAGGAGTGCTGTCCTCTGTGGCACTGTGCCTTCTCTGGGTTACATTAATCTGTTAATGATATTTAAGTGCAAAATATTCTCATGCAAACATCAAAATAATTGGAACCAGTGTTCTTTAAGTTATCTAAAACTCCAAAGTAAATTTTGATAGGCTAAAAGCCAAAAATCAGTAAGAGCTCTACATCATTAGAGTTAAAATGACGTATAATAGTGAGTGATACACACAGAAGTGTATAGCTCAATGGGTTTTGATACTTGTAAACTCTGTGAGATCATCTCTAAGGTCAGGATTCATCACCTCAAGTCTGTTTCCTCAGCCCTCCCTGCCTAGTCCTTATCTCCAGCCAGACAGTCATACATCTGCCTCCCATTTGCATTTTCTGGAGTCTAACACAAATGGAATCTGTCAGTCATGTAATTCAGAGTCTGGCTTTATTCACTAAACACACTATTAGTCCAGTGTATGCCAAAGTATGTTTATCTAGTCACCTGCTGATGTACATATCAGTTATTCCCGGCTTGGAGTTATTGCAAATAAAGTGACCATGACTATACATGGATGATCTTTCTGTGTCTGTATGTTTTCAGTGTCTGGGTAAACACTGACGCGTGGACGGATGGGATTATCTGGCATGTAAGTGCATGTTTAAGAAAGTGCGGATGCAGGGACGTGCCCATCTTTGCTAAACTGTTTGTACCACTTACATTTCTAACAATAATGCCTCAGTTTTAGCTCTGCATTTTGTCCAGGGTGGCAAGTATCTTCAAAATCAGTTATTCTAATAGTAACAGAGCACAGCATTTTATTTTTAAAATTGCATTTCCTTACTAACAAATTAAATGAGATGGTTTTCCATGGACTGATTTGCTATTTCTATATCTACCTTTTTTTTAAAGATTTATTTATTCATTTAATGTATATGAATACACTGTTGTTATCTTCAGACACACCAAAGGAGGGCATTAGATCCCATTATAAATGGTTGTGAGCCACCATGTGGTTGCTAGGAATTGAACTCAGGACCTCTGGAAAAGCAGTCAGTGCTCTTAACCGCTGAGCCATCTCTCCAGCCCCCTATACTTTATGAAACATCACTCAAAATGTCTTCCTGTTTTTAAATGCATAGTTTGTATTCTTTTTGCTGAGTGGTAAAAGGTTATTTTTCTATTGCACATAGCTGTTCTTCATTCAAATATCACTTAAAATATCTTTTCTCACTTTATGACTTGTTCTCTGTTGTTCTATTAGTAGTGTCTTTTCTTTTACTCCTTCCTGAAGTTTTGAGACAAGGGTCTCATGTAGCCTACGTTAGCTTCCTATAACCAAGCATGACCTCCCAGCTCCATCTTGTGGGAGCTGGAATTTCAGACATTAGTCACCATGCCTAGTTTATACAGTCCTGGGATTGAATTCAGGACATTGTAAATGCTAAGAAAACACTCTACCTACCAAATTACATCCCTAGCCATCAATAATGTCTTTGAGGAAATATGAGTTTTAAGTTTTGATAAAGCCCAATTTATCTTTTTTTTGCTCGTTTATGGAGCATATGTTTGATATAATGTCTAAGCCATCTTTGTCTCTCCAATAAAAGAGGTTTTTCCCAATGATTTTCCTCAGAAATTTGTACATCTCTGTGATTTTTCTCTTGGTAAAATGTTCATTTACAGTTTATGTCTTCTTTGGTGATATATGTATATACATATAATGCATATGTATATTATATTACAAACATATATAATCAAGTGAGTATATGTGAATATAAGTGAATATATGCTCAATTGTTCTAATGCCTTTTATGGAAATTTGTTTTGTCCAACAAATTTTATTTGTACTTTTCTGTAAACCAACCATCGTATGCATGATTTACAATCCATTCCCAACTTTTCTTTTTTACATAGTCTTTCTGCACAGTGCCAACACTACATGTTTTGACAATTGTATCATTTTAATAAATATTTATACCAGATACTCTTAGTCTCCCAGCATTGTTATTTTCCAAGATTGTCTTTGGCTAGTTTAGACCACTTATACTGAATATGAAACTTAGAGCCACACTATCAATTTCTATTAAAAAAATGACATAATAGTCAATAAAATTTGAATAGAATTACTTAAGTATATAGATCAATATAAGAAAACTTGCCATTAAAATAATATTACATTTGAGACTGATAAATACAGCATATAATTTCATTTGTCAAACTATACATTGGATTAGATATACTCCTGAGTATTTTTTGATGTTATTGTAAATGGTATAATTTTAAGTTTTGATTTTCAACTGTCAAGACAAATAAGTAACTGACTCATTTATAACGATGCTGTGTTCTATAATCTTGCTAAAACACCCAAGCTCAATGTTATTTTCTTTGGGGGCATGGGTTATTTAGACAGGTTGGCCTCGAAATCACAATGTTACTGTCTCCTCCTGTAAATTCTGGGATTATAGATATGAACAGCCATACTCACAAATTTCATAATCTGTTTTGTGGAGATATCATCGGTCTATGTGGATGATGGTGTTCTCCAAAAATAGCAAAACTGTCACTTCTCTGTTTCTGATCTGTACTAGACTCAAATTTTAAAAAGAAAACCTCTTTGTACTGATGATAATTTTGCTAACATTTTTAGTGACAGCATGCTAAGTCTACCAATCAAGCTGGGATAACAGACTCCCTGATAAACTCATTGCTCTTTTCTGTCACCAAGTACATTATTCTCCTTTAATTTCTTTCATCATAGTTTTTCTTAATGGAACTTTATTTTTTTTCTTGGCTTCTGTTTCCTTGAGTTACTTATTTTTTCCTTTCTTGGTTACTTAAACAGAACCTCAGTTTAGCCCAAGTTGTTTTAGAACCCATGATGTAACCCAGAGTAGACTTCCACTTCTTCTAGGTTTCAATTTAAATACTTTCTGGTTTTGTGTGACCTTTTGCAATGCATAAACACAATCATTATATATGTAATTTAATATATTTTTTACTTCCAGTTAGCCAACTAAAAAACTAGAAATACGGTTCTGTTGGGTCCGATGCATGACTAGATGTCCAGCTTGGGACTTTCTACTCTCTACTTCTGTGAATAAATGAAATATGTTTGTAATGAACTTTTTGATTTCCTTGTCTCCAAAATGTAATATTAATGGGTCTTTCAGAATAATTGATTTTATCTTCCCATAACAGTCTGTGTTTGACTATTTCATTTCATTTTCTGTAGGGTAATTTTTAAACTTTTTTCTTTATGGAATATATGTTGATCGTGTTTTTCTTCTCACTCACACTTTTCCCAGATCCTCACCTCCTTACCAGCACAACTTTTGAGCGCTCTCTCTCTTTCTCTCCTTCTCTTCTTCCCCCCCTCTCTCGTGAGCTCTCTCTCTCTAAAAAAGAAAGAGGAACAAAAAAACAAAGGGGAAAAAACAAGAACAAAAAACATTATTACTAAAGTCAAAACAGGCAAAAGGCCAGTTGGACAAGAGAAAAATAAATAACTAAATAAACAAACAAACAGACAGACAAAAACCTGCCCCTGAAAAAAAAATCAAAATGAACTGAAACAACAACAAAAATACCATTAAGTTCATTTTGTGTTTGCCAACCACTGGGCATGGTACCTGCCCAGAAATGTGGTTGAGAGACTTAATGATAGTGAACTTTCCTTTCCCCATGGGCATCAATTGTAGACAGCTTCTTGGTTAAGGGTGGGAACCCATGTCCACTTCCCACTCTCAGAGCTGGGACTTTGTCTGCCAAGAACCTGTGTATGTTTTATGTGTGCGGACACTGTCTCTATGAATTATATATGCATCAGTCATGTTCTGTCTGCCAGACACTGTTGCTCTGGAGTTTCCACTTCCGGATAAATTCCTGAGCCTTGAGGGGAGGAGTTTGATAGATTTAATTATCTACCATTATTTTATTCTACTTATAAATATTATGGTTTTTGGTTTGCTGCGCTGAGTTTCTTAGAAACAATCCGACCTTTTAGTGCATTGTAACTAAAATATGCTAAGCATGTTCAGAACAGCTTTTAGTCTAAAATTCCTTCTGTGTGCTTAGCCAATTTTCAGGGAATGGCTAGCTTCTCTAGTTCACTCATGAGGACACTTGTTCCCAGCTCTGTGGCTGAGGATTTTGCACTTAATTTTTATTTCTCTGTTTCAGCCTCACCTCTCCAGTATGCTGTCCTATCATCTCCAGCTGATTTGTCTCTCAGCTCCATCTCTCCAACTTGGGGAGTCTTCTGGGATCTATCCGGCTTCTGATTCACTGGCCCACATCATGGAAATGCTCTTCAAGAAGGTAGTCTGGGCCCAAATCATTTGTTTCTCATCACTTAAGAACTATTGACCCTCATATATGATTAATTATGTCAAGACTGCTTTGTGTGTTTTGTATAGTTTTCTGCTTGTACAATGAGGTAAGGCAAGACTTTTCCCTGACACCATCTTCACAGCCCTAATTTTAAAAGGAATTGGAAACAGTCATGAAGTGGTGGCTCACATTTTAATCCCTGCCCTCAGGAGGCAGAAGCAGGAAGACCTCCATGTTCCAGGCCAGTGTGGTCTACATAGTGAGTCTCAAGAGAGCCAGTGCTATGCACTGCTACTTTAGAATTTGTATTTTTTTCTGTTTGTTTGAGATAAACCTTGATGCTCAGAAGTGGTCTTTGCTTCAGGAAAGAAACAAGTCTATCTTGCAAGTGTAGCATCAGGATGGTACAGGGATTATTATGTGCCCTTAACATCATTTATGCTGTGAGCTTATATTAACTTTCTTCACCACTGTGTCTATAGTGGAGATACCATTTATTTATTTATTTATTTATTTATTTATTTATTTATTTAACCAAAATGAAAGAAAGGAGACATAATTACCATTGAAGGTAAAGTAAAATTGTACCTTATATATAATATTTGATATATAGGATACATCTTCAACATTATTTATCTTATTAACATGTTTACATATAGTATAGATAGTTATGCGCCCCAAATTAGCAATTATCTCACAAAGAGTAAAAAGTTCTGATCATGCTCTGAAAACTTACTCGAACCTCCAAGAAGAAAATTTTTTAGAGTATCATAGAGATTGTTTCAAGTACTTCCCAAATCCACAGAAATGCATACCTCTTCATGTATGTGAAACATAATTCTAAATAGAGTTTGAAGGTTCAGAAAAAATGGTAATCAATATGTATCTCTCCTAATGTGTTTCCTAACCTAGTTTCTATTCTACCAAAACTCACCCAATTGTCAGATCCAGCGACTGTCGTTACTACTGATGTTTTCTGTTCATTTGCTTGTTTTCTTCTACACATGGATTCTTTGAAATATTTAAACTCCTGAAAACTTGCTTTCTTTCAATCCTTTTCATTTCCTGCTTCAGTAACTTATTCATCTGTCATCTAGATTATTATTAAAATGTAATTATGGATGACAGGTAGTGATTGGTGTGCAGTGAAACAGGCGACCACTGAAACAGGCAAATCGGTATGACTCGTTTGAAAGAAATATTCCCATCTTAATATGTTGTTCCTTTGATTAATGAGGAGAGTAAACTCAAATCATGTTCCTATTTTAGACTCATTTTATTCGATAAAGAATTGCATCTCACAGTGTTCAGAATAAATGAATCACTAATACGACTTGAAATGCTGTTTCTCATGCAGGAAGAGGAAGGGTGATTGCTTTGTGTTTACTCTCACAAACACATTTCATAATACACAACAGAAGACAAAAATATTGAGGAAACAAGTTGCACAAGAGTGAAAATTTTCCCCTGACCAGACGGCTCTGTTTATTCTCCTGCTGTGATCCATCAGCAAACAGCTGTTCCTTGGCCTCCTCAGATAAGAATTCTCTCAGCACAACATGTTGAAGAAAGAAGAGACTCATTCTTTTTTTTTCAGTTTTGTAAAACTGGCAAGAATATGATTCATAATTACTTTCTCCATATCACATACATTTTGTTCTTCATACATATATTTTGATGGTCATTATTGAACCAAATTCTCAATCCAGCTCTTCTATCATTACCAAAATAGCAAGAAAATGAGAGTTTGCATGACAAGCATATTGGGTAAGGTACAAATGTTTAAAACTACTAAATCTTAAATTTATGTAGTTTTTTAAAAAAAAATAAGAAATATACTTTATTCTCTAAGTCAAAATTTATCAAAAGGCATAAATGTGAAAATGCTTATAAAAATCTCATAATAAAAAAATGCCTAAATTAAAATATATATACAAATTAAATAGCATTCTACTTGGAAAATACCCTATAGGTTCAGTTATTATTTATTCTTTTTAAAACATACTATGATCAGTTGTCGCTGATGAAGATAAGTACAATACATTTTTGTTGAGTTATAGTGAATCCACACATGACTGAAATGGCTTATTAGTACAATTTACAATTACAGAACTTTGTAGACCTCAGAGAGTATGGCACTGACATGTTTATCTTGTGAGGAAAATATGATCTAGGAAATTAATATTTTTAATGTTGGAAGGAGACTAATATAAGCCATGAGTACTGCAGAGAAGTAAATTAGTTTTGCTTTGGAGGCTTATTTATAATTCATTTAGCAAAAATTGTGCAATTCATGGATTAATTCCTTGGAGGACAGGATTAAAATTCCTCATGTGGAACCTGTTTGACTTGGAGAATTGAATCTTTTTGAATAATGTCCCTAGGGAGAATGTATCCAAATTTCATTGCTAATCCCAAAGTTAATCCTAAAATGATTGAAATGTGCGAAGAGGGTGAACATTGATTAGCACTCCATGGTGTATGCTAATTTTCTTTTGTTTTATACATGCAAATCAGTGTTTCCACTTTGGCAATTAAAACATCTCATCAACATTTTTCACTCAAAATATTTTGGTCACCTATCATGGGGCATGAACAGCAGAAGATGTCAAAGATCAAATGATCTTTGAAATGTCGTCTACATCTTATGCTTTATTGTGTATAAACTTAAAACTTCCTAAATAACAGGGAGACAGAAAAGTTAAGAACATGCAGAGTAAAAAAGGAACCAACCATCCATTCAGCTACTAGAGCCTAGAGCTGCTATTATTTTTGGAAAGAAATTTTTCTGTATAGTTTCTGTATAAGTTTTCTCTTAGTTAGGGTTTCATTGCCTTAGTTAGGGATACCATGGCCACAGCAACTCTTATAAAGGCAAACAATTCCTTAGGGCTAGCTTACAGTTTCAGAGGTTCAGTCCATTATCATCATGGTGAGAAGCATGGCATCCTGCAGGCAGAATTGGAGGAGCCAAGTGTTCTACATCTTGATCTGAAGGCAGTCAGGAATAGACCGTCTTCTGCAGGCAACCAGGAGGATGGTCTGGATCACACTGGCCAGTTCTGACCATATATATGAGACCTCAAAGCCTCACCTCCACAGTGATACACTTCCTATAACATGTCTACACCTCCTCCAATAAGGCCACACCTCCTAAATAGTGCCAGTTCCCGTGGGCTATGCATATTCAAACCACCACAACTGTCATTATCTAGTAGAAGGTAACTAGCTACAAAAAAATGGAAGAGTCTACAAAACTACACACAAAAAAGCAAAAGAGTCTGTTCTCTATTTACCCCTAGCTCAGAAAATAATGAACCTAATGCCTAGTAGTAAACTCTCTATGACAAGAATTGGTATCAAAAAATCTTGTCACAGAGAAAGAGATTGTTTTGTTCTGTGGTATTAAGTTTGGCCTTATGTACAGTTGTCTAGATATGTATTAAGCTTGATTTGTATTGATATGTATTGAAGCTGTCCCCAAACACAATGAACTATAATCTTACTCAATGTTTAAACAGTGCATTGCCTAATCAATCCCAAATAGTTACACCTCCTTCAGTCACAATCAGCAAATGTGCATACCCTAGTTGAACAAATCAAACTGGGTGAGGTATACCCAATTGGACTGTTTCTAAACCTCACTTCCTTTTTCTATCCCTTCCATTTCCATGGCTATAAACAATGCGATTGTGTGGGTAGAGTTTGGCATGTTGAATTATTCTAGAACCATAAAGAAATCATGAAGGTCTGTAAAGACACATTTATTATAGCTGTCTCTAACAACCATAGTCTGGGTTGGTAGAGTGTGTGGTAGCCTGGAATTGGCAGCTTCTGGAATTGACCACTTCTAGGTAACATAGATGCATCAGAGTTATGCATCAGAGTTATGTGCAGTGACTGCTGATACACAAAAGTGTGGTCTGGGGAGAACTTAGACAAATGTGAATTATTCCACTGCTTTTACAAATAAAACACAATGGATACAAATCCTGCAAGTAGGATACATATGACGTAGTATTCAACTTTTAGTGGAAAAATGGAGGCTGAGCATCATTGCTGTGCATGGTGTATAGTGTGTACAGGGCATGTTGAAGATTATCTGAAGTAGCAATCAGAAATTTTGCAAAAGATATGTCACTGTCAACCTTCCCAATGTCTCAGTAAGTCTTAAGAAGACAAGGATAGGAAAAGAATGATGTTGTAAGTGGAACTGAATTTCATGTGAAAAATTTTCAAGAGTCTAAGCCTCCCCTAGTGACTGAATATTTGGCCAAAAAGGCTTTCTCCATATAGATAGAAAAATCACTAGTTTCTTTATTAGTCAATCAATGCATGGCCACTATGCAATTCAAGGTTTTTCAAAGAGAGAGAGAAATGCAACCAAAGCAAATTCAATCTTTACAAACTATTGTCTGACAGTTTTAGCTGGCCCTAAGAAAACTTGCAAACAGCCAAGCCCATCTTCCTTCAATGACCTCAACAGAAAGTTGAGGTCTGAGAATAGGCCATCACTGAAATCCAAATAGACAGAAAACTACAGAGAACCAGATCTGAATTCTGATTACCCAAAGCAGGCTATTTGAATGGCAATCTGAAAGAACTAAGAAAGTCTAGGAATGGGTACAAGAATGTGAAAGTACTTTAGAAGTCTCAACAACTGTTTATACACAAGAGCCCAAAAAAATCCTATGATTGTGGACAAGCAGGAATGGCATAACCACTTCTGAGATATACACAGAATGCCCTTCCTTACAAGGGGAAGACATTTTACTAGAACACTATTTACACACACAGAGGCAAGGACACTTACCTTACTCTAGCTATCTGTAACCTTCCTATCTCATCTATTTGGAGGAAAAGGAGTAGTTCTAATTTCTGTGGGAATGCCCTACTGATGAAAAACAATGATAACTACTTTTACTTAGCCTTTCCCAGAAAAAATCCAATAAAACTAGATATAGACCTCAAAATATCAACCCCAAATAATCACAATATTGGAAATACAAAGGTTTTAAATAGCCAATTATCTTATTTAAAAGTAGAAGTACTCACATATTTAATAATACAAAACCATACATTATCATATCAGTTATCTACATTGGGATATGACACAATCAATATGTCAAATGTGTTTATTAAACATAAAAGATATTAGCAAGTAGATTGAGCCCTTGAATAATCTTTTGATTAGCAGAATACCTGACGAAAGATTCTCACATATATAGTTATTATGCTGATTATGATTTGATATTTCTTTTACATATTGTTAAATAATATTTACTATTTTCTTATGGACAGCAGGAATTGTGTCTGTGTGTGCCCACACAACTCATTTCAGTATCACCAATACATGGAAGTCTTGCTAGTTTGTTGGCAAAACAGTTTCAGTGGCAGAAAAATAATACTTCTTGCACTCAAAGCACGAAACAGCCTAAGGGGTGATTTTTGAATGTGTGTCTCTTTGAAGGTTAGTTTTGACATTTCCCCTTTCTTCTAAGCTTATTTTTTTTCTTCCTTATTATGTTTTATAATTTTGATTTTATGAGAAAAACCATGCCATTTAAATTTTCAAACATTTACATATATTCTGATCTTTTGAGTTCTAGTGTTCCTCTGGAGACTACGTGTAAAGACTATATCTTTACAAATGCTATTTTTTAAACTTTTTATTGATTCTTTTTGAGTTTCCTATCATGCACCCTAATCCTGCTCATCTCCCCATCCCCTCAGACTCAACTTCTGCTCTTGCAACCTCCCCCAAATAAAAAATATACAAGGAAACAAAACAAACAAAAAGCATAGAAAACATCTCATCGTGGAAGCTCTTGTGTGTCACAGTGTGTCCCACAGTAGATCCCTTTGTCCAGCACTTCACTTGCAAATGTTCATCGCAATAAGTCATTGGTCTGGTCCCAGGTCTCTGACTTCTGCTACACTATCAATACTGCATCCTCACTGGGACTCCTCCCAGTTATCCTGTTGTTGACCTGTGTCATGGAGATCCTGCAGCTTTGCATCAGCAGCACTGGCTTTTTCAGGCATCCTAACCATTCACAGACGATATAGATTTGGGGGACCAACACAGAGCCCTGGATCTGGGCTTGGATAGTAGATGAGCTGGCCAATGGCTCTCCCTTATCCTCAACACCAGGGTTAGCTCTCCAACACTGCTCCAGCTAGGCCACGCAATGCTGCCATCAGCAGGAGGCAGGATCAGCTCTCTTGCTTCAAGTCCAGCTCATCACACCCACACCTCCAGAGCCAGCTCCACCATGCTACCCATTCAAGGTGTGGGGCCCACTCTCCCAATTTCTGCAGCCCCTGAGGAGCTGGCTCACCTGTGCCTTTGCCATCAGGGTCAGCTCTACTGTGTTGCCCAGGCAAGGTTCAGAGCCTGCTCTCCAGAGTGCTACAGCCAAGCCAGTGAGGGAGTAGGGCTAACCCTCTCACACTCATGCCTTCAGAAACAGCTCTCCAAACTATCACAGGTGGTGTGGTACAAGGGAGGAGGAAAGCATCACCCCATCCCCACCCCTACACTACCTCAAGGCCAACAAATGGTTGTGTCAGCTCTTCCAACCTCTTACCCTTAAGGGCCAGCTCACCTGTGTCCCCTGCTCAACTAGGGTCAGTTCTACTATGCTGTCCAACTGGTGAGGAGCAGGGCTATCTATCCTATACTCATGACCCTGGGAGCAGCTTTCCTGACTGCCAGACATAACTTAGGGGAAAGTCACCTCTGCAGTTGTGCCACCCCATGGCAAACAGTGACAGAGTTAGATCTCACGCCCGAAGTTTGAGCTCCTCCATACTCCTACCACCAAAGCTAGCTCACCTTGCTGCCTGGGCGAAGCACAGGCTCTGCTCTTCTGAGTGCTGCACCAGTGAGAGATAGAAACAGCTCTCCAGAGCACCACAGCCAGTGAGGGATGGGACCAATTCTGCATAGCCCCTAGACATCCACATGGTCCTCAGCAGCTGTCCCAACCAGTGATATCCCCATATTCTCTAGTGGTATTGAACCATAGACACTTATACCACTGTATAATCAAGGATCCAGACCTAGTCCTCAGTAGCAGCTCAGGCTGTGATCTCACCATGGCCCTAGGTAGCAGGGCTGGCCACTCACAACAGGCTACTCCTCTCTACCCTTGAGTCTTCAGTTCCATCTCTCTTCACAATGCTCAAGTTGTTCTCTCCCATCTGTCCATGACATATTTGCACATTGTGGTGACTCCCTCTGCAAGCTGGTCACAGGGCTTGCAGGAGGGCAGGGGGCTGATGACATCTTGCGTCTGTGCTACATGGCATGATAGCAAGCAGGTATCTATGGAACACCTGTGCCTTGCACTGGAGGACAGGTCTGTAGATGGCATGGTTGTTAGCAAATCTCTGTCTTTCTCCTCCCATACTATGCTGTGGGGGTGGGGCTCTGTGTGTCTATGGCCCTCCAATGCAGTAGGGAGGAGAGCAGGTCTTTGGGCACCTTTGCCCTCCCACACCACAGGACATGGTGAAAAACAGGTACCCTGTCTTTTTCCTCACACCCTGAACTACATGGATTTTAATTTGTTTTATTTGATTTGAGTTTTATGAGTACTAGGTATAAAACAGCTTTGGTCACCAGGCCAGGTATCAAGTTAGGATGAACAAAGGGCTACCATCTGCTCTGCCCTTGACTGATATAAGAACACCACCAACCACATGGTGTCTCTTTCTGCATTGCTGGGGAAATGAATGCTTTGTTTTACCAAAGGAATGTAAGATGTCTGGTAGCTTTGAGCAATGCCTTTTCCCTTCAGAGGAGTTCAGGCCCTGACTCTCTCCTTTCTCTTATTGTCAGGTTTTTGTTTCTTCGCTTGTTGTTATTTGCAGGTTTTCCCCTCTTTATTCCACTTATTGAGAGATTTGCTTAGCCCATCTTTCAGCCACTGTTGAAGCTTTACTTCCCTCTTCTATATGTTTGCTTTTCCAGAGATGTTTCTAGTTTACACTCTCGGTTTTCTACAGGTACCAAATTCCTCTCATCTTTAAATCTGTTCGGATGTCTCTGTTCCCTAATGCTTTGAGGTTTTTATACACAATAGAAACATTCTTCTGCTTTCTTCTAAGCATTTTCAGCATTCATTAGATTTTTGCTTCACACTTAAAAGTGAAACATTAAGACTTATGCTTTACTCGTGGTTTTTGAACATGGGTTTCATTCTAGAACAACTGAGTGACTTTTTTACATTGTTTTTGTGTGTGTATGTGTGTGTGTGTGTGTTAGTGTGTGACTGTGTACGTGTGTGTGTGTGTGTTAGTGTGTGACTGTGTACGTGTGTGTGTAAGTGTGTTTGCCACTGGATTCACATGGAGGTCAGAGGTCATCTCTGTGCATTTGTTTCACTCTTTCCATTTTGCACGGGCTCTTGGGAGCAAACTCAGTCCTTCAGGCTTGCACAAGAAGCACTTTATCTACTGAGCCATCTCTCTCCAGTCCCTAATTTTCTTTTAATGGATCCCTTCAGTATTGAAATTAAACCCTCATCTGTAAACGTGATAGAAATCTTCATTTATACAGGTTTCTTTTTATGTTATTCAGTGAAAACTTTCATTTATTGTTATGCCATTTTCTTTATAAAGTCTTGTTCCATTGACAGATTTATTTCTATGGGCGAATAACTCTTTATGTTTTATGGGGCTTGCCTTATTAAATTATATTATCTAATTTATTGCTTTGTGACCCTGTTAGTATCCCTGTTGTATTATATCCCCTAATGGTTCTGTTACTCTCTCTCTCTCTCTCTTTCTCTCTCTCTCTCTCTTTCTCTCTCTCTCTCTTCTTTCTCACCCTCTCTCTTTCTCTCTGTCTCTCTGTGTGTGTCTGTCTTTCTCCGTCTCTCTCTGTTTCTCT
>JANHMN010000004.1:147950159-147977988 GCA_030674055.1 Rhabdomys pumilio
TCTCTGTCAATCTCTCTGTCTCTGTCTCTCTGTCTCTGTGTCTCTCTATGTGTGTCTCTGTGTGTGTGTGTGTGTGTGTGTGTGTGTGTGTGTGTGTGTCTGTGTGTCTGTGTGTCTGTGTGTGTTAATATATGATCCTCTGAGAGTACTGGCAATATCTTCTTGTTTTGAAACCTTGTTTCATGGTTATTACTTGTATATTTTCTCTTATTGTATGATCTGTGTTGCTCTTCCTTTGTGTGTTCTGCGACTGATTTAGCCAGTGCACTGAAGCTTCTGACAGGGCTCCACCTACCTTCCCTGCTTATTTTTTAGTTATGTGTACATCAGGAAGATGACACTTCCTTTGTAGAATAGAGCACAGGTTCTCATGAGTCAGTTCACTGCCCAGCCCCAAGCCTTGCTACTCACTCTTACCTCCTTAATGACTTCCTCTCAAAGTCTGCTACCATGTTGTATGGCTTTTTCTTTTCCAACTTTACCTCTAACTTTTGTAGGATCTGCCTGGTTTGTACATAGCTGGCAGTGACTGTTTTTAGGCATGTGTGCTAGTTACATTCATGCTTCTCAGTTCCAAATATACCTTCATTTCCTCCCTAAGACATGCAAACATTTTTCCTTCTTAAATGGTTTGGTGTTAAACCTTTTCTATTGAGGGCACTGGGGGGAAGGAGGAAGAGCTTCTTTTCTGGTCCCTGGTTGTTCTCTTCATCATTTTTGTATCTCAGTAACCTGAAGCACAGACAAGACATCCTCTGAGAAGCTTCTCATGACAACTCATGACAAGATTTCAGCAGCTACTTTCTCAATATTTCTTCAGCACAGCGTCTTCAACAAGGGCCCCACCAGATGGGCATCATGGCAGCATCCTTTCCAGTTGGTTTGAATCTTATCATTACTCTTCCAGATGTGTTTGTTTTCTGGATTCCTTCCTTAGCCCTAGAAAAGATTCTGCTTCCAATATCTGTTAGCTCTATATTCTTTAGAATGTCCCTTACTCCTAAGTAAGTTGCTTTTCTTTTCATTCCTTGTTTAAGACATAACAGAATATCTTCCAGAGTTAAAATGTGACATTTGCCAACATTCTAAAGAATCTTCCCCATATAATCATGATGGCAATCACAAATGATCAGCAGCTCTTGTTCCCAGAGCAGACTCATTGTAAGTACATTCAAGATGACTTTACTTTCTGCCAGTAACGACCATGGTGCACAAGACTTCTTATCGCTTAGACACATATATCAATTTTAAAAGCATCAGCCTTACCAAACTTTTCTTTGCCAGAGCAGTAATTCTGAGAGGCCAAACAAATGTTCTGGTAAATGGATAAATATTAAGACTCTACAATTGCCTCAGAATTTGTCTTTGGATGGGGATTTTTTTTAAAATCCATGTATAAAGAGCACATGGAGCTTACTAAAAGGCCTTTAACAAGCTACCTGGGGAGCTCAGATCAAAAAAACAGAACTTGATGTACTGAAACAAAGAATTCAGCACAGCTCCAAAACACCTTAAAAGCACAGACATTTGAAAGGATAATCCTGAATCAGAAGTGGTACCCACCATGTATCTACATTAAAAGTACATGTCTCAGCCCAGTTGTTGTAATTGTTTCTGTAATTGCATTTTGAGTAGCAATTATAACCATCCTGGCCTCCAACACTGTGTCTGTAAACCATCTCTATCTATATCATCCAAGTTCATTATCATATCATACACATTTATAGGCCTGGTCCCCACCTCTGGTGCCCCAAGAAGACAGATCTGAATCATCCATGTGGATCTCACATCTATCCAGGGACCCTCCCTTCATGGGTCTCATGACATCTGAGATATGCTCTTAGTTGGTAAAAGTGACTATCCAAGTTAGCATTAACTGTAAACTTGGCACAGCCCGGAATCATCCAGAAAAGCAGTCTCAACTGAGTAAACTGTCTCTGTCTGGTTTGTCAGTGGGCATGTCTGTGGGAGATTATCCTGATTGTGAATTGCAATAGGAAGGTGTCCTGGAACTTTAAGCCAAATATATTTTTGCTCTCCTTAAGTTGCTTTAGCCAGTGAGTTTTATCATAGCAAAAGGCTCTGTAACGGTGGTGAAGCCAAACCTCCAGTATCGCTGGATCTCCCTCATCTTGAAAACCTCTGGTATAGGACCAACGCTGCCAAAGTTGTCTTCAAGCATGTCCTCATTGGTACTGAAGCAGACCCTACCCACAAGGAGCTTCCTTTCTTCTTAAGGCACAGCGAAGAATTCTGATTCTCCACTGAGATTGTATAAGAGAACAGAAAATGATTAGCATATGAGATAAATAATATAATAAGGTGTCAAATGTGAGAACCAAAGATTAAAAGACTCATGGAGACTGCACAAACAAAATTAAATGGGTAGAGACTCGGGAAAAGACTAACAAAGCAGAAAATTGTTATTCTTTATATCAACCTTTCCCTGTTTGTATTGCTGTGTAAATTTCTGGGTGCCAATTGATCCATGAATAACATGATATAATGTAACCTTCTTATTACCATATAATCTATAGATCTATAGTAACTACATCTAACTATAGAATTCACTTCAATTGTTTTCTACACTCTGGAGAGGGGTGGAAGTGACAGATATTATTGGTTCTTTTCTTTCCCTGTGCCCCTTTTATTAAGAATAGATTATTCTTCCACACAACATATTCTGATTACAGTTTAACCTCCTTCCACTCCTCCCAGTTTCTTCCCCACCTCCCCTTTCATTTGGGTCCACTCCCTGTCTCTCATCAGAACAGAACAGATTTCTGGGAGATTAACAACCAAACACAAAATATGATAGGCTAATATAAAACAAAAACCTTTGTGTCAGTGTTGGACAAGACAAGGCACCAGGAAAATGAAAGAATTCCAAAAAAAAAAGTCCATGAATCAGAGACCCAATCTTTCAGATACTTAGGAATTCCACAAGGAAATACTTAAACTGAGAGCTATAGTCTATATGCAGAGGACCTGGTACAGACCCATGTCATCACTGTGTGTGCTGCTTCTGTAAGTTGATATAAGCGTTGCTCAGTTGATTTGGAGGGCCTTATTCTTCTAGTGTCCTCCATTTCTTCTAGCTCTTAAACTCTTTCTGCCTCCTCTTCTGTGGTCTTCTCTAGCTCTGATGAGAGACGTATCATTTATAGCTATAAATGTTTCAAGGCCTCACTATCTGTGTTATGTCTGGCTGTGGGTCTCTGATTTTCCCCATATGCTACAAGAGGAAGCTTTTCGATGATAGCTGGCATTGATCTATGAGTAGAGCAGAGTATCATTGGAAGTCAGTTTATTGCTATCTTTTCAAATCAGTACTGTTTGGATTTACCTTACATCTTCAGGCTATCTAGTCTCTAGATCTTGGTCATTCAAGCAGTATTGAATATGAATGAGCTCCAGCCTGTTGAGTGGGCCTTATGTAAAAGATTATTTGGTTAGTCCCACAAGTTTTGTGGCACCATTGTCCTAGCATATGTTACAGATTATAGATCAAAGATCTTTGGAGTGGTGAGTTTGTATTTGTTTTTTTCTTTTGGTAGCCTACAGAGTGACTTCCTGTGCCAACAACATCAGACATGGGGATAAAGATTCTACGTAGGTCAGTTCTTGCCCTCTCCATGTTCAGTGAATTATGTGGGTGTTATCTTCAGCAATAGGGCCTTGCTATCAGTTTGTGGGTAACAGTCTACTGTCTTGGCAATGGCCTGGGTTGTTGGAGGATTTCCACAGTACCACTTTTCTCAAAAACTAAACAAAATATAATCCAGTCCTTGTATTGAATGCTTAATTTAATGACAAGAGATGGCCATTCATCTCCCTCATTCTTTGATCTCATTCAAATCATCTTCATACATTCGAAAAAGTTTCCAGTGCACTAGGTTTCAGAACCATCCTTCAAATATCATTCAATTCTGTCTCTCCCTAAGTACCCTTCCTTAATCCCAACCACCCCATAAGCTTCCCCAACTCATTCTTTCATTCCTAACCAAGTCCACCCATAAAATCAACTCCATTTCACCCTCCAGGGAGATCCATGCTTCCCACCTTAAACCCTTCATCTACACCTAAATTCTCTAGGTCTACTTATTGTAGTTTGGTTATCAATATTTATTTAATAGCAGATATAAACATATAAGTGAATACGTACCGTATTTATTTTTCTGGGTCTGGGTTACTTCACTGAGAATGATTTTTTTTTTGTCTAGTTTCATCCATCTGCCTGTGATTTTCATGATGTTATTTTTTACAGCTAAATAATACTTGATTATGTAAATGGACCATACATTTTTTTTATCCATTCTTCTGTTAAAGGAAATTTAGGTTGTTTTTAGTTTCTGCCTATTATGAATAGAGCAGCAATGAACACGGTTGAGCAAGTGGCCTTGTGGTCAGATAAAGTGTCCTTTGAGTATATGCACAAGAGTGGTATAACTATATCTTGAGGTAGATCAATTCCAAATTTTCTGAGAAACTGTCATATTGATTGACATATTGATTGACTGCATAAGTTTGCTGTCCTACCAGCAATGGATGAATGATCCTTTATTCTACATCCTCAACTACATAAGCTGTTATTGACCTTAGTCTTTCTGACAAGAATAAGATGGAATGATGAAGTACTTTTGATTTGCATTCCCTGATGGCTAAGGATGTTCCTCAGACATTTGAGTTTCCTTTATTGAGAATTCTCTATTTAGATCTGTACCCAATTTTTAAATTGGATTATTTGGGGTTTGAGTATCTAGTTTTTTAAGTTCTTTATATATTTTGGATATTAGTCCTTTATCAGACAGGGAGTTAATGAGGAAAGTAACTTGTTCCATTTTGTAGGCTGCCACTTTGTTCAAATTATGGTCCTTTGCATCACAGAAACTTTCATGAAGCCACATTTCTTAATTATTAATCTTAGTGCCTGCATTATCAGTGTTTTGTTCAGAAAATTGTTAGCTGTACCCATAAGCTCAAGGCTCTTTCCCACTTTCTCTTCTATCAGGTTCAGTGTTTCTGATTTTATGTTGCGGTCTTTGATCCACTTGCACCTGAGTTTTATTCAGGGTAATAAATAAGGGTCTATTTGAATTTTTCTACTTGAAGACATCCAGTTTGACCAGCACTCATTTATTGACAATGTTATCTTTTTGTAAGTATGCATTTCTGGCTTCTTTATAAAAAAAAATCATGTGTCTATAGGTATGTAGATTCTTGGTCTTTAATTTGATTCCATTGACTACTGTGTCTGTTTTTATGCCAAAACCATGCAGGTTTTATTACTATAGCTTTGTAATACAACTTGAAATCAAGAATGGTGAGACCACGAGAAGCTCTTTTAGAGTTCTGGATAGGTATAACAATCCTAGATTTATTGGGTTTTGTTTTTCCTTTTTTCATGTGAAGCTGAGAATCATCCTTTCAAAATCTATGAAAATTTTTATTAGAATTTTGATGAGGATTGCCTTAAATCCATAGGTTACTTTTGGTAGGATGATTCTTTTTACTATGTGAGTCCTAAAAAAATCTAAGAGCATGGGAGATATTTCTGTCTTCTGATATCCTTTTCAATTTCTTTCGTCAAAGACAAAGTTTCTATTATATAAGTCTTTTTACTTGCTTGATTAGAGTTAACCCAAGATACTTTATATTATTTGAGGATATTGTATTGTGAAAGGTATTGTTGCCCTGACTTTTGTCTCAGTTTATTTGTCATTTGTCATATAGGAGGGCTACTGATTTTTATGAATTAATTTTGTTTCCAGCTACTTTGCTGAATGTATTTATCAGCTATAGAAGTTCTGCAGTGAAATTTTAAGGGTTATTTATGTATACTATTATATCATCTGCAAATAAAGATAATTTGATCTTTCTTTACAATTTGTATTCTCTTAATCTTCTTCAGTGATCTTATTGCTCTAACTAAGACTTCAAGTGCTATATTGAATATGTATGGAGAGTGGACTTGCTTTGCGTGGTCAATGTTCGAGAAAGTTCCATGAGGTGAAGAGAAGATGGCATTTTGCTTGGATAAAATGTTTTGTAAATGTCTGCCAGGACCATTTTGTTTATGGTGATTTTTAGTTCTAATATTTCTGTTTAGTTTTGTCTGGGTGATTTTCCTATTTGTAAGAGCAAAATACTATCCGTATGAGGAGATCAGTACGTGCTTTAAGCTGTAGTAGTATTTTCTTTACAAATATGGGTGCCCTTGTGTTTAAAGATAGATGTTAAAAGTTAAAATGTCTTCTTAGTGAATTTTTATGTGATTTTGTACATTTCACTGTCTCTCCTGATTAGTTTTGGTTTGAAGTCTATTTTCTTAGCTATTATAATAGCTGTGCTCGCTTGCTTCTTAGCCTCATTTGTCTGGAATATCTTCTTCCAACCCTTTACCCCAAGTTAATGTCTATCCTTGATGTTGAAGTTTGTTTCTTGGATGCAGCAGAAGGATAGATCCTGTTTTCACATCCATTCTCTCATTCTGGGTCTTTTTACTGGGAAATTGAATCCATTAATATTGAGAGAGAATAATGACCAATGATTGTTAATTCCTGTTATTTTGTTGCTGGTGATGGTGGTGGTAGTGTGTGTGTATGTCTGTGTGTGTGTGTGTGTGTGTGTGTGTGTGTGTGTGTGTGCATGCAGGCACATGTGTATTAATATTGAGATATATTAATGACCAGTGATCATTAATTCCTGTTTTGTTGTTGTTGTAGTTGGTGGTGATGGCGGTAGTTTATGTGTGTGTATTAATACTGAAATATTAATGATCCATGATCATTAATTCTTGTTATTTTGTTGTTGTTAATGGAGGTGGTGGTGGGGTGTGTGTGTGTGTGTGTGTGTGTGTGTGTGTGTGTGTGTGTTCCTTCTTTTGATTTTGCTGGTTTGAGGTTCTTTATTCCCTGAGATTAGTATTTCATGGTTGCAATTAATCTTCTTAGGTTGGAGTTTTTCTTCTAGTACTTTCTGTAGGCCTAGATTTGTAGATGTTGTTTAAATTTGGATTTAACATAAAATATCTTATTTTATTCATCTATGATGATTGAAAACTTTGCTGGGTAAAGTAGTCTGGTTGGCATCGGAGGTCTCTTACAGACTGTAGCACATCTGTCTGGGCCTTTCTGCATTTTAGAGTCTCCATTGAGATGTCAGATGTAACTCTAAATAGGTCTGCCTTTATATGTCACTTGATCTTTTTCCCTTGCAGCTTTAATACTCTTTCTTTGTTCTGTATTTTTGGTGTCTTAATTATTATATATCAAGAATACTTTCTTTTTGGTCCAATCTACTTATGTTTAGTGTGATTCTTGCACCTTTATAGGCATCTCCCTTTAAAGGTTAGAAAAAGTTTCTTTTATGATTTTGTTGAAAATATTATCTGGATTTTTGAGATGAGTTTTTCTTTTTGTTCTATTCTTATGATCCTTGAGTTTTATCTTTTCAGAGTTTTCCAGATTTCCAGGATGTTTTGAATGAGGAGATTTTTACATTTACTGTTTTCTTTAATAGATGTATCCATCTCTTCTATCATAGTTGAACACCTGAGATTCTCCCTTATCTCTTGTATTCTCTTGGTGAAGCTTACCTCTGTAGTTCCTGTCCAAATTCCTATATTTTTTATGTCCAGGATTCCCACAGCTTGGATTTTCTTTATTGAACAGCTTCATTTGTTTCCTCCCACTGTTTGTTTGCATTGTCCTGGATTTCTTTAAAGGATTTACTGATTTTCTCTTTAAAAACCTCTATCATCTTCTTTTAAGATTTTTTTTCTTGTGCTTCAGCTATGTTGGACTCTTCAGGACCGGGTACGATAGAATCACTGGGGTCTAATGAAGACATATTGCATTGGCTGTTATTAATTATGTTTTTACTCTGGCCTCTAGGAATCTGAGATTGAGGTAATTACAAGTCTTGATGCTAATTTCTGCTTGTCTTTTTTGGATGTTTTGTTTCTTGGTTTCTGTTTCCTCTGGGTTTTTTTTTTTTTTTTTGAAACTTTTCTAAATACAAAAATAAGGAGGTGGTAATGGTGGTACTTCAGTGAGATTTAAACATTAAACAGAAATGAGTGATCGTAACAGGAGCAATATCGGTAACCTATCCTTATGGAAGAGCTGATAGTGTGCCCTAAAGGATGGCCCTGTATCTGTATGGGTATGTTTCTGTGTTCTGCTTTTGTATATATGGGTTTTCCAATGGCATGCTACTTGTCTTCCAAGCTTCTCTAATGTGCAAATTTTAATCTATAATAGTAACTTGATACAAAGACTATTTTAGTGAAGGTTTTGTTTTAAGAGTCTCAAACTCTTGCCTAATTTGGCCAAAAATTCACTATGATTCCCAAGTTAGCCTCAAACTATACAATAATATTGTCAGTCATCTAATTCTTCTCAAAGTACTTAAAAATCCCCTGCTATGCAAATTAATTACCCTAACTCCATCTTGTCTTAAGCCAACTTCAAAACATCCCTAGGGCCTCTTCAAAAGTCTCTGACACAGACAGTAGTTACAATGGGTTAACATGGAGCTAAATAGACAGACAGTGATGTCTCAGTTGTTGGTACTGAAACGCTTGCTTTTTCAAATTTTACAGAGGTTGTGAGTAAAATAAAAACCCAGCACATTGAAAGCAGCCCATGCAAGTGAGGACCCTAAGCTTTAGACTTATATGTCTTTCTATCTATTCTGGTTCCCTTCGGTTTTCACAAGACTGCTTTGAAATGGCAGTACAAAGGCAGAGGAACTGGAACTTCTTGCTGGCTGCAGTGTATACTGCCAACAGAGCTCTTAGTGGTGTCTGTGTTAGGCAGTGAAGACATCAGCGTTACTGTAGCATCACATTGATGAACTTGGATGTTATTACTTCTGGCCATGACACTCTATGCCTGAATCAAAACAGCAGCAGAAAATAGAACTTCAATCCAAACTCTTACTTGATAATGTGATTGAGCCCCATCCTTCAACGTGTTGTTTGTGAAAGACAAAAGTCTGAGAGCCTCACTTCTACTTTATTGCCTAGGATTTCTAAGTGACAAATCCACATCTGTCCCCCAAATCACTGGCTCTTCAGTTTAGTTAGCAGCATTCACCTGGCATGTACATAGTGGGGCACAACACGTGTGCAGTGAGTAGGTCACTCCCAGCTTATGCCCTGAGCTCATCAGACTTGTCCCAGTTATTTTCTCTTTCTGCATTTGTCCACCCAAAGGTTAGTGCTTTACATGGCTGACATCATTTTTCGGTTATTCAAAAAAGAGTTAAGTACTCAGCAAATGTTTGCTGAATATACTGTATCATGGTAACTGCTATTTCTGATGGACAGTTTACCTAACTTCTTTGTGTTTCTATAAAATGAAGACATTGCTCTAGAGATGATACCATAGGGTTTCTTACAGACATAAAAGAAGTTTTGACTGTAAATACAGCACACATTTTCCTACCTCAAACCACCAACACTATCTTCAAAAAAACCTAGTAACCTCCCCCACCCTCACAATGGACAAAGAACAGTGGCCAATGGACACCTTGTTAATGGTGGTGTTCTTATATCAGTCAGGGGCACAGTAATTGATAGATCTTTGTTCATCCTAGCTTGGTTCCTAGCTTGGTTCCAAAGCTGTTTATGCTTAGGAAACAATACATAAAAGTCAAATCAATCCAAATCCGGGCAGTACCGCAGGGGAGGAGGAAGACTACAGAGACATACATTCTGCTAGGCCACACAATGAGGGTAGAATAAGACACCCACAGATCTGCCCTCCACCCCATGGCACAGGTGAAACATAGACACACAGAGCCCTACCTACCACCACAGCACAGCAGCAAGGAAGGAAGATGACATAGAGACTTGCTGACCATCATGCTACCCATAGACCTGACCTCCTGCACACAACACAGGTGGGCTGTAGACACCTGCTTGCCACCGAGCCACACATTGAGGACTAAGGATTTCACCCAGGGAGCCGCCAACCGGGTAGCCAGCCTGCAGCAGGAGCTACCACAATGTGAAAGTTGTGTGGACAGATGGGAGAGAAAAAGAAGTGGAGCAGCTCAGACATTATAAAGAGAAGTGGTACTGCCAGCCCTGCTACCGGGGGCCATGGTGAAGTCCCAGCCTAAGCTGCTACTGAGGGCCATGTCTGGGTCCTTGGCTATATAGAGACGTCAGTGTCTCATATTATCACTAGAGAACATGGGGATATCCCTGGTTAGGGCAGCCCGTGGGGACCATGTGGATGTCCAGGGGCTATACAGAACTGGCCCCAGCCATCACTGACTGCATTGCTCTAGAGATCTGGCCCCAGCTCTCACTGGCAGCGGTAGAGAGAGTAGAGCCCTATTCATCCCCCAGGCAGCACAGTAGAGCTGACCCTGGTGGGAGTTCGGGTATGGATGAGCTAGCCTGGAGGACATGAGTTGGGAAAGGTGCCCACAGAGTCACGAGCATTGAAGAGCTATCCCTGCCCCTCACCAGGTACAGCACACTGGACAGAAGGCTGTCCTCACCTAAACAGCACAGCAGAGCTGACCCAGATGCTGGGGATGCAGCAGAGCTGGCTCAAGAGCAAAAGCATAGGAGAGCTGGTCCCACCACTCATCTTCCTTGAGGTGGCATGGCCTGGGGGGGAGGGGTGATGCCTTCCCATCCCTTGCATCTCAATACCTGCAGCAGTCAAAGAGTAGGCCCCAGGATCAAGGGAGATGAGCTGGCCCTGTCCCTTGCCAGCTGCAGCACTTGGTAAAGTGGGCCCTGTACCTCACCTGAGTACAGAAGAGCTGTCCCTGGTGGCATGGGCTGTAAGGGTCAGGGTGAGCTAACCTCACGGGTGTGCACAAGGGAGAGCTGGCCCTACCCCTCTTCTGCTGTAAGGTTTACTGGGCATGAGGAGAAATCCTCCCTGCCCTTGCCCCTTGCCACCTTTGGCAGTCAGGACCGTGATGTTGGGTCAAAAGAGTGTATGAGCTGGCCCTTCCCCTCACTGGATGCAGCACTTGGATTTCCTCACTTGGGAAAGTGAGCCCTGTACCTTGCCTGGGCAGCACAGTAGGGCTGTCCCTGGTCAGGAGGGTATGGGTGAGCCAGCGCTGAGAGTGTGGATGAGAAAGAACAGGCCCCAGCACTCCTGCCACAAAGCATCAGGGGAAGATACCCTCACCTCTCACCACCAGAAATAGTTCAAAGAGCTGACCCCTGGGAGTCATGAGAGCAGGTGAGCTGGCACTGCCCCTCACTGGCTTCAGCACTCTGGAGAGTAGGCCCTGTACCTCATCCCTTCATCACAGTGGAGTAGACCCTGATGGTCAAGGCCACTCCCATGCTGCAACACTTAGGAGAGTGGGCCCCACACTTTGACTGGGCAGCACAGTGGAGCTGGTTCTGGGGGCATGGGTGCTAGTAAGACAGTCCCAAGGTCATAAGAGCAGAAGAGATGACCATGTCTCCTGCTAATGGTGGCATTGGATGGCCTAGATGAAGCACTGCTGGAGAACTCCCCCTGGTGGTTCTCCTGAGAGAGAACCAATGCACTGCCCAGCTCAGCTACCACTCAGGCCCAGATCCAGGAATCTAAGTTGGCCCACCACAAAATCTATATCATCTGTGAACAGTTGGTGTTCCTGAAAAGGGCCAGTGCTGCTGATCCAAAGCTGAAGGATCTCCATGACACAGGGCAACAACAGGATAATAGGAAGGAATCCTGGTGAGGATCCAACATTGATGGTGTCACAGAAGCCAGAGATCTAGAACCAGACCAGTGACTCGTTGCAATGAGGATTTTCAAATGAAGATGTGTGGAAAGAGGGTACACTGTGGGACACACTGTGACACACTGCAGCTTCCACAGTGAGATGTTTCCTGTGCTGTGTGTGCGTGTGTGTGCTGTGTGTGTGCGCGTGTGCGTGTGCGTGCTGTGTGTGTGTGCTGTGTATGCATGTGTGTGTGCGCGTGTGCGTGTGTGAGTGTGCTGTGTGTGTGTGTGCTCTGTGTGTGCTCTGTGTGTGCTCTGTGTGGTGTGTGTGTGTGTGTGTGCGTGTGTGTGCTGTGTGTGTGTGCTGTGTGTGCATGTGTGTGTGCGCGTGTGCGTGCGTGTGTGTGTGTGTGTGTGTGTGTGTGTGCTCTGTGTGTACTGTGTGTGTGTGTGTGTGTGTGTGTGTGTGTGTGTGTGTGTGTTAGTTATTGAGGAGGGTTGCAAGACCAAACGGCAGATATGAAGCGACTAGGGTACTCCACATGAAACTCAATAAGAATCAATAAAATGTTTGTTTTTTTTTTTAAGGTTGAAATTTTTTTAATGCAAATTAAAGACCCTCGAGGTATATTTGAACTTTCAGGGAGAAATTTCATCAAAGCAAATAGGATTGAAATGTGTTGATTATTTGATTTTTATCCAAAGAAATTATAAACAATAAAATGTTTATTCATAAGAGCCAGGTTGAATAACCATAAAAACTTTATGTTGTTTGGGGGCTAAGATCTCACAATTTTAAAAATGTTTAGAAACCAAAATGTTTTGCATTTCTTGGGAATTTGTTACCATTTTTATGCCAACTGTAAATATTACCATGCACATTAAAGATCTCCTGTAGGAATTTCCTGTCAAATTCAAAAAAAAATATTTTAAACATGTGAGCACGTCAGACTATTTAGTAGATCTCATTTAAACTAAATTCGATTTCTGTAAAGAATAGATATAAATTGCACACATTTGAATCGCTTTGTTTTGGCTTTCACATGGTTCCATATAAATCTAAGTTTTATATTGAATCTTCACAAAAAAAAAAATGAATAGACACTCTAACTTGACACAGAAAAATAGCTTATAATGCTCTGCATACTTAAAAAATGTTTTACCTATAAAGAATACTTTCCTCATTAAGTTCCATTAGAATCACTGAATAAAATGATTAGATAACTAGTAAATATAATTTGCTGAAAATTATGCTATATCTAATGGCACTGGCCCCAAAAAAGAAGAAAAATTTTCAGAAGTCAAACAACTTAAAATGGTGTTGCAGAGCAACAGGATATCAAAGCAAAGTAACACGAGGATGGACGAGGAGAGCTGGCGCCCTCTCTTCTCATACTCTATGCAAAAAGAGAAAAAAGTTCTGTAGTTATTAAAGTTTAAGATCAAAACTCAGGCACTTATATCACCTCTAACAATAAATTAATTGAATAAATCCAGAGGGCTAAGGAGAAAGGACCCTCATGCACATATCTACAATAAAAACTATTTGCAAAGTGTTCCTATGTGCCCTGCAACCAAAACGTTTGCCAGGGGCTTTTCAGGCTGCAGCATGCTGCATAGGACTCAAGGCCAACAAACTTGAAGTTTGAGATTCATCTCAGATGCTGTCTCACTAAAGACTTGATATCAATGCCTACAATGAGCCTCTGAAACAAATTGTTCTTTTTGTCTCAGAACAAATTATACTTAATTCTCTCTTTAACTCTATTAGTTTCCAGTTTCTGCATCCTTCCTGGACACGTCCTTGGTCTGCCCTGGTAGATAGTCACACACAGCAATGCTTCGACTTCCTCCCTAATAAACTTACCATGAGGAATAAGAAGAGGCGATCTCTGTGCTGTTGTTTAGATTTGTGTGTTAATGATATTTCTTCCTTTTAGAAAGTTAAAATAAAGCAGATTTTTCTAGCTATTACCTGTGACATCTTTCAAATGATTGAAATATCCTTAATTGTGAAGTTGAAAACAGTTTGCTTTTAAAAAAAAGATTAGACAAGCACAAATATAGACCACTGTCCCCTACAGGTCAGCTGATAAAGACTGCCAGAGTATGCTTGCTACTACTTAAAACTTATCCTTCAGTCCTTTCCCTAACTCCTCCATTAGGGACCCTGTGCTCAGTCCAATGGTTGGCTGCGAGCATTCACCTCTGTATTTGTCAGGCTCTGGCAGAGCCTCTCAGGAGACAGCTATATCAGGCTCCTATCCACAAACACTTCTTGGCATCCATAATAATGTCTGGGTTTGGTGTCTGTATATGGGATGGATCCCTGAGCTGGAGTTTGCAACCCCATAGGAAGAACAACAGTATCAACCAACCAGCCCCCGCCTCACCCCCAGAGCTCCCAGAGACTAAGCCACCAACCAAAGAGTACACATGGCGGGATCCATGGCTCCAGGTGCATATGTAGCACAGGATGGCTTTGTTGGGCATCAATGGGAGGAGAGACCCTTGGTCCTGTGAAGGCTCAATGTCCCAGTGTAGGGGAATTCTAGGGCAGGGACGTAGGAGTGGATGGCCGGTGGAGAAGCACCCTCATAGAAGAAGGGGCAGGGGAGTATGGACTAGGGGGTTTGGGGGGGACCAACAAGAAAGGGGATAACATTTGAAATGTAAATAAATAAAATATCCAACTTTAAAAAAAAAAAACCTCATTCTTTGGAGATTTCCAAGGGTAAAAGGAATTTGCTGCTACTGCTGCCTCTGCCCCTTCTTCTTCTTCCTTTTCCTCTTCCTCCTCTTCTTCCTCCTCCTTCTCCTTCTTCTTCTTCTTGTCTAATTTATGGAAGGGTACTAAAGCGACAAAAAATTATCATACTGTGACATTGTCAATTTAGAATGTGGTCACTGTCCAATCATGAAAACAGTTCACAGGAGGAGACACCACGATCCACAACAGACACATTAGAAGGAATGATGGGTCTGAGCTGTACCAGGATGGGCAGACCTGGGAATGTGGGCAGAGACGGGCACACCTTGCATTCGGACTGTTGTTTGTTGGCATGTCTGAAGCCTCAGGCAGGAAAGGTTTGAGAAGAGACTTTGCTGCTATATGGACAGCAAGGAATAGAAAAATTTTAATTTATGGTTTTACTGATGACAGACAGATAAGACTGATGACAGTCTTATGGCCTGCTTTGTTTTAGAGACTTACTCCTGAAAGTCAAAAAATGATTCCAGTGCCAGCCTGTGCTTTATCTCCATTTGAGGAACTGGTAAGCAGCTCCAGTAACAGCAACAAACGTCATCTGAGAGTTGAAATTCCAACTGCGTCATTACAGCTCTGAGCAGGCTTCATGCAGAGTAAGTTACATACTGTGTTTCACCGGTGTTCTCAAAGGGTTTTTTGATTCTCTTAACCTTTAGAAATAGTAGGACATACTCTGAGCAATGTCAGCACTGGCCTGTCTTTCAAGATCCCTGGTTCCTGGTACATGGTGCTTGTTCATGCTTGGGTTTGATAAGCTCTACAATTGCCTTACCTGTTTCTCTTTCCTTCTTCACATCAGGGTTGCTACCCAGGGAGTCCTGAGAAAGGTGGGCATATGAGGATGCAAACTCAGAAAAAAATAGCCTGTTGTATTTCACAATGATGAAGTCATTCAGGAGAGAACTATGTTGTTTTAGGATATCCAATCACACTGTGAACCCTGAGATTGTGTCCCCGAGACTGGAAAAAAAAACAACTGTTTTTAGTTACTGTGTCACTCAGCATTAGCATACACTTTTAATCCAAGAGCTTTCTGCTTATTGTAAACAGGATTAAATAAAGTCAACCACAGGTCAAGAAGGAGAGTAAGAAACCACTTGACAGGAAGTGAACAAAGGAAAAACCATGGAGAGTAAGAGGAAGTCAGAAAGATAGACACACAGGAAGTAGAAGGGGGGACATTGAGTTTGAAGGGTTTTTGAGATTACATGGAAAAGAAGAACTTCCTTTTGAGACAGCAGCTGTGGAGGAAGGTCAGTTGTGTGGTTTCCCTGACTCTCTGAGCCAGCAGGCTTTCACTCCATCATCTGGTTCCTGACTCTCTGAGCCAGCAGGCTTTCACTCCGTCATCTGGTTCCTGAGTCTTCTTTGGTAAAGTCGAATGATTGATATTTTGTTCAAACAAACAAACAAAAACACTAACAACACTATATAGCACACAAACAGTAGAATTCCTTGGTGTTGAATTTTATTATATATTTTATCACTGTGTCTATGATATGTAGAAGGATTAAAATTAAAAGCCCCATAGACAAAAAGAAACAAAAATATCCTGAGTTTTTTTTTACTTGCTAAAAGCAAATATTAGACATTGAACACTGGCACATTTAACACGGGAAGCAAAATTGTACAAACAAAAAATTCTATAGGCAACATCCTCTTCCAATCGCTGCCATCCTAGCTGATCATCCTACAGCCTATATATGTACATTAAATCAGATGCCTGGCTGAAGAAATTCACTTCCATACGTTGATAATTGTCCTAGCAACAGTGGACATTACCAATCCTACATGCACCAAATCGAATTTAAAAAAAAAAAAAAAGTAGTCTATCACACATGAAAACAAAATAAGATTACTTGTGGGTTTTGTATACTCCATTCAGTTAGTCTTGTGCCTTATGTGAGCTTTGGAAGTGCACATGTAGCATGTACATTGCATTTTTTGGCATTGTTTGAGAAGGTACAGTCTTCTCATATAATTTGGGCTAGCCTCAAACTCACTATCCTCCTGCCTCAGTTTCCTGAGTGCTAGGATTGTAATTGTGTGCTAGCATATCTAGCTTGCATGTTTGTATAGTGATAGGTCGACGGGTTTCAGGAGCCAGGTCTCTCCTCCTATCATGAGTCCTAGGATTGGTCAGTAGGCAAGTGCTTTTCCCCACTGAGACATCTTCTGAGCCCTGACATATATTTCTTAACATGTTAGAAAAACAATACTTAGTCCCTTGGTATAAATTTAAAATTCATGACTATAAAGCATGACAAGGAAGATGTAACTTGGTCAATTAGCTTTGAAAAACAAACGTGAAGGCTGTGCCTAGGGAATCCACAGCCAGCTGCGCCTCTCCTGTGATCTGAGTTGTTTGATTTACAAACAGAAGTGACACTTTCCGTGAGCTATGCCTTATACATAGATAGCAAAGAAAAATAAATGTCAAGACAGGCTAGTTAACCATCTACTGACTGTGTTTATAGAACTAGGGACTTCCCAGCAGGAACGACATACAAAATAACTACGTGACTAGTTTACCTCTATGTTCACCCTGTAAAATTACCTTACCTCAGTATGGCCTCCGTACCAGTTGCTGTTCTCATGCTGCCCAATTCCCAGATATGTGTTTGCTCAAAAGATTTCTGAAACTTAAAATACTACTCAAAAACGTATGTATTATGCCCCACTTTACCCTCTTATTCTCTAAAAGATAAAAACCAAACTGAGCTTTTGAGGCTGTTTTTAAAGATTTGGCATTTCCATGCAAATGACTATATTACAATAGTGTGTGTGAGAGAGAGAGAGAGAGAGAGAGAGAGAGAGAGAGAGAGAATATTTATCTAACTAACATTACTGAAGGTCAGGACCCAAGAACAGAGAGTAGAAACTTGGGCTCAAGTTTGTTTCCTCAAGGTGAGACGTGCAATGTGTGGCTCTCTGAATTCTCCAGTCCTTGGTCCACTGTAAGACCCTTAGCTTTGAGGGAAGATAGGAAAGAACATTAATTGACAAAGGGACCAGGAAGGTAAATACATGGACGGGGTCGATGACAGTGTCAAACCCAGGACTTTTGTAGACAAGGAGTCCAGTAAGAGGGGTATGGAGGGGACAGACAGAGAGTGTGGAGGGGACTGACAGAGATTGTGGAGGGGACAGACAGAGAGTGTGAAGTCTGATGTAGAACAGAGAGCACAATTAGCATGAAGAAGGCAGAAGAGGTTAAACTGCTACTTGTCTGTGGCTTAAAAATGAGAGTGCGGTGAGGCGAGCTCAGCTCACTGCTTGTCAGGAGGCAGAGGACATGAAATGAACTTGCATCTTTGTTGTGCCTTTGCACCTTCCACTGCCCCGAGAGCTCCATTCCAGCAACGTCTATAAACAGGCTTTCACGAATCAATAGGAAGAAGATGAAATGAAAAATTCTGTTTGTGTTTGTATGCCCTCACTGCCGTGGGGGGCCAACACGTACTAGCTTACCCTCTGTAGCTTCTCGCTGGTTAATACCACTTGTCCAGACTTAGACACTGTGACTGTGGCTTCTAAGTCCAGGGGAGGCCTGTGCATCAGATTCAAACAGTCTGATGAATACGCACATTCAGTCATGCACACATACACATCTACCTACATAAGCTCAAAAAGACAGAATCAGAATTATGTTTAGGCTGCTCTGTCATTCCTGTTCCAATCTTTCATTATTCTCTCCTATAAAATAATCACATGGGAAGTTTCTTTGTTACTTCTCCTGTGTGTTTCACCCATATTCTCCTAAAAACACCATTCACGATCTTGGTAAATGAGAAGAAATTGTTCCTTTTCCCTCTTCAAGCAAAGCATATTAACACTTTTTTTAGTTTTGTTAGTACACAGGTAGTACAAAAGCAGCTTTGGGGGATCATGTAAGCTTCATCTGTTTTCAGAGCCATTCACAGTGCTGAAGACATACATGTGCAGGTGCCTTGTGGGTGAAATAACGGAACAAAAAAAGCTCCTCCCAGAATGAGTCTGTAAGAGCTAACTCCTATCGAGAGCTAAGACTCCTTGATGGAAAGCAAATATCCAGTTACCACAAATATCTAATTTCCAGAACTGAACTGACAGGAAATTACGTTAAAGCACAGATTAAAGAAAGGAGGAAATAGAGAAAGCTACTAAGCAGATTGTTTGATGAATAAGGTCAGATGCACAGGCATGCTCTTCTTTAAGTGCGCTTGGCTAACATTATCATCATAGCAAGAAAGCTCTGACTTTGGAAAGTAACATACCCGAACTCCACTGAAGAAACACAAATGCATAAAAATCTCACCACTTTTACACTTTTGCCTAAGACAGAGGGTAAGGTTATGTGCACTGTTGGTATATGTGTTGGGAAAGGGGAGAATATTGTGTAATATCATGTATATTCTGGGATAAAGCGTGTCTTTCAGAGCGAAGACACTGTAAAAAAAAAAATATATATATATATATATATATATATATATATATATATATATATTCTCCCTTTGTTATCCAACATGAGCATACATACTAGACCATGGTCTTGGGTGTGTGTTGATTCAATTGGTGCACCGCCACAGTTAGCAGGCATGAGCTAGAATTCAGCCTTTCATCTCAAACTTCGTCCAGAATGAAGTTTTCTTAGGCTAAGGAGTTAGGTGTTTGTCTCATCATACAGTCTCCATAATTTCTCCATAAATCAACAGAACAGATTATCTGGTGTGTCCCCTGACCTCCACTTTCCTCCGTTTACTCTACTGATCAAAGAAAACCAAACCAAACATACACAGGCCCCAGGAAGTCATAAATAAAACCCATAATCTCCTATATATCCACATCTATCACCATTCCTAGGGTTTTGTAATTTTTATCTTGGAGTATTAGGGCTGAGACCCCTACACTAGCAGCTCTGTTCAATTCTATGACAAGGAGAGAATCTAGTAGCACAACAGAAATGGCTACCGTTTTAACCTGATTGCTTGGAGGTGCTAGCTGATTGAAGACATCCTCCCCAGAGCAATAAGTCACTCCGGGTACAAGCTGTACTAGAACATAAAAATCCACAGGTGTGTTTGTAACCAGGCCATAAATGCTTGGAGTAAACTCTGAAGTACAAGCCCACCAAGCATTCTCTGGAAGCAGCATGTATCCTGCAACCGTAGGGGTTACAGTGCAGTTGCAGAGGTGGGAATAAGCTTGGGGGTGGAACCTTATTTCCAAAGCAGAGTCACTGTCCAGTAACCAACAGTTCTGTGTTAAGTCCAGGGCAAGAAGGTTTGCGTGTACAATGTAATTTCCAATTGGATCTCACAACCTGTGCTAGAGATTGAGCTACCTGAGAGATGAATGCTAGTTTATTGTCATATGCAAGCAGGTTAGGCAAACCATACCTGGGTATGATGTCTTCCAGAAGCTTCTTTGATATTACATCGGCAGTCTCCTTCTACCCATCCTGAAAAGGTGTCTATAGAAACTAGCAAATACTTATATCCATATGTTCCTGTATATTATTTCTCTATACTCTATTTTCCAATTAGCTTCTGGCCATCGGTTCCTGATTCTGATTCCTGAAGTGGCTCCTGGATTGAGGCCTGAGGAGTTCACAGCCTGGCAGGTGGCACAATCTGAAATTACCTGATCAGCTAATTGTCCTAAGTCAAATATTTTGTACCTTGCCCCTCACAGCAATTCCTTCAGTTTTTGATGACCAGGTGTAAAGGTTGATGTATCTAATGGATGAGTTGCTTAGCAACCCCTTAGGTAGGATGGTGCAGCCTTCAGAGGTCAGCAACCATGCATCTCTTCTATAAACTCCTTGGCATTTCGCCTGAAGTTGTTTGTCTTCAGCAGTATATTCATGGATGCCTGGAGGGTTGGGGGTTGGGGATGCCTAGTAGCAAGGCTACTAGGATGTTGGCAATGGAAGCTTGGGCGCCTCCCTTTCAGTTTTATCAGCTAGCCTGTTCCCTCGAGCTATTTCTGATGTCCCTTTCTGATGCCCAAGGGCAATGAATTATGACCACTTTGAGAGGAAGCCATAATGTCTCCAATAAAGCAAGGATTTCCTTCAGCAGTCAATAATCCCATCTGCTGTCAGTGTAAATGTTAGCTATGGCTCCTTTTGGCAGTTTTAAAGCCTGGGTTAGAGCCTTTAGTTCATCTTTCTGGGCTGAAGTTCCCAGCGGCAAAGCAGTTGCCCAAATAAAAGTGTCCAAGTCCATTCCCACTACCCCTGCATACCCGATTCCATTCTGGATGAAGCTGCTCTCACCCATGAAGCAGATACATTCCCTGTGGCCAGGGCACGTGTGTCCGTCACGTTCAGCATGATGTTCTGGATGTCCCCAGGACTACAGAGCAATCGTGCTGCACATCTGAGGATGGGTCAGGCAGCAGGGTGGCTGGGTTTAGGGCCCATGATGGGTCCTATCATATGTGAGGGGGATTTGAAAGTAGAGCCTGAAAGAGCTCCAGTCTGGCATCGGACAGCCACTGGCTGGGTGGACTCCTGAGGGTGCCCTCAGCAGCTTAGGGGTGGTGATAACAAGCTCCGGTCCCACAGTTAGCATCCTTGACTAGCAGGGCAGTGGCAACTACAATCTGGAGGCAGGCTGGCCATCCTTGGACCACTGAGTCCAGCTTCTTAGATAAATAAGTCACGGATCTTTTCCATGGTCTCAAAGTTTGAGTGAGCACCTCCTTGTTATCCCCTTTCTCTGATCCATATAGAGGCAGAAAGGTTTGTGAATATCCAGGAGAGCCAAGCCAGCATCCCCAACAAGTCTCTTCCTAGAGACTTAAAAGCCATGTCCATCTCAGGAGTCCATTGTCTTCTTGGCCCCTGGTGGCCTCATATAATGGTTTGGCTATCTCCGTGATATCTTTTGGGTGCACTGGAGCCCAAAGTCTACATAACCCAACATATCCCAGAAATTTCCATACTTGCCTTCAGATTGGTGGGATGAGGAGCTAAGGATGATTTGCTTCCAGGAATCCAACAACATGCATTGGCCAGCCCCCCTTGAATATGTACCCAGATAGGTGATCTCACATTAACAAAGCTGAACCTTCTTGGTAGATTCTTAGTAGCCAAGTTGACTCAGCTCCTGTAGCAGGTCTCGTGTGCAACCCTTCCCTCACAATCAGGATGCCATTTCTATACTGAAGCACAGTTATTTGGGAATGAGCCCGCAAGTAATCACCTAAGTCCTCCCAAAGTGTCTCCTCAAAGATGGTGGGTGAGTTCTTGAATCCTTGAGGCAGGTGTGTCCATGTCAGTTGTCTGTTAAAGCCTCTCTCCAAGTCTTGCCAAATAGAGGCAAATAGAGGCTAGATTTTGGGTGCCAGAGGCAGGTCACAAAGCCATTCAGTGGCTGAAGCTTCCAATGGATGTCAGGGGCAGCTTGGTTAACAGAAGCCATGTTCTCAGCTGACTGGTGCTCTCTGCCTTCTGAGTCAAAAGGATATGGTTCCTATAGGCTTCAAGAAGTCCTTCTAGAAATTCCCTGAGGCTCTCGTGTTTTTCCTGCATAATCTTGACTTCTCCTGAAAGCACCTGCCTTCTTCTTTTTAGAATTTGTGATATTTTTAATAAAAAAAAGTCCCCATAATCTCATATATTTGAAGGCTAGATTCCCAGTTGGTAGAACTGCTTGAAAAGGATTAGTAAGTATGGCTTTGTTGGAGAAAGAGTGTAACTGTGGTGAACTTTGAGGTTTCAAAAGTCCATCCCATTCCCAATATATGTATGGAATATATATATATATATATATATATATATATACACATATATACATATATATGTATATATGTGTATGTGTATATGTGTATATGTATATATGCATATATGTGTATATGTATATGCATATATACATATACACATATACACACATACATATATATGGAATATATATGGAATATATGTATGTATGTATGTATGTATGTACGTATGTATGTATATAAATATTTCTCAGCCTCTGATGTTCACGTGTGAGCTCTTGGCTACTGCTCCAGTGCCATGCCTGCCATGCTTCCCACCACGATGGCCACGGAACCTCCTAACCTTCTCAATCCATTGCCTTAGTCATGGTATCTCTTTCCAACAATATAAACTAAGACAGAAATATCATTTGGTTTTGCTTTGCCTCACTTTACTTGTTTTTGCTTCCGCTCACTCCAATTTCACCAATCTTTCCATCAAGTTTTCCCCTACTAACAATATTGTTTGCTCTTGTTTGTGCAATGCCTTCTTCTCTATTCCACCACACCATGGTACTCAACTGACCTTTGTTCCTGACTTGCCCATGTCCTCTGGCCCCCACTGATAACATCTGCATTATGATACGGTGTTTCTGCTCTGCTTTTGCCTTCATAAAATAAAGGAAATGTACTTGAGTTCCTTTAAAGGGAAGTTTGATTATAATGTAATTTCTCATCTTATCTCTCTATTGCACAGTGTATGAAAAGTTCAAATTCCCAATTAGTTCTTTTTTGAATCTCTTGTTTCATTATTTCCTTCTCATTCCCAGACTCTTTCTTTCATACACTTTGAGCCCCAGTTACAGCCCTCCTCCTCCCAGTCCCACTCTCACAAATCCCCCCTCCCACTACACCCTCCCTTTCTCCTCAGAGGACACCCACCCCTTCTCATTCCCAAAGTCTTAAGTACATTTTTCTTTAACTTTTTTTTAGGACAAGCCAAGTGAGCAGAGAGAGAGAGAGAGAGAGAGAGAGAGAGAGAGAGAGAGAGAGAGAGAGAGAGATTTGCTAAGCTTTTCTTTTTTACCAGTTTTGGCCCACAAAAGAATATGTTTGAAGTCTAGAATAAAGTAACAGTACCTTGGTGTGTTCCTTAACTAAGCATGAGATCTTAGAATTTCCTGTGAGAACTCTGAGAGTAAAATGTTTCATTGGGCTAGAGGTAAAGTTCAGTTTACAGAGTACCTGAGCATTTGTGAGGCGCTAGGTTCCATTCCAGCATCCCCACACTTACCTAATGAGAGCGGCTTGAGACAGGCTCTTCATTGCTCTTCTCCCAGACATTCTTCAGTTTCCCCCTTCACTGCTGTGTGGTGTTTTTATCTTTGCCTTCTTCTGTTGGATGGAGTCCATAGGTTAATGAGAAAGGACAACAGAGAGAAGTTGATTGTGCTGAGCTGGATGGCCCTTTTACAATAAAAAATAAATAAAAAGTATGTTCTTCTAGATTTCAGCGTAAGTTGACAGCATTAAAACAATTGTGTGCAAAGGTCCTTTTTTATGTTTTTATTTAGCAAAACTCCTAGGTGATTTTTGAGAGACATTGAACAACTCACTCACTGAGGGCAAATTGGAGTCATTCTAAAATGTTCTTCAGTAGTTCCAAACAGTTTTCCAAAGCGATAGAGAAAATTCCACTTGAAAAAGGGCATTGTACAGTAGAACTTATATAATCAGATTTCTTAAGACATTAAGAAAATTACACACACACATATACCATTATATTTAAAATATTCCATTTAAAATTTAATCTTACATAATACATTATAACCATAAATTGGTTCTTAAACACAACATCTACATCTAGCAATATTTCATAGGGGAGGCTGAACATCACTCAATGCTGCTTTATAGACTTAACTTTGTCAAATTACAAGAGAAATGTTTCCCGTAGACTGCTCTGCCCAAAGCAAATGCCACCTCCCATGCATGGGTGTCATCATGCTGAAAAAAATCTCTCTCTCCCTCTTTCCTTCCCTCCCTCTCTTCTTCCCTCCCTCTCTCCCTCCCTCTCTCCCTCCCTCCCTCTCTTTTTCCCTGCCCTCCCTCTCTCTTTCTTTCTCTCTCTTCTTCTCCCTCCCTCCCTCTCTCCCTCCTTCCATCTCTCTCTCTCCCTCTCTCTCCTTTGCCACATCCTCTGAGTGTCACCATGTTGAGACCATGCCCCCTTTTCTGAGTACCACTTAACTTATGATGTAGCCTTATTGTCTCTGTACCTCCCAAATAACCATCTATGATATCTATTAACAGACACTCATAGAATAAGCCAGAGAAACATATTTAAACATCATAGTTTAACTTTTGGCAGTACAGGATTTGAGAGACAAACCTAGGTTTGCATCTCTTTTCATGGACTCCATCCATGACAACAGAAATGAACATGTGCTTTAAATTCTTTGGGCCTCAACTTCCTCATCTGAACAGAGATGATGAGTTTTCCCAGAGAGAACAGTGGTGGCATTAAAGACAGGGAAGCAATTGGTACACTGTGCCATTCAACTAAAGACAAGTCCCCTCCTGTGCCTTTAACATATCCGTCGTAGTTGGGCACTAACTTTCAGAGGGTGGTACACAGCTATTTCTAAATTTTCTATCTTGGGAGCCAGAGTTTTGCTGATGTTTGTACTTCTGGTGGAATCTAATGGAATTAAGCACATATCTGGGAGGAGTAGCAATTGTGTGTTATACTGAATTGAGTACCAGGTTCAGCCTCTAGCTGTACAACAATCTGTGGACATGGCCTCCTCAGACTCTTCCTCTCTTGAACTCAGATAAATTAGCCTTGAGAACACACACCACAGCTCACTGTTTCATTTCCCAACACAGGAACAACTGCAGGGGTAGCAATGTTACCCCAAGAGAGGCAACACTGTAGCCATAACAGTCTGGAAAAAAAAAAAAACTAACTGCAGTGAAATCAGGTCTGCAGGTCTGAGCCATACTAATTGGATTACAAGCTTCATCTCCTTTCTACTCACCATGAGATTGGCAGGCCAGCTACACTCAACAAACCTCGATTGAAAAATGGTGGTGAGTAGGGAGGCATACACCTTTAAATCCCAGTTCTCAGGAGGCAGAGGCAGAGGCAGGAGGATTACCATGAGTTCAAGGCTGAGCTTTGTGTATTATACTAAACAAGTAGTACAAACTCTGCTTCAAGGGGGGAAAAAAGCAATACAGAGGGCAAACTCTATGACTGCTGTCCTATTGGGAAGACAGGAAATTAGGAGGGTGGGGTGGGGAAGTCAACAGCTGTGAAAAAGGATAAAGAAAATTACAAAAGGCCATTGTTTTAGGACCATGTGGAGCTTTTTGAGTCCTAGTCAGGTTTACATGTGTATCCTTTCCACCAGCAATGACAATAATTCAGTTTCGTAAAAAGCTGTGTCTGTGCATGTATGCACATACAGTGTGTGTGTGTGTGTGTGTGTGTGTGTGTGTCACATTCACAGTCAATGATAAAATCCACTCATCTACTCTCTTGTCTTCTGCATGCCAAAGAGTCACAAATCCATAACAACCTATGCAGAGCCTGTAAGCAAAGGCCCCAGCCAGTGGCAGCAGCAACTACGGGCATACACTTCACAGCCAGTGTGCTTTGAGGTTTTCTCACGTGGCATGCAGTTTCCTTTGTAAAATATTTCAAACCTAAGCCCAACCAAGCCACAATAGAAGGTATCTCCAGGTGACACAGGGCAGAGTCCCCTCAGTTCAGATGGGGCCTTTGTCTCCAGGTCTTCTACTAACCACATCCCCCCCCCACCCCCCGGGCTGGTCACCTACAAAGTGCATATGGAGGAGTGAACCTTCCCGAACTTCTGAAAAAAGTCTTGTTGTGCTAGAGCCAAAGCTTCTTCATCAATGTAGACCGCAGGCCTCTTGGCCATGATAAAGTATTGCACCTTGCGCAGACTCCAGCCAATCACGTAGTGCAGCCAGCCGCAAACTGCAGCTGTGGAGCGGCCCACCCCAGCGTTGCAGTGGACGTACACAGTGTGACCGTTCTCCAGAAGCGCGTGCAAGAGACACACAGCCTGTGGCAGCATCTGCACGCGGCCTGGATAGAGAAAGCACAGAATGTACGTGAACAGAGAAACTACCACATGTCCGCTAGTAATGCTACCAGTACTATGGCAGACCACTGAGCTCGGAGGAGACAGCTTGCGACAGCTTGCTTCATGTATTTTAGAGGGGAAAACGTAAAACAAATTTTAAACCTGAGACTAGCAAAGGGAGAGAGTATCCCAGAGGCAACAGTCAGTTGTGAATCTGACTACTCCAGGGATACCACTGCTTTTTGAACGGCTCTTTCCTTGTGGCACATTTCTCTACAACATTATCTAGCATGTGTTTCTGTGAGGGAGTGGGTAGACAAAAAAGGATTTTAACATCTTTTTAGAAGGGTTTGCCAAGATCTGGCAGTGGCTTTAGAGGGTTTCAAAGAAAACTTGTTAAATCCTGTCCCCTTCCATTTTCCTTCCTTCCAGGCAAACGGAAAGCACATAATTAGTTCCCACTGGTTAACGACCTGGTCGTACTCACTGATTAGACAAATGAGATCTGAAACAGAATTTAATATGCTGATTTTCATTCGAGTAATGGAGTGGCTAACTTACAGCCAATGCATGTAAGATAGCCACTCATGTACACCACCACGACACAGAGAGTACTGGCACGGATTTAATTTCTTCCTGTGTTATTGGAAACTTGCGATTCTCACTATGACTGTCCCTTGCTGCTATTTTGATGATTAGATTATCCAAATGTCTCCTCATCCTGAGAATTATGTTTCAACCTCTTAAGCCCCAATAGCTCCTGGCATCCTGCCAGGGAGAAGAGTACCCAACAACCAGTTTTGGAGCTCTGAGACAACTACTCTTTCTGCTCACAGGTTCTCTCTACAGAGATACCATTTTTGTTGTTGCTTTTGTTTTTGTTGTTGTTGCTGTTGTTGTTGTTTTGTTTTTTTGGGGGGGTTGTTGTTGTTTTGGTTTTTTTTTTTTTTTGAGACAAGGTTTCTCTGTGTAGCCCTGGCTGTCCTGGAACTCACTCTGTAGACCAGGCTGGCCTCGAACTCAGAAATCCACCTGCCTCTGCCTCCCAAGTGCTGGGATTAAAGGCGTGCACCACTACTGCCCGGCTCCAGAGATACCTTAACGAGATCTTTATCTGTCTGGTATTTGGGTGGACAGCATCATGATCAATTACTTTGGAAGGAAATGAAAGAGGATCACTATACAGGATTATTGGATTCAGCTATGTGGCCACAACTTAGCATTGCTGTCTACTTTCTCTGTGCCTCATAAAGGAGGGACACAATGGCCTCAGAAGGATCCCCCAGGACTACAGAGAACACACCCATTTAATCTTCAAATTGTGGTGCCCACTGAGTGACTTAAGACATGAGAAGTCTCTTTCTGATCTGCAGATCTTTATGAAAGGCTAGATCTCCCACAGGAGCATTCTCTCCTTAGCTGTCCTCTTAGGAAGTATTAGTGCACCAAAAGGGCCAATATAGTACCTCACCAAGAATTAGTATGACACCAGAGCCAGCACCTCACCAGGAGCCAGTACATCACCAGGAACAGGTACCTCACCAGGAGCCAGTACCTAG
>JANHMN010000004.1:147978603-147997845 GCA_030674055.1 Rhabdomys pumilio
TCAGTGTGCCATATCCACCATTTATCTCAAGATCAGAGGTGGCAGACATCCAGGGTATGTTGGAGTGATTATGCTAAGGGTACCATCTGCTCCATCACAGTGAAGTCTGTGAGCAGTTTCTGGTATAAAGAGAAACCCCCTGATAATTATGGAATCATGGCTTCTTCCTGTTCTATTCCCCCCTGGACAAGTCCCTTGCAATAGTTGCCATGACAGGAATATCTTAAATATACTTTTTAAATCAAATCTCCAATCCACAAAGAGACTAGAGTGGCTGTTTGCAGTGGGAGCTACAGGGCTCAATCTCAGCTGACTAGTCTGCCATACTGTGTCTTCCACAGAATCAGTCAAATGGCCTCTGTAGACAGACATTCCTCAAGGTCATATCTGCTCCAACAGCTCAGATGATATGATATACTACCCTTTCCCTTCCATCTGCTGAAAGGTTGTGGTGGTTCCTCAGGAAGCTGGGAATAGATCTATCTCAGGATCTAGCTACACTACCCTTGAGCATATACCCAAAGGGCTCTACATATTACAAAGACACTTGCTCATTCTTGTTCATTGCTGCTCTATTCATGATAGCTAGAAATTGAAAACAGCCTAGAAGTCAGTCGATGAATAAATGCATAAAGAAAATGAAATACACATGATGAAATATTCAGTTGTTACAAAGAACAAAATTATGACATTTCCAGGTAGGTGAGTGGAAGTAGAAAAAAAAATCATCCTGAGTGAGGTAATCCAGACCCAAAAAGAATAATATGGTATATGCTCTCTTATAAGCCATGATTATGTTAGCTCTTGAGTTTTTGATTTTAGCAGGCTACAAGACTACAATCTACATAACCACAGAGGACAGGTGTAGAGGAAGGGACTGGTTGGGAAGCAAAGATCTGCATAGGAAGGGGAACTAGAACAGACAGTTATGGATAGAAAGAATTGGAGACGAGAATAGGAGGATCAAATGGGTACAAAAACTGTAGAAGCCCATGGAGAAGGAAGACAGCAAGGAACCAAGCCCTTCTAGACACACAGGACTTACAGACATAAGAAGTCACTGAGACTGTGGCAGCATGCACAGGGCGTGTACCGGTCTAACCCAGATGGGGTTCCAGTGTTGAGAGAGGTGGATACAAGCCCCCATCCCTATCCCAGGAGCTATCTCCAATCGATAACTGCTCCCAAAGAATATTTTTCTTCTCTGATGGAGTCTCACTGGGTATACAAACCACACTTAAGTACAGGCCCATGCTCAGTTAACTCAGTGACATGGTTGGAGGTGTTTGTTTGTTTGTTTGTTTGTTGTCTGTTTGTTTGCTTTTTACCCTACAGAACCTTTGCTTATATATTATAGTGTCCAGTTTTGTCTTTTGTGTGTGTGTGTGTGTGTGTGCATTCCCTGGGTGTGCAAATACATGTGTCCCTGTGTCTGCATGTGTTTCTCATGCCTTTTCTCTGCCTTTTCTCCCAATTTGTTTTGTCCTGTTCTCGTTCATTTGTTTGTTTTGCATTTTTCTGTGTTTAGATTCCTGTTTTCTAATGAGAAAGAAAGATTGTGAATTTGGGTAGGTGGAAAGGGGGTCTAGGAAGGAGGGGAGGAGAGCCCATAATTGAATATTTCATATGAAAAAAACTACTTTCAATAAATAAAGAAGCAAGACCATAGCTTAGGAGTTAAAGAAGGAGTCTTGGTTATCTGGGAGAATCCTATAGCAGGTGCTATATCTCCTATCCTAAGCTTTTGTAGGAAGGAACTGGAGATCCATCCCGATTAAATCTTTAAGTGGCTACTCCATTGCAGCCAGTCTGACTCCAAAGCCAGGGCCTTAGCCTCTGTGCTGTGTCCCTGCCTCATCCACCGGGTTGCTAGTACCTTCTGCTTCATCTCAATCTGTGTTCTCACAAATCCTTCCTCAAGGCTGTGACCCTGTGAGACTGCATTGTCTTCCTGACTCTAAGAAGTCTGCATCCAAGGGCCCCATGCAGACAGCCTGAGTCACCAAGGTATAAAAAGAGTATTCTCAGTATACAAGAGAGTCTGTGCCAGCCAGAGCACCAAAAGGCAAATTTAATCTACGCATGCATGAGTGTGTGTGTGTGTGTGTGTGTGTGTGTGTGTGAGAGAGAGAGAGAGAGAGAGAGAGAAATTTGATAAGTTTCCAGCCTTAAACAGTACAGTAAAAAAAAAAAAAAAGAAAAGAAAAGAAAATCTGATATTTTTGTAAAGGTTTATTTTATTGTTAGCTTATGTGAATGATTGTTTCCCTCCATTTATACACGTGTGTCCTATGCAGATTTTATGCTGATCGAGGCCAGAAGAGGATGTCAAATCCCTGAAACTAGAGTTGCAGACAGTTGAGAGCTACCATGTGGGTGCTGAGAAGCCAACCTGAGTCCTCGGCAGGACCAGCAATTGCTCCCAACCACTGAGCAACCTGCCCAGTCCCCAGATTCTTTTTTTATGGAAAATATTCCATATTTTAAATGTTGCTAACTGGATTGGAAAAAAATTGCAAACCTTATGTAGGTCAAGCAAAACACTCCACCATCTGTGTTTCTCTCCTTGGAAGCTAAAACAAGCGTTGGGTGTGAGTAGATGCTTGCTCAACAATCACTAGATGCCTCAGTAAAAAGTGAACAAGGAGCAACAGTCAGGCAATCCCACTTGTTTGATCTGACACACGATGACTTCTCTGGTCTACCTTTTGCTCCTAACCTGCTAAGAGGCTAATCTAAGTCTGTGATGACTAAAAGTTCCCTGAAAGGGAAGCAGGTGTTGAACAAGCCAAGGTTACAATAGATGGAAGAGGGTTTTAGCACCTGACTCTTTAGGGACCTGAGGTAAGGAAGGGCAGAAGTCTCCCAAGGCTTTGCTTTGTCTGAGGTTGACCAACAATAAAATACACAGCATACATGGATATCTTTCCTTTATTACTCTGGGGGTGATATATAATGTACATTGTTATTTTCCTTGGAAAGTCCTGTTTTCCACATCTGAGATACAGTACAGAGGAGGGTCTATCTTATCGATAACGTCTTTTGGTAGAAACATAAAGAACTCCCACCTCTAACTGAGGGGGCTATGGGCACTTGACAGCTTCTAAGCGGGGAGAGTCACTTTTCTTTGCAAAAGCGTCTCCTGTGGGTTAACTGGGCATCATATAGGCAGAACAATGTAGACCCCATGATTTATTTACAAAACAAACAAAAAGAATCCAAAATTGGAAGTTTGTAAGAAGTCAGGGTCCAGGGTGGATCTAGAAGGAATTACAAGGAGGCATGCAGGTGAGTGTGTTCAAAATACATTTTATGAACCTCTCAGAGAATCAATAAAATATTTTTTAAAACTTGTGACTAGTCCTACAGTCTATTACAATCTAGTTAGTAGAGACCCCATTCCTGGATGGCCAGCACAGAAATAGACCTGGCTTCATCACAAGCTACCCAAGGCCGACCAAGCTCCAGCCTGCCAGGTAATAGACCCGCCTATATCACAACCTGCTCAAGGCCGTCCAGGCTCCAGCAGTCAGTGTTGTGGCAGAAAGGCACAGATGAATGAGTCTGCTGAATGACAGAATGACTGAGGCTGTGGTAACAAAGCAATATCCAGAATCTTAGAACTCACTGGAAGGAAAGAGTTAAACTGTCCCAGGAACAGAATAGAGATCACGCTCAAAGGAACTTCCCCTGAGAAGGAAGTTTTAATGAGCAAATGCAGATTATTTCTTTGACTTGGAGATTTTTTTTTCTTTCCCCAGGTGAAAGAGACAAACCTATTTTTTTAAAAAGAAGAACTGGAAAGGAAGAAGATGTCTAAGCCAGCCGTCCTTATATGACAAAATGTACAACAGAAAGGATCAATAGGACAATTGACTGAAGCCTCTCTATGACAATTGAGTCTAACAGACTCTCCTTCCAGACTTCACCTGACAGCACTATGCAGCAGCTCGGAATGCTTCCAGACAGATCCCACCCCTCCCCTGTTCTAAAAATACCCAGGTGGGGTAATCTATATGTTCATTGCTCTATAATTGTAAGCTACATAGATTAATCTGTTGGGAGAAAGTCACCCTGCCACTCTGGAATGGCTAACTCTTTGATAACCTGTCAAGGTCCAACTGAATGAAAGGAATTTTTTATTCTATGTCAGAGTTTGTGCTATTGCAGATGTGAGCTCCCTGGCTCTCATCCTGTCAGCTCTGCATGGGAGCTAGCCATAGACACCCTGACCTGGTGACTCAGTGACCCGCCCACAACTATGCTTTGACTACAACTACAATGGCTCCCAGCAGAAAGATGACACCAAACGACTGAGCAAATTTTAGACTTGGACCCTTCAGTTTGCAGAGCATAGGATGGGGTGGGCCCCATAGCAGTTAGAATTAATGGCTCAACTGCTCCCTGCCTGTCCCCTCCTGTTTACCCAGGTGGGCAACAATGCTGTGAAATTAGAACCACAGAAGCCAAATCAAAGTCTCTGTGCTAGAGTTGAAGGCTCGAACAATTCTTTGATTGTTTTAAAACCAGAGAGAAACACTTCAGAAAGCTAATCTCTCCTTCTTTCTGTTAATGCAAACTCTGCTTTGTTTAGGGTTTAGCCTGAAGAAAAGGCAGGACTCTTAAATTCCACCTGAGGTCTTTGAAGTGTCAAGGTGGCGAGTGACACAGGTTTTCTGCCATCCCCGAGGTGTTCTGCTTTACAGACCTCTTGATTGCTGGGAGATAAATATGTCCCCTCAATTCAAGCTTTGCATAACTGCAACTAATCACGAACACACGCGTGGGTCTGGGGACTCTGCCTGAAGCGTACAAAGAAAACCGCGGTTGCCATCAAAGCTGACTTTGGGAGCAGTTCGGTGAGTCAGAACACCACCCTTGAAATCTGGGACGGGCCTCTTTCCCATTACATAAGCATTTTGTATCTGTCTTTTCCTCTGCAAAATGGGGTGACTATAATGTCTTCCTAGAATCTTCTCTGAAGGTGATGAGTTAATCCATTTCGTTCCTGAGAAGGTTGGAGACATAGCATGCATTACACAGAGAGAGCTGGGTGGGGGAAAAATGTGTTCTAGCTTCCTTGCCAGGCTTCACTGCCATTCCTTACCCAGAAGAGCAAATCACCAAACGCCCCAAACCTATGCACTCTACAGCTCTCTGCTGCCCCCTGCTGACACGTTATTAATACTGTCGTCGAGAAGTGATTCTTACTGGAAATGTTAGCCCTACTTTTCAGCAACTGTCTATCGTATCTATACATGGCTCTTCTACAAGTCCAAGCTTCTGTGCCTTTGTCTGTCCTCTTCCTTGCCCCCACATTGCCCTCTCTCTGCTTACATCTCCCCATCCAAGCCAGGCCGACTTCAAATGCCATGAAAATCGTGTACCCTACCTATCTGCCCTCGTCAGAGAGAAGCCATCATCTCCAGAGCACACAGCATCATTCATTGTCCACTCTTCTCTGCACTGTAATTGGTTCTGAATTTACCTCACTGCCGCTTACTTACTATGTCACAACTATGACTTACTCATCTGCTTCCGCAGAGGTACCCGACCACGTTAACCCATTCATAAAGACTGTTCTCACATGCTTGCCCAGTTAACACTGACTCACTACCATGCTCCTCTCCACAGCCTCGGGGCCTCACCTCCCGCATTATCACCCATCTTACTGCACCTACCTCACTGGACTCGCAGACCCAGCTCCAAGCTGTTCGTGCAACAATAGAAATACTTTTGGTAAACAAACTAAAGCAAAAAGAACCTTCGTGTTCCTTGGCTTCTCTTCTTGTCTCCTGCTGAAGCTACCCTGAGTGTGACATTGTTTGGTACTGTAGCTCAAATCCTGGGGGTACTTTCATATTCTCAGGTTTTTATCCACATTGGTCTTTCAGATGTTACAACGTGCCACATCCTCTCCCGACATAAGAATTCATCTAGATTGCTCTTTCTCCCATCCTCTGCCATCTTGCCCTCCCCCAAGTCACTGCTCAGACAGTACCTCAAACATCACTGCCTCAATAGCCTTTCTAGATTATCTGCACGAGCTCCCAAAATATCTGTGTGTCTTTCTAACCAACTCATTGTATTTCTAAACCCTACTTTAGCTGATTCGTTAATGCTTACCATCCCCTTAGATTCTATATGTTCCGTGTGTGTGTGTGTGTGTGTGTGTGTGTGTAAAGCCACATTAAATGGAATCCTGTCAAAGTGTTTAAAGACATATTACATCTAAATCTTTACATTGATTCCATTTTTGTAATTCATAGTTTAGACATTGAGTTATAGATGACTGAAAAGACAAACAGGGGCCCCATGAAGCAAGATCAGCAAGGAACCAGACTGCTACTCCTGGCCCTTACCCTCGGTGCTCATGTCTGGAGTGGGCATCCAGATGTAGGCCAAGCCTTCTTCCTTATACAGCTTCATCATAGTGTCTGGAGTCATGGGTTCTGGGTAGCGGTTGCAGCCTGAAGAATTCTGGATGATATCCCATTCAGTTTGGAAATTCATGACAGCTGTAATTCCCAGTTCATGCTTCAGTTTGATGGTCACATGTTCCAGTTGGCGAGGGCAGCTGCCCAGCCAGATATTTGGTAGAATTCTAGAAAGAACATACAGGGTCAACAATAACTATGGCTCTAACATGAGTTCTCAGTAACTACATATAACATATACTATTAAGCACAATTCATCTTTCAAGCTGATAAGAAAAGACTGGATTTTTAAGGATACAAGAAATAATACTATTTTTAAAAACTACTTGTATTACTGTTTTAGGAAAACTTATTATGAGATCAACAAGCACACCAGGAAGTTGACATTAGAAACTAAATCCAGCAAGACATGAAAATAAAGTAACCAAGTTGTACATAGTCTACGACCATTACACAAAATCTATCAATTCATTTTAAATATATTAAACGTGAAACCACCTACACTCACCTCAAATGCCAAAATTTAAAAAAAAAAAAAAAAAAAGCTAAGACCTGACCTTCCATTTGGCACAGCCTCTTGAGGCACCAAGCGGGAGACTATCCTGACTGTGTTTTTCCATGCCATCGCCTGGTTCTTCCTGGGCTTCAGGAGAATGCCAAGACACTGATTAGGGTTGAGAAAAGCAGTCCGATATGAGGGTGCTTTAAGATCTTTGCCACCCTCTCCAAATCCTGGTGGCGGGAGCAGAAACCCAGCGGGTCTGCACCCTTGTGGAAGCCGCATCCTGAGACATCCTAGAGAGGCCAGTGTCCTCAGACAGGCAGGTAAGGTCAGTGGCGCATGGACCTAAGCCACAGAGCCACAGCTGGGAGCAGGAAGGTTGCAGGACACCCTTCAGTCACTCAAACCCCGCCCCTGCAAAATTTCACTCCCCTTTCCCCCCTCTCCGGATCCTGGTGGCGGGAGCAGACACCCAGCACGTCTGCACCCTTGTGGAAACCATATCCTGAGACATCCTACACAGGCCACCGACCTCAGAGCAGGGGACACAATACCCAGAAACATCCTAGAGGAGCCACAGAACCCAGAGCAGCAGACACCATATCCTGAGACATTCTAAAGGAAACCATTACACTCAGAGCAGCAAACACCTAGTTGGTCTACTCTCATGAAGACACCTTACCCTGAGACATCCTAGACGAGACAGTGCACTCAGAGCAGCTGGAGCTCAGGATCACAGGATCACAGGATCACAGAGACATCTGGACCCTGAGGTGTTCTGACACAGACAAGATAAATGGAAAGACAGTCTAGAGTCAGAACCAGTGAGTGAGGGTAACACTAGAGTTAACCAAATGGTGAAAGGCAAGCGCAAGAATGTAAACAAGAGAACCCAAAGTTACTTGGCATCACCAGAATCCAGCTCTCCCACCATACCAAGACCTGAACACCACATCACACTGGAAAAGCAGGATACAGAATTAAAATCACTTCTCGTGGTGGTGTTAGAGGACTTTAAGAAGGTCATAAATAACACACTCAAATATTTGAGAACACAGGTAAACAGATAGAAACCCTTAAAGAGGAACCATAAAAATCCCTTAAAGAATTGCAAGAAAATACAACCAAACAAGTAAAGGAATTAAACAAACCCATCCAGGATCTAAAAATGGAAGTAGAAACAATAAAGAAATCTCAAAGGGAGACTACCCTGGAGATAGAAAACCTAAGAAAAAGACGAGGAATCATAGATGCAAGCATCACCAACAGAATACAAGAGATAGAAGAGAGAATCTCATGTGCAGAAGATACCATAGAAAACATTGACACAACTATCAAAGAAAATGTGAAATGCAAAAAGCTCCTAACCCAAAACATACAGGAAATACAGGACACAATGGGAAGGCCAAACCTAAAGAAAATAGGTATAGAAGAGGATGAAGACTCCCAAGTTAAAGGGCCAGTAAATATCTTCAACAAAATTATAGAGGAAAACTTTCCTAACCTAAGAAGAGATGTCCTTAAATATACGAGAAGCCTACAGAACCGCAAATAGACTAGACCAGAAAAGAAATACCTTCTATCACATAATAATCAAAACATCAAATATACAAAATAAAGAAAAAATATTAAAAGCAGTAAAGGAAAAAGGTAAAGTAGCATATAAAGGCAGACCTATAAGAATTACACCAGACTTCTCACCAGAGACTATAAAAGCCAGAAGATTCTGGACTGATATCATACAGACCCTAAGAGAACACAAATGCCAGCCCAGACTACTATACCCAGCAAGACACTCAATCAATATTGATAGAGAAACAAAGATATTCCATGACAAAAACAAATTTGTACAATATCTTCACACAAATCCAACCCTTCAAAGGATAATGGATGGAAAACTCCAACACAAGGAGAGAAATTAAAACCAAGAAAAAGCAAGAAAGTAGTCTTCCAACAACCCCAAAAGAAGATAGTTACACAAACATAATTCCACTTCCAATAACAAAAGTGACAGGAAGTAACAATCATTTTTCCTTAATATCTCTTAATATCAATGGACTCAATTCTCCAATAAAAAGACATAGGCTAGCAGACTGGACATATAAACAAGACCCAGAATTTTGCTGCATACAGGAAACACACCTCTGTGACAAAGACAGACACTACCTCAAAGTAAAAGGATGGAAAACAATCTTCCAATCAAATGGTCCTAAGAAACAAGCTGGAGTAGCAATTCTAATACCAAATAAAATTGATTTTCAACCAAATGTAATCAAAAAAATAAGGAAGAACACTTTATACTCATCAAAAAAAAAAAACAATGTACCAAGATGAACTCAAAATTCTGAACATTTATGCCCCAAATGCAAGGGCACCCACATACATAAAAGAAACTTTGCTAAAGGTCAAAGCATACATCACACCTCACACAATAAAAGTGGGGGATTTCAACACCCCACTTTCAGCAATAGACAAATCATGGAAACAGAAACTAAACAGAGACACAATGAAACTAACCGAAGTTATGAACCAAACGGATTTAACTAATATATATAGAACAATTCACCCTAAAACAAAAGAATATACCTTTTTCTCAGCATCTCATGGTACCTTCTCCAAAATAGACCACATAATTGGTCACAAAACAGGCCTCAACAGATACAAGAAGATTGAAATAAATTCTTGCACACTATCAGACCACCATGAAATAAGGCTGGCCTTTAATAATGACAAAAACAATGGAAAGCCCACACACACATGGAAACTGAACAACGCTCTACTCAAAGATGACTTGGTCCAGGAAGAAATAAAGAAAGAAATTAAAGACTTTTTAGAATTTAATGAAAAGGAGGACACATCATACCAAAACTTGTGAGACTCCATGAAAGCAGTACTAAGAGGAAAACTCATAGCTCTTAAGTACCTACAAAAAGAAACTGGAGAGAGCATACATTAACTACTTGACAGCACATCTGAAAGCTTTAGAAGAAAAAGAAGCAAATATACCCAAGAGGAGTAGACGGCAAGAAATAATCAACTCAGCTGAAATTAACCAAGGAGAAACAGAAAGAACTATACAAAATATCAACAAAACTAGGAGCTGGTTCATTGAGAAAAATCAACAAGATAAATAAACCCTTAGCCAGACTAAACAAAGGATACAGAGACAGTATCCAAATTAATAAAATCAGAACTGAAAAGGGAGATATAACAGAAATTGAGGAAATTTAAAAAAAATTCATCAGATCCTACTACAAAGACCTATACTCAACAAAATTGGAAAATTTGGATGAAATGGACAATTTTCTAGACAGGTACCAGATACCAAAATTAAATCAGGAGCAGAAAAACCATCTAAACAATCCTATAAACCCTAAAGAAATAGAAGAAGTCATAAAAAGTCTGCCCACCAAAAAAAGTCTGGGACCACATGGTTTTAGTACAGAATTCGATCAGACCTTCAAGGAAGACCTAATACCAATTCCCTTCAAGCTATTCCATCGAATAGAAACAGAAGGAACACTACCCAATTCGTTCTATGAAGCTACAATTACGCTCATACCTAAACCACAGAAAGACCCAACAAAGAAAGAGAACTACAGACCAATCTCTCTTATGAATATTGATGCAAAAATTCTCAATAAAAATCTCGCAAACCGAATCAAACAACACATCAAAACAATCATCCATCATGATCAAGTAGGCTTTATCCCAGGAATGCAGGGATGGTTCAATACTCGGAAATTCATCAATGTAATCCACTACAGAAATAAACTCAAAGAAAAAACCACATGATCATCTCTCTAGATGCTGAGAAAGCATTTGACAAAATTCAACATCCCTTCATGTTAAAAGTCTTGGAAAGATCAGAAATTCAAGGCCCATACGCAAACATAGTAAAAGCAATATACAGCAAGCCAGAAGCCAACATCAAACTAAATGGAGAGAAACTAGAAGCAATCCCACTAAGATCAGGGACTAGACAAGGCTGCCCATTCTCACCTTACCTATTTAATATAGTACTGGAAGTCCTAGCTGGAGCAATTAGACAACAAAAAGAAGTAAAAGGGATACAAATAGGAAAGGAAGAAGTCAAAATTTCACTATTTGCAGATGATATGACAGTATACTTAAGTGATCCTAAAACCTCCACCAGAGAACTCCTAAACCTGATAAACAACTTTAGCAAAGTGGCCAGATATAAAATCAACTCAAACAAATCAGTAGCCTTCCTCTACTCAAAGGATAAACAGGCTGAGAAAGAAATTAGGGAAATGACACCCTTCACAATAGCCACAAATTATATAAAATATCTTGGAGTGAACCTAACCAAGCAAGTGAAAGATCTGTATGACAAGAACTTCAAGTCTCTGAAGAAAGAAATCAAAGAAGATCTCAGAAGATGGAAAGATCTCCCATGCTCCTGGATTGGCAGGATTAACTTAGTAAAAATGGCCACCTTGCCAAAAGCAATCTACAGATTCAATGCAATCCCCCATCAAAGTTCCAAATCAATTCTTTATAGAGATAGAAAAAGTAATTTGCAAATTCATTTGGAATAACTAAGAAACCCAGGATAACAAAAACTATTCTCAACAATAAAAGAACTTCTGGGAGAATCAACATCCCTGACCTCAAACTGTACTACAGAGTAATAGTGATAAAAACTGCATGGTATTGGTACAGAGACAGGCAGGAAGATTAGTGGAATAGAATTGAAGATCCAGAAAGGAATCCACACACCTATGGTCACTTGATCTTTGACAAAGGAGCTAAAACAATCCAGTGGAAAAAGGTCAGCATTTTCAACAAATGGTGCTGGCTCAACTGGAGGTCAGCATGTAGAAGAATGCAAATTAATCCATTCTTATCCCATTGTACAAAGCTCAAGTCCAAGTGGATAAGGGACCTTTACATAAAACCAGATACACTGAAACTAATAGAAGGTGGGGAAGACCCTCAAATACCTAGGCACAGGGGAAAAGTTCCTGAACAGAACATCAATGGCTTATCCTCTAAGATCAAGAATTGACAAATGGGACCTCATAAAATTGCAAAGCTTCCGTAAGGCAAAGGACACTGTCAATAAGACAAACGGCAACCAACAGATTGGAAAAAGATCATTACCAACCCCACATCAGATAGAGGGCTAATATCGAATATATACAAAGAACTCAAGAAATTAGACTATAGACAACAAAATAACCCCATTAAAAATGAGGTACAGAGCTAAACAAAGAATTCTCAACTGAGGAAATTCGAATAGGTGAGAAGTACCTTAACAAATGCTCAACATCCTTAGCCATCAGGGAAATGCAAATCAAAACAACCCTGAGATACCACCTCACACCAGTCAGAATGGCTAAGATCAAAAACTCAGGTGATAGCAGATGCTGGCGAGGATGTGGAAAAAGAGGAACACTCCTCCATTGTTGGTGGGGTTGCATGCTGGTAAAACCACTCTGGAAATCAGTCTGGAGGTTCCTCAGAAAATTGGACATAGCACTACCTGAGGACCCAGCTATACCACTCCTGGGCATATACCTAGAAGATGCTCCAACATATAACAAGGACATATGCTCCACTATGTTCATAGCAGCCTTATTTATAATAGCCAGAAGCTGGAAAGAACCCAGATGTCTTTCAACAGAGGAATGAATAAAAAAAAAAATGTGGTACATCTACACAATGGAATATTACTCAGCTATTAAAAATAATGAATTTGAGAAATTCTTAGGTAAATGGATGAAACTAGAAAATATTATCCTGAGTGGGGTAACCCAATCACAAAAGAACACACATGGCATTTACTCACTGATAAGTGGATATTAGCCCAAAAGTCTGAAACAACAAAGATTCAACTAACAGATCACATGAAGCTCATGAAGAAGGAAAAACAAGTGTGGATGCCTAGGTCTTACTTAAAAGGACTAACAAAATACCCAAGGGAGCAAATATGGAGATAAAGTATGGGGCAAAAACTGAAGAAGAGGCTGTCTGAAGACCATTCCACCTGGGTATTCATCCCATGTGCAGTCACCAAAAATAGATGCTGATATGGATGACTGGAAATGCATGCTGACAGGAGCCTGATATGGCTGTCTCTTTAGAGGTCCCTCAGAGTCTGACATACCCAGAGGTAGATACTCACAGCTAACCACTGATCTGACCAAGGATTCCCAGTGGAGAACTTAGAGAGAAGACTGAAGGAGCTGAAAGTTTGGTGGCCCCATGAGGAGAGCAATGATACCAACCAACCAGAGCTCCTCAGGGTCTAAACCACCAGCCTAGGAGCACATAGGAAGGGACCCATGAATCCAGCTATATATGTAGGAGAGGATGGCCTTGTTGGGCATAGGTGGGAGAGGAGATCTTTGATCCCATGAAGGCTGAACACTGAGTAGGGCAGAATCTGAGATTGGAAAGGTGGGAGTGGGGGGTAGGGGGGAGCACATCCTCATAGAAGCAGGAGGAGGGGGAAAGGGATAAGGGGTTCCTGGGTGGTGAGGGGAATGGGGTAAGGGGATAAAATCTGAAATGTAAATATAATATCCAAAAAAAAAGGGGGAAAAAAAAGAAAAGTTGTTAGAACCAACATCTTTAATAAAATGTCAGCCCTCTAAGAAAAAAATTATCTTGATACTAAAATTTGTTTTCAGAATTGTGTATTGCAAAATACACAGCCTTTATGTATCTGCTCATCAAGCAAGCTGCTGAAATTTCTGATGTCCTGGAATTCCACCTGGATGCAGTGAAGATACAGCGTCAGAGGCTTATCAATCTACTCTTCCCCCTACCCCTCTTCTAATAGCTCAACACCCATAATCAGCTTGAAGAAGTTAATGAAGAGTCAGCGCCCCTATTCCCTGGGCTTGGGGACTAAGGTGATTAATATTGGGCTGTCTTTCTAGAGAAAAGTAGTGGTTTTGTTGGAACAGGGAGGATTAGCTAAGATTTATTTCATAGCCATAACCTATTGGTAGAAATCTGTATAATTGTTATCAAGATGAAGTTATAATTTCTTAAATTGTACAAAATTTACTTTGATTTCAAATTTAAGGTTTTAATTGGTACAAGCTTCTTATTGATATAAAAGTGAGATGAATATTGATACTCTCATGAGCATTGTGCCTGTATAACACATCTAGGAATACAAGGCTTAGACCCAGTCCTTCTTTAACTTTTTTAACTGATTTGAGATGGTTAGCCTATAGCAAATAGTTAAGGGCCTATAGCAAATTCATGGCTTTGAATTTATTATTAGGCTGTTTTCTATATTTTATTTAGAAATAGCTGAGAGGAGTTAACAGACAACAGTCCAGATTGCCTTACATGGATAGTTGGTTTTCAAAACGTCAGAAGTCCACAGATTTGACGTAACAAACATTTCTGTATTAATGTCCATTTTGATTAGAGACCTGTCTGCTCCTGACAGCTTCCTGTCTTGGATTCTAAGAAGAAATTGAGCATCCTTGGAGTTACTCCAGCTGTGCGGAGACAGCCACTAGGCAAGAATTGCCTCTTTCCATCTACAGACAAATTACTCTCGAGAAAAGGACACACTTGCAGAATAGTCGACTGATCATATCTGTCTAGACAGAGTAATCAGCCCTTAATAATTCTGCATCACTAAGGTCTGTCAGATGATCCTGGGCCAGAAGACTGAAGATCATGTGCTCCAACGTTTTGTAGTAGAGGGACTGTCCAGGTGCTCAGCAGTCTCTATAAATTGGCTAAGTTTTAGAAGCTATGCTTAGTGCTTCCCATAACTTCAGTTTAACTCAGTCATTATGGATTTCTGATGGGGTTGAAGACCTATAGACTCATAGCCAATCCTGACTATTTACCTTGAGAGAAAAGATCTGAGTGGATGGTTTTCAGCTGACATTCATTCTAAAGCCAAGAAAAAAGCCAGGTTCAAAACTAAGTGTTTTAGTCAAGAGAGACGACAGAGGTTCTGGTTAGTCAACAAAAGGATGGGCTGGGTATTAAGACTATCTTGTACCTCACTGGTACAAATAGGAATAATTATGCTCTAATTGTATTTTGAGAGAAAGGTTTTATTTTAACAGGAAGAGTGATATGTAGGAGGAGCTAAGGGGGAAGGAGCACCGAGAGGAAGAGATGGAGTAAGGAGAGGAGAAGATGAAGTAGAGTAGAAGCTAGGTGATGAGAGAGAGAAAGAGAGAGGGGGCATGGAGGCAGAAGTTCACATGTCTCCACCAGTCAAATATAGTTTATATATCTAGGTTGGGTATTGGGTTACACTTCTGATTGAGCAATACCATACTTATAAAGTCTTCGATTAACATTTAAAAAAATTGTATAAAAGCAAAATAAAAAAGGGGACACGGGATAGGGGTTTTCTAGGGAGGGGAAATGGGGAAAGGGGATGACATCTGAAATGTAAATAAAATATCCAAAAAAGAAAGAATCTATAATCCTAATTCATATTAATCATAATGCTGACATATAGTATGACTGTATCATACTGACCAAAATTTTATTTTTCTCTATTTTCTTCATTTGAATGCTGCAAAGTATAAACAGTTGCCTACTTTTTTAATATGAAGTCCACGTTGGCTTTCTTTCTTTTGTCCTTTCTTCTGTCCAGTTTTTGTTTGTTTGTTCATCTTCTTTTGTTTTTTTATTTTATTTTTTGCTTACTTCCTTTTTGGCAATTCTTGCTGTTGTTGATGTGAATTTGAAAACAACCCACTCACTTCAAATATGGGTATTTCTCATCCTCAGTAGAAACATCTCAAAAGACTTAACCAACTTTCTAAGGCTAAGTCCCTGTTTACCAGACAAGAGGTTATTTTTTTCTCTAGTTAGGTTCTTATCTAGAGGGCTTTTAGACATGTTCTTATGGAAATATTCTTATTAGAATATTATGGATTAAATGAAGGTACAAAAGTAAAAAGGACCAAGAAAAGTATAATGATACTGGAGAGAGATGGGCATGGGATTTCTTGGTCCCGAAGAATTCTGAGATAGTCTACTGGGCACAGTAGATAAGGGAAAGACCAGAGCATGACACGAGCTGAATTTCTAGACCTGGGCTGGGCTGGGCAGGACGATGTCCCTGAGTGCTTAGTGTTCATACAAGTGTAGAAACTTCACAATTCATTCTGGCCTGTCTCTTCCTCTGCTAGGGAATGAGAACAAGTCTGGCTACATCTGGACACACATCTATTCCTCCTCCAGGATCCTGCAGAATGCCTGTGCAGTGGTTGTTTGGGACCTCCAAAAGTATAATCTGGAGCTGAACTGAACACACTCAGCTATGCCACACTGTGAGAAAGGGAAGTAGGAACCTCGTTTATATAATTAAGTAGCATAACCTATTGAATAGCATCACATGGTTTGCTGGAAGAAAATTTTTAAGTGGACTGGCAAAATGTCAAAATGTGTATTGATGGCAGAAAAATTGAATTTCAAATGTTACTCAGAGTTCTCCTAAATTGTGTTCATTTTGAATAAGGGGCATTTAATATTTACCTTGTCAATACATGCAAAAATAAAGTGACTGACTGGTTTTCCACAAAGGGTTTCATAAATGTAAAAAAACAGTTCACTCTGGTATGCAAAAGGTAAATTGAGTTGAGCACTGGGGGGCAGGTGAGAACAGAATCCCTACTAGAGTCAGTCTATAGAATCCCAATGTTGCTAAAAGGAGCAGAGGGGATTAATTATTCTGTTTTCCCATTCACCTCTACTCTTAAAATAATTTTTAAACAATGGAAAAGTCAAAGCAAAAATTAAGGCCAAAGTTAACATTATATAGATAAATAGATATGTATCTGACATCACATTTCTAATAAAAATAAGTCTTTACATAACTACATGTGTACATCACAAATAGACACCAGATTCTATATTAGGTATTTCCAACATTTTCATAACCTAAATGACTCTTCCTCTGGTGATATGATAAGCCAAGTTCTATTAATTAAGAAAGAAATATTAAATGATATCTGATTGTTTTATTTCATTTACTTTTTGAGAATTGTTTATTATTTATGCATATGAGTACACTATAGCTGCCTTCAGACACACCAGAAGAGGACACAAGATCCCATTACAGGTGGTTGTGAGCCACCATATGGTTGCTGGGAATTGTACTCAGGACCTCTGGAAGAGCAGTCAATGTTCTTAAGTGCTGAGCCATCTCTCCAGTCCTGTCTGGTTATTTTAAACAAAAGGTTGTGAACCCAGGATAGTAATAACTGAAGATAAGCTTTGCAGAGACCACTGTACTAAAAAGTGGAGAATGAGTTATAAATAGAATCCAACCAAGGGTTATATGGGGTGTGAAGATAAAGTCTGGAGTTTGCTAGAAACGCACAAATCAAACGCACAAAAGTTTGGTTTTGCTAAACAAACAGCCGAAGTGTCCCTGAGAGCCATCCTGTTTCTGCTCATTCTCAGAGCAGGCGACATAGTCCTCCTTACATGACACCTTGAGGCAATGAGGTGCACACAGCACTTCCTAAACTGGAATTCAGCTTTCGCTTCACTCAGAAGGATAATTCGACACCATTAAAAATTTGGTTTTGTACATCTCAACTTGTGTCTAATCTTTTGGTGCCAGTGGTAATTTAAATGATTTTTAATATGAATGTTTTTAAAATGAAAAATAATTATTGAAATATGAAATTTACAGAATAAAAATCCCCTCTAGATAAGTTTAAGCTTATAATTAAGGAACAATGTATGCCTTACAGTTATATTATACATTATACTATAAGGCCTCCCAGAGAAATATTGATGAATAATTTACCTTAGATTCTAAGTTATGAGAGAGATTCTTGGCTGCAGTGTTATAGATTATTTAGAAAGGTCAGATGGAAGCCACTGTGCCAAATGAATATTAACACTCAGTCAACCCTGAATGAAGTTCCCAAGCCAAGCTTCACCTTCATAATGCAGAACGTACCTTTATACAAGCATCTATTCACCAGGATTTCAAGGGTCTGCCTGCTTTTTCTGTGTTCTTAGAAATTACACATTTATCTGTGGAATTCTATTTCAGACCCACTGGCCTGGCATATCTCAGCAAGTGGTTGGATAAAGTGATTATATAAATTTTAGTTCCTTTTAAAAGGAGTAAATATTTGCCAACTAAAAAATAAAAATCCAAGGACACTCGACTCTGTATACAAATACACTTCTAAATTTAAATCCACACCCTTCTCCAGAAGACATACAGTCAGAATGAGAAACTGGAAACTATTAATGACATAGTTAATAAGAGGAAGTGTATCCATATTTTAATGCACACTGTTCTAAAAAATGTCTAAAATAAGCCTGCTTGTGAGACATGAGAAATATTTAATAAAGTTATATGCATTAAGAATAGAGTACTGGGAACTGCAGAGATGGCTCAGTGGTTTAGAGCAACTTTTGCTCTTGCAAAGGGCCCGGTTTCAACTCCCAGCACCCACATGACGGTTCACAACCATACATAACTCCAGTCCCAAGAGATCCCACACCCTTCTCTGACCTCCATGGCACAAGGCAAACACATGATGCACATACATATTTGCATGCAAAACATGCATTCATATAAAATAAATAAATCTGAACATATTTTTGTGAAAACAGAACTTTGTGTTGAGGCAGGAGAACTGGCTCGTGGTTAAGAGACTGTATTGCTCTTCCAGAGGAACCAAGTTTGACACCCAGAACCCACTGTGTGTCACTCACTACAGCCTATAACTCCAGCTTCAAGGGATTGGATGCCCTCTTCTGGCTTCTATGAGCACTACATTCATGTGCACACAGAATTAAAAACAAAAACTTGATATGTTGTGGGGAGAAGTAAAACACTGTCCTCTGCACATTACAGGGATGTCGCACACATGAACCCATAGCAGCAGAGGGTACCTGGACTAACCTACATGAGATAAAGCCAGTTGAATTTTCCAGCACGGAGCAGGGAGGAGCTCCTCAGATGCCACCTCATGACAGTTATTGGCAGTTGATGACTGATGGAGAGAGAGAGAGTGACTTTTCTTTAGGACTGTGGTCACTGGTAGACTTCCTATTCCCCAGTGGATGACCTCATACATGTGGGCATGTGAGCAGTACTAAGAATTCAGTGGAATAAGTACATAAATAAATTATACAATTTATTAAGGAGATCATGAAGTTGGGAAGAAATTGAGTTAAGATGTTATAGGAGAAGCTGAGGTGGGAGTAAGGGATAGAAATAGTCAAGATAGAGATAGACATAGAGATAGAGATAGAGATAGAGATGGAGATGGAGATGGAGATGGAGATGGAGATGGAGATGGAGAT
>JANHMN010000004.1:148002896-148056347 GCA_030674055.1 Rhabdomys pumilio
AGACCTCAATGCAGTAGTCAGAGGAGCCAGAGACCCAATGTCTACCTGTCACAATTCTACATCACAGAGACACAGACTTTCTCTGTCCCAAATTGCATCACTGGGAATTGACAGACATCCCACTGATCCCGTCTGTTGTTCTGTATTCCTTGTTTTTAACCACACATCTCTGTTCTCTGCAAACCTTGTAAGAGTGAAGGTTTCTCAGGGTTCCAAACTCTTGACTTTCCTTCAGTTCCTAGATGCCTCACTCGCATACTTTAGCTGCGATCTACATTCTGGTAAATTCAATATCTATTGCCTTCAGCTCAGATCTCACCTCTGAGAAGCTCACTGGATAACCTTCAGCGTTTACTCAACTCATCTTCGCCAGTCTACACTGCTTGCTCTCTACCTACCGTTTTCTCTATTATTACTGGCTCCATGAACCTAAGCAAGGAAGTTTCATTTGGTTCCTTCCACTTTTTCTTCCTGTAACCATTTAAACCAGGTCCACAGGTCATTCTCCACGGTTTAGATTCCTGCTGATCTTCAATGTCATGGCTTTTCTTCAGATCCTCAACATTAAAAAAAAAAAAAAAAAAAAAAAAAAAAAAACCAATTACACCAATGGCCTCCTGAATGACCTCCTGATCTACCTTCTTTCCGCTCTGTATTGGGATGTTCTCTTTAAAACACAAACCATGCAAGTCTCCAGCCAAACACACTGAGGTAACTATTCATTGATTTCATATGACATCACAATTGTTCGTATTAACCCTCTCAAGTCTAACACCTATGGATTTTTCTTACCCCATGCCACCACATGAGACTTCCATCTAATTTAGGGAAGCCACTGTGCTGACGTGTGTACCCTTCTCTCTGTGTCTGTTCTGCCACTCTTCTTGGATTGCAGTTGTGGTGCTCCTGTATTTGAGGATACTGACCAGATGGCATGTCCCCATCAGGTCCCTGAACTCCTTCCTATACCCCACAGCAACTCAAGCACTCTTTTGTTAAAAGCTGGTACAAGCAATTACCCCCTCTTTGTTTAGATTCCTACCCTTCAACTGTCAATCACTGGTTTTCTTTGGCACAGTGGTGAACTTCCCCAGAATAAGACATATCACATTTATTGCCAAAACATCAGAGATTAACAATACAACCATTTTATTCACCTTAAAAGCAAAGGTGATGAAGAAATAACGAAATTAATAATCAGATGATGCTTCCTTCAACACCAGTACCATAACATTGCTTCAACTTCTGTAAAGCTCTGTTGAAGTCATTTTTAACTGTATTATCTCAAGACTGTATGTGTTAAACTACTGGTTGAGCTTTGCTCAAAATAACAGTTTTCTTGGCAGACAAATATGAAAGCTGGTTTTACTCAGCATATAGAACAACATAGCCCAACATGTTTCCCTTTTTGCCCTTACTGCCACAAAACTCAAATTTCAAATTTAATAGTAGTAATTACACTGTCTGGAGTCCTGAGTAATTTGTATTCTACTTGTTCTCCTAGATAAGCTATTTCTGTCCTAAACTCTTCTACTATACACTAGTGCATTTCTAAGGACTTCTATTATAAGTAATTATATATTTGTGAGTAGGTGGAGAACTGTGACAAATCCTAATCCTTTGAAATGTTCGCCCCTCCCCTGTCAGTTTCTCCCATGGTGACAGTCATAGAAAGGTAGAAAATAGCCTGTATGGCTGAGCCGCAAAGACTCATGGCCACTCATCACAATCCCTAAGCCTTGGTCAGTTTAGAACTACAGCTCTGCATTCAATCCAAAAGTCGCACTCAAACAGAACTGCTTGAATATTACGACTGTCAGTACAGTTCATCTGCAACAATAAAGGACCACGCCTACTTGGAATATGGCCATGTCTTTTTTATTACTGTAACCCACGGATAGTAAGTGCAAGTTTTATTTCATGCCATATGGTATTCTAAATTCAAGCTGTTAATGAATGTGGACATTTCAGCTTGCAAAGCTAAATGAGATTCCGAGGGAGTGGTAACAGCCTGGAGTATATACTAGACCCTCCTGAGGGTTCTATTGTCATGATTCTGCTAAATCCTCGATGAAATTATTGAGTCTCTGAGCTGGTGAAGGCTCACTCAGAATCCTTCCTTCTAATCACCTCTGAGTGATTCTTAGACACTCTGGGACTTCTGAGTCACAGATGTAGAGGGCCATATGTCACCTTCTCTTTGACAGGGCACTGCCTCTCAAGATGGCAAGAATTAAAAATAACTCCACCTTGGAAAATTCCAATTGTGTATTTATCAAACTGAAGTGAAATCGACTTTAAAAATCAAATTTAAAATATGAAGTTAAAGGTAATTATGCATTTTAAAGGGATTTTGTCATGGTGGCTGCTAAGCATGGCTTCCACTTTCAGGTCTTCCAGTGGTGACTTCACTGATATCAAGACCTGTATATCTCAGTTATCAATGACTGTGCAACCTTTACACAGTCACTTGTATCTCTCTGGGCCTCTTGTTTCTAAGGTATGCATGAAGAGGACTGGGAAGCAACACCTTTTCAGCTTTCCTGCTATCACATACGGGTATCAAGATGACTCCTAGAGGTGGGAGGGAGGCAGCCAACTTGGAGTCCAGCTCCATTAATTCTGTCTCCTCAGACAGGTTCTTTAACTTAGCTGTATCTTGGTGTCACCATCTATAGACTTAGATTCTTAGCACTAAATATTCAATAGTGTTGTGAGCCTAAGTGAAATAATACAGATAAAATAGACTAGTTCTGGACACCTACCAAGCACAATTAAAGCACTGTCTCTAATCTTATTATCGATAATACCCTTGAAAATGATCATGACCCTTAATTTGTTAATATTTGGTGAGCCTCTTCAAAATTATATATGACCAACATACAGCCATTTGATTATAGGGTGATAGCACTCATTGTTTGGGGGAAAGCTAGATCACATGACTGCCTGCCTTCTTTAAGCTCAAGAATAATGTGATACATCTCTATCTGTCTTTTATTGGGACATAGAATACATCTCTATCTGTCTTTTATTAGTACATAGGATAAATCTCTGTCTGTCTTTTATTGGGACATAGAATACAGTTCTGTCTTTTATTATACTTAACTGTTTACATGTATGTTGTCTATACTAAATTTTCTACAATCATAGCATATTTCAATAGCTGAGATAGAAACCATGTGGTTCACAAAGCCTAAAGCATATCCTATTTACTCACTGGAAAAGAAAATTGTTGTTCTCCACCTTTGAGGTATACTAGAAACCCCTATCCATAGTAACATAATCATCAAGGCCAGTTTTATTCCATGAGTGTGTATTTCTACTCTATCCACTTAGCTGTAGGAGGAAAGAACTGTGGTAAGGTGTTTGAGCACAGAGGAGATCAGCTATGGAGGTAGCAGGCTGTGTATGATACATGACGACAAGACAGACAGTGAGCAGCACAGAGATGCCTCTGATGGAAAAGAGACAAAAAGCAGTAAAGGTGAAGGTGGGATCAAAGTTCTCAACTTGGGCTAAGAAACTTACTGTATATCAACCTAGCCAGAAATCTCAGCAACAGAAAGAACATACAGTGCCAGTGGATGGGGATGATGCTGTCTTCTGGTATCATCCAAAACGCATGGCCATTACATTCATGAGCTCACTAAAGCTGCAGGTGTGATTAGCTTCATGAAACCTGCACAAGATCAAGCCAACAAGATACCAGTGGGTAGCACTATCTCTAGTTGGTGGTTTACACAAAGGAGACAGACAGACAGACAGACAGACAGACAGAGACAGACAGACAGAGACAGACAGACTGACAGAGACAGACAGACAGACAGACAGACAGACAGACAGACAGACAGAGAAAGAGAGACACAAACACAGATGCAGAGACTTGAAAGTGGAAAGAGGTATTTGGGGGAGTCTAGGGGCAACTGAGGTAGGCATAATCAAGTCATGTGGTAGACATGTATGAGACTGCCAAAGGATAGATAACAGCTATTGTTTAAAATGTTCTAGTTTGCTGGGTGCTTTCTTTGCAGTGGTTTACATGGGCTGTCTCAAAAAATACTTTATTCACTTATTACTAAGTACACATGCAGAAGAGATGTTTTTGCTATGCTCTTTGGTTCTTACAGCATAGCAGTTATTGGCCTAATGAATAAAGCAAGGCACACACTTTTAAGCACACTCTGCCATCTACGCAATGCTTGACCTAGAGGGCAACTTCATTCTATGAGACTCAGATTTTCCATAGGCCCTGTTGAAACTGCTCCATTCTAGAATTTGCTGCCGAACTCTTTAAGGAGAGAGAAATGCTACCTAAAGTTCCGATGACCAGGATTTCTCACGCTGTGCTAAACAATGGTTCATCCCATGCAAACCTTCATACTCTCTAGACATACTAATATTCTATTGCTTTGAGGACGTTCAGATCTTGTGGCAGGGTGGAGTCGGGGCAAGCTGTAGTAAGGAATCTGACTGCATCTTGTGTAGACAGCAACTCTCATGAAATGTATCTCACCAGGAAAGAGAAAGTAGTGGGGTGCATCCCATGTGAATACAACACAGGAAGCTACTGAAGATAAAACCTGCACTGACTGAAAGCAGCAGGTGCAAACACATCTCCTGTCAGCTTTTCTTAGCCAAATGCAGATGAGAAGAAAGACAATTTAGTGTTTAAAAAAATAAGTCTAATTTACTACTGTAGCTATACAATTCGTCTTGAAGAAGGAATTCTACATAAGCGTTTTAGGATGATGGTGATTAAGTAGACTACAATGTACTTCCACTGATCCCAGCCTTTTGTTATTTGTGGCACCCTGATGAAAAGTAAGTATGCTTCGGTGAGTTTTCCTCTTAGATGCAATCTGGGCCACTTATCTGGGATTCTCAGAAGGGAGCTGCCTGGACGACTCAAAGAGAACACCTGCTTCAATCAATGTAAAGGGAGCTTTGAGGGAGAGCCTGATTCTCTGCTAGCGCTGAAATGGGCACTGATATATTCACGAACGGTCTTGCAAGGATTTTCATTTCAAAGAAATCAGGAAGCGCATGAAATGATGATTTATGTTTACACAGGAGAGAAAAAAGAACAGTCAGAAATATAAGATACCAGAAGAGGAAAGTGAGATAAGCTGACAGCCACACTAGTGACCAACACAGCCTCAATAACAATGTCTTTCAGGTGATTGGGAACAGCAAAGCATCATCTAGGTAAGATTCTGATAGTTTAAATGAGTCAAAGAACATCAGCAGGGAATGCATATTTCATCTTCTGCATGGAGGTTCTGTGTGTGAAAATTCTATCCCTCCTCTTTTCAGTGACGTGAAAAAACAGTAATTGGCATGATGTTTGTGGCTCACAAAAGAAAGGTGGTCCTGATGTTTTATTATAGCACTATATTATCCTATTTCTGACTAGGACGGATAAAGCATGAAATATACCTTTCAAAGATGATTGTCGATATACGACCTATAAAAGGGCAGTGCTATCACCTGGCTTCCCCCCCAGGGTCTAAGAAATACCAAAGAGCACTTTCAACAAATAGAACCTTTGGCCAACCTGAGTTCTTGAAATGCACATAAGTAAACAAAGTACCAAGAATGTAAAGCCCAATCTCAGAAAAGTCTGCTCAGAATCCATCCATGGGTGGAAATGTTTGTCCCCCTTTGCCTATACTTTAGCACCTTTTTTTTTTTTTTGCCATTAATGGGAACTCAATACTCTGATGGCAACTGCTGAAGAAAAGCATTGCAGTGAATTAGTTTTGTTTATTTACCTTTTATATCCATACTCTGTGAATTTTAAATGCATTTACAAAACAGGGTATATGTGCTGTCAAAATCGTTTATTGAAATGAAACATAAACTAAAAGGGCTCACAAGAATACTGGTCAACTACTCTTTCTTTACAGCCTGGGAATAGCCACACAGCGACACTCAGATCCCCAAAGAGGATGGTTTTCCAGTCCCAGAAAGGCTCTGTCCATGCTCATTTCTAATATTAAAGGGATCGTGACTACCCTGACTTTTAACAGCACAGACTGGATTTACTTCCTCACTGAGGACGTTCCATACATTGCTTCATCTGCCAGCACAGACAAAGGCACAGAAACATTAAACTCTCAAAGATCAAGCTTGAGATTCAATGTAGCAAATATCCATAGAACTGCCTTGGCCTATAAAAGCCTTCCTAAGAAGTAGGAGGAAAAATCTGACAAGATGAACTTCGTTGCACATGAAGCCAATATCCAACTGCTTTAAAAACCAAGGATTAAATGATGCTCTCCTTCAAAGTCTATCTGCAGTAGAACTTCTGTGTTATCCCTTCTCCCCAAACCTCTGCCAGCACCCCATCAAGGAGAAAAAATTAAACATGGGAAAAGGAAAGCAAAACAATTCATACATTATAACCATGCTTTCAGCTAATTTTCTCTGCTCACCACACAGTACTTGAGTGTCATTGTTCTGTGTTAATCAGGATTCTCCAGAGAAAAAGAACACACATGCCCATGCACACACACTTTAATGTATCATAAGCTCCACTCTATGTAGTTGTTTGTTTGTTTGTTTGTTTGTGAGACAGGCTTTTCTGTGTTGCCCTGGCTGCTCTGGAACTCACTCTGCAGACCAGGCTGGTCTGAAACTCAAAAATTCTCCTGTCTCTGCCTTCTGAGTACTAGAATTAAAGGTATGAGCCACCACTGCCTGGCAATATAATTAGATTTTATTAAATTTCCTTGATCATGGACTTTAGTAAGCTCAGAACTCACTATATTTGTGAACATGATGGTATATTCTTTAACAATTTTACATGGACTATGAAATCCAAATAGCATTTGAAAGCACAGACAAGACGGAAACAATTTTAGAATCAAGTTATCAGGCTCCAAATAATAATTTGACATTCTATATTGCTGAAAATTTTCTTGAATTTGGGCAATACAAAAATTGTCTGGGGTCTTGAGTGGTGGCTCAGTGGTCTTTCAAGAACTGGAGTTTAGTTTACAGCACCTGTATCTGGTGACGTGTAGCTACCTGTGACTTCAGCTCCAAGAAATCTCACACTCTTCTGATATCTGCAGATACACACACACACACACACACACACACACACACACACACACACACCATAAATGTTTTGATCTGCCACACTGACAGTTCAAGAAGAATTCCCAGTTGCTAGATAGCATGTAACAAAGTCTGTTTTATGTATGACATCTGACCTACACCCACTCTCTTGTTACTGCTGAAGCACAGGGAGGAATAAGGACTCTGCTTAGCAACAACATCACTCAGTGAAATAAAGCAGAAAACTTAGCTTCTACAGAGAATTTGATAACTGGTTACTGGGTTGGTAGCTAATGTAGACTATGCTTGAATATTAAATTCTAAAATTTTATTCTTTTTCTTTTTAGACTCTTGAAACTTCCACTAATATTCCTAAGCTTCCAGTGTCCCTGTGTATAAAACTGCACTTTTGTGAAATTGGACAATTATCCCAGCAAGAGTGTCTGTCCACAAGTCACTTTCCTGTTATGGACTGTCAGCTCCTTGAGGGCGATTTTACTGTGTATCATTATGGTTTCCTTGCCCCCCACCCCACCATGGTTATTCTGATTTTCTCAAACTGACTTGTGTGAAAATGCATGTGTGTGTGCACACAGACAGAAGCATGTGCAAAAGCTAACACCCCACACTTGCCACCCTGGACAACAACAGAGCACAACCTCAGTTGTGAGGGCAGCAGGAAGCATGTGTCCAAACAGCAATATTTCACTACAGAATGACAGCAGAATTGGGTTTCCCACTGACTGACCGCCATGCCATTCTGTCATGTTTACTTAAGTGCTTAAACATCCATTACTGGACAACTAGGATGCTATCCAAGGAGCTGGGAAAGGGCAAACTCACTATTGAGTATGTCATGTTTACTCAGATATAGCTTCTATAAGCAATAAATAGCATCCCAAAGGACTATTCGTGACTGTGGGGCATGAACTCTGTACCCAGGCATTAAATTCAGATGCAAAGACTCAAAGGCAAATAAGATACAGCCTCTAACTTCAAAATGCCTTCTCAACAGTGACATCAGTCCTTTAAAACAGTATTTGGGAGTCAGGGGTCACAGTCTGAAAACAAAATGACTTCACAACAACATCATGACTGAATAGCCAAAGGGCTCAAATTCATGGGTAATTTGAGTTCTTTTATGAAGATGTTGCTTCTTCTGGGGGAAGAGAATCTCTTTAAAACTGGCCAAAAAAAAAAATGTGGTTGGTGGTTTTATTAAAATTGTCCTTCCAAAACCAAAGAGTATGCTGAGTCAAAAACCTTGGAATTTACTAATTCAAAAATTTATTTTCTAATTAATTTATGGAATCAAAGGTATGTCATGAAGCAGGAACAAGTCTGGTTCTTAGAGCAGAGAGCTGCTACCACTGAAAATCTTCAGGTGTGTATTCAAAACAACAGCACAGACATTGAGCTAAGGCCTGCCTCTGCTACAGAGGAAACCAGAAGTGCAGTAGCTCCTCGTGGAAGAGAAAAATCAAGCTCAAGGTTTGGTTTTCAAAGTCTGTGGGTGAGGGTGAAACTGAAGTCAGGAAAACTTCAACAAATTCTACCAGGGAAAAATCTGAGAGCCTCTCAAGATCATTTAGTAGAAAAAAAAAGTGTATTCAGTAAATATAAGTCTTCATCTCTCCCTATTCATTTCTGAGAATTGGTGTTTACTTTTAATCACATTTTATGAGACAGTAAGATACACAGACAAACCTCTCTAAAATCAGAAAGTTCTGTGATTGAATCCCCTCACTGGTTATATAAGGATGATTAATGGGATTAGTTTATTAATGATGAGCTTCCTTGCCATTCGAAAGAAAGTTGAAAGAATTGAAGGAATTTGCCTAGACATAGCCCAGCAATCAGTTTCCCCAGAAACGCAGCAAAGGAGGGTTGGAGGTCAGCAATTGGGACCAAAAGATGTTTACTTCTGGCAATTTAGCTTTATCTTGCTATTCTAGGAAGACAAGCCAGTGGCTTCTGGCAATTTAACTCTTGCTGATAGTAGTAGGGGATTAAGAAGAAAAAAGGCTTTGTTACTTGGGCTCTATTCTCTTTGGCTCAAGGGTGGCTGGCCAGGTGAGAGGCTTGGAATTTGTTAATTCTTTGTGAGCCAGAGAGAAAAGAGAAGGAAGAAAGGAAGAAAGTCTCTCTCTCTCTTTCTCTCTCTCTCTCTCCCTCTCTCTCTCTCTCACCCAACAATTTGTTTCATCAATTTCACAACATGCATACTGATATATACTTATACTTACGTATACTTACATATACCTGTACATACAGATATACAGACAGACATTTGGTGGATGGAGCAGAGCCCCAACAACCACACTTTATTTTTTTTTTCTCAGCTTCTTTTATACCCTCTTAGACAAAAGTTCTTTATAAAATTACCTCATAGATCAAATGTTACACAAAAGGGAAGTTAGAGAAAAATGTTAATAGCAAGTTCAAAGGAGTGTTTCATTCTATAAGCTCATTATAAGTTCAAAGCAACAGTTTCACAAGGCCTTGCTTTATCATAGTGCATGTGGTTTCATTCTTGGACCTGACTTAGAATGAATGTTTCTCCTTGATCACAAATTTGTCTCAAGCCTGTTTCTCTTCTTAGTACAATTTATGAAAGTTCATTATATTTCTTATTATGCAACCTTTACTTACTAGTCTATGAGGAGGGGACACATTCTATTCTTGATTCTAACTTTATTATATCTTTCTGGCAAAACAACTAAAACCATCCCCTTAAACTTTCTTCCTAAAAAATATTTTAATCAAATCAGGAATTTTATCAAGTCATTAATTCATCTAAACAGCAACGTTCATCTTCATGTTGCTCTGCAGGAAATTGCTCAATAGGGTAGGCTGATGCCCAGGAATCCTTAGGCTATGTAATAGTGGTGGAAAGGAATATCAGCAGAGAGAAGCAATCCTAGGACAAAGCCTCTGGGGCTGTGACTCTCCAGAGTGCACCCATGGCAGCCATGCAAAATGGCGGGCCATCTCCAGGAAACACACTTGCTTGCCACAGCCTTTCCTAGATGGTTTCTGTCAGGAATTCAGCAGGTAGTTGTCTGGCTCACTCCCTAGCAGTTAGTAAATGTACAGGAAAATTCTATTTCCTCTCTTACTAATAACGTGGGTGTCTTCTACTACTTTCAAGTATTTTCCTTCTACAAGCTAAGAAAAATATATAAGCAACAGAATAGAAGACTCCTTTAAAATCACCATCTTGAGGACTGGGGGCATGGCTCAGTGGTAGAGCTTTTTTTTTTTTTTCTTGTGCATAAAACCTTCTGTCCAATACCCAATATTGAAAAAAAATCAACATATTATATTTCTATTTAAAATAATGTTGGGTTGGGGAGTTTGCTCAGCTGTTAAAAGCTAAGAGTTTGATTTCCACCACCTGGAACACACTTGATCTCATCTATTTAGAATAACATATTTTAACATTTTTTTTTTTAAGTTTTTCGAGACAAGGTTTCTCTGTGTAGCCCTGGCTGTCCTGGAACTCACTCTGTAGACCAGGCTGGCCTTGAACTCAGAAATCTGCCTGCCTCTGCCTCCCAAGTGCTGGGATTAAAGGTGTACGCCACCACCCGGCATATTTTAACATCTTAAAGTAAGGCCACTTTCAAAAAAAATGGCAGTGCAGACCCAGGCTTGCAAAACTTCCTTTCCAAACCAAATGTACACCAAAAATATATGACCAGGGCTGCAAGTAATAACCTTATGCTACTAAATTCAAGAAATGGTCAAAATATAAAAACTCATTGAGTAAATTCATTATGGAAATCAGTGTGGCAGTTTCTCAGAAGTCTGGGACTAGATCTACCTCAACATCCAGCTCCAGCATGCTTGGCACGTGCCTAAAGAAATTTACATCCTACTACAGAGACAGTTGCTCATCAGTGTTCATAGCTGCCCTATTCAGAAGAGCCAAAACTTGAAAACAGCCTAGATGTCTATCAACTAATGAAGATATACAGAAGCTAAATTCAAGGATAATGACAATGCAGTACATTCACATGATGAAATATTATCCAGCTGTTAAAAATGTAATTATAAAAATTTTATTGCTACATTCTCTTAGCAGAATAGTAGTGTTTGGTTTTCCCCTAGGTCCTTGGCATATTTAGTATCAGGTTCTTGGCCACATGGGCAGTGGTAAACATTGGTTCTTCAATAGGTGTAGTTTTTAAGCTTTCAATAAAATTACTCCTAACATATAACTTCTATACCCGTAGATCATTGTCTCAGCTATCATCAGAGAACTTTCCTCTTGCAGTAAGTGTAAACTAACACAGAAGCCCACAAGTAGAGAATGTACAAGAACACTCAGTCCTAAGTAAGATATCTTCATCAAATCCCTCTCCTCTGGACTCAGAGAACTATGTGGAAGAGAAGGCAGAAAGATTGTAATAAAGGCAGATTACTCCAAGGAAACAATGTCTTTGAGACACAACAGGACTGATACACACATAAGATCTGCACAAGTTCAAGCCAGATGAGGTCCCAGCACTGTGGGAAAGAAAAGGACACACACGGGCTCCCACCCTTATCAAGAAGCTATCTGCAATTGACACCTACCTGCAAAGGAAAACTTCGTTCTCTCCAATGGAGCCTCACTGGGTTTACTAACCACCCTTAAGAGTAAACTCTATATCCAGTAGTAGATAGCCCAGAAAAATAGGAGAAGCAAAAGAAGAGGAAGAGTAGGGGGAAGAGGAAGAAAAGGAGGAAAAAGAGAGAGAAAATCTCTTTGAACAAAATCAATAGTCAGAACATCATTTCTGAGTCTCTTCTACAGGCTCAAAAGTTGCTGCACTAAATCTTGTAAGTCTGGACAGATTGGCATCCAAGAGTTAGAACATGCATCAATCAGAGGGAAAGTGGTGAGCATTGATGTAAACCATCAAGATGGAAACGGCCTGGAAAAGCTAAGGCAATATTTAAAATGTGAGCATAAGTTATACTATAAGAAGTTGTCATAGAATAGAGAAAAGAATACAGTAGCATCGCCTTAAGTGTCTCCATATTATGGGCAACAATGGTATAAAAACCAACCAGAAGCCAGGCAGTGCCTGCACATGCCTTTAATCTCAGCACTCAGGAGGCAGAGGTTGACAGTTCTCTGACTTTAAGGCCAGCCTGGTCTACAGAGTGAGTCCTGGAACAGCCAGGGCTATACAGAGAAACCTTGACTTAAAAGAGGAAAAAAAAAAAAAAAAGCCCAGGTAAGTTGAGCAAAGAGCTTTCCATGAAGGCATGAGGATCTGTGTTTGACTCTCAGAACCCACATTTAAAAGTCAGGGGTGGTGCTGCACAGGTGTGTATCAGTTCCCAGAAGGTGGACACAGACAGATCTCAAGAACTTGCTAGCAAGTCTAGCCTGAGTCAAAAGCTCCAGCCAGTACAAGACTGTCTAAAAAATCATGTTCATTATAACCTAAGGTTCAGCATCCATGGTTATCTTATGACTTCCATGAATATGCACATACATGTCTATGTATACTTCCACACACATGAACTCTCACACAAGCACATGCACACAGAAAAAAATAGCTAAGGATATAGGAGGCCAACCAAAAATTCTATATCTAACCAAACTAATAAACAATATAGAAATATATGTATTGAATATGCAAAAACAATTAAAATTCATCTTTATGCATCCTACTTTGGAAACTCAGTCTAGTTAACCTAATAATGACTTTAACATTGTGAGCACTCGGGAGTGTGTGTGTGTGTGTGTGTGTGTGTGTGTGTGTGTGTGTGTGCATGTGTGTGTGTATATGTTTGTGTGTGCATGTGTATATGTATCTGAGTGTGCATGTGTGTGTGCATGTGTCTGTGTGTGCATGTGTGTGTGCATGTGTATTTATATGTCTGTGTGTGCACGTGTATGTGTATGTGTGTGTGTTGCTATATGTGTGCTGCTGTGTGCCATGAGGGTGTGAAATGCTGCACGGAAGAGGCCTCAGGAGTCTTCCTTGATCAGTCTCCACCTTCTCTTTTGAGGTAAGGTCTCTCAGTGAGGCATTGATCCAGCTTGGCTGGCTAGCCCCTGAGCATCAGAGACCTGCCTCCCCCAACCTACCTGCACCAGCATTATAGATAGTCGCCAGTGCATCTAGCCTTTTACTAGGTGCAGAAGATCCAGACTCAGGTCCTCATGTTTGCACAGAGGACCTGACCTAAGACTTATTCACAGCCCACCCTAGAGTGGTTCAAAAATAAAAGGGAGCTAAGATAAATAGTGCCATTATCATATGAAAGACCCACTAACAGCGAGCAATTAATTTAAATAAATTATGAAGTTTAAACAATTGACTAAAATGTCAAAACAATGTATCATCAAAATAAAATTACATGCAGTTTGAAAGTAAAAATAGATGATTATAAGTAACAGAGAGGACACCAGCTAATAAGAACAAAAACATTGAGATCACTGCAGAGGAGAGGCATTGTTTCTACAATAGTATCCATGGTCTTTGAAGCACCAGTCTGCTGACATTTAAAGATAACCTTTAGTAGAATACGGAAGATCATACAACCCCATTCTCTACGCCTTCCAATTTATCAGAAAGACAATCACATAAAACAGAGGAAAGCTTAGAAACTATTAAAATAAAATACTAAAAGTTAAATGGTGTAGTTAAACTGAGCATTTTATAACACTAAATATCAATAGGCTGGTTATACCCTCGCAAAAAAAGTATTAATAAACATAAAATTACTAGATGATTATAAAGGAATGCCTTTAAGTATAAAATGCATACTGAAAGCAATTTGGAAATGTCCAAAATAAATAGCTAGAAAAACGTTATCTTTTTATTACTTGTTTGCTAGTAAATTACTGTATATAAAAATAAATTGAGTTGAACTGGAGAGCTGACTCAGCAGTTAAGAGCATGTACTGCTCTTACAGAGGAAGTAGGTTCAAGTCTCAGGTCAGTACTTCCTTGAACAAGCTCCAGGGTCATCCAACGCCCTGACCTCCAAGAGTACCTACACTCACATACACAAGATATTCATACACATGTATATAATCAAAAATAAATCTTTAAAAATAAATTAAGGCTTAAGATGTTTGTGTGTTTGTGACAATTATCTCACTATAATCACTCAAAAATCTCCTTGCCTCAGTAGTCCTAATGCTAGAATTATAAATTGTTAAGGCTCAAAATTTAATAGCAAGCAAGGCTTAATTGAAATCAAAAATTATAAAAGAATTTTCTTTACAGGAAACTAACAACTCTTGACCATTCCATAGCAGAAAGCTCTGTGTATAGAAAACTGTGGTTCTATTTGCTGGAAAAGCATATGGATTTTGTTGTTGACCTGTTTAAGTATTTTACAAAGACAAGGAAAGGGCTTCCATAATGAGTTCTGAAAGATAAAATAACTTTTGTGCTTGTTTTTAATACTTGTTATGAAAATAATTAAGCATTCTATAAAACAAGGCCTTTGAACATAAAATGCAATTTTAAATGAAAGTAATTTAGAAATCTGTAAAATAAATGGTGAGGAAAGTGTTACTATTTTACACTTTTAATCTGGGCAACAACTTTACAAATTTTATTGTTACCATTACCTAATAATTACAAATAGCTAACTAACTTACCCAAATCCTGCTAAAGAAAAGATTCAAACCTAGCAATCTAATTCAGGGCCAGGACTTTTAATAACAACATTAGAAATAAATCATAAAATGAACTGAAAAAACTATACTCTGAGCATAGGTACACATACATTCAGGATCCATATAAGCTGGCCAGGTACTGTCTATGTAAAGCTACTGACTGGTGGCCATGCACGTTCTGCTAATGTGTCAGTCCTCACCAGAGTGGGCTCAGAACATGCACTGAGCTGGCTGCTAGACAGTGAACATGTCAGGACTTCCCAAGGTTACCCCTACTTTTATGGAATGAGTGCTTGAGTCCTTAAAATTCATGTCTTAAAATCATGAAGTCCCCTGTAGTAGTGTTAGGAGGTGGAGACTGTGGGATGTGAAGGGGTCAGAAAGTAGAGCCCCTCAGGAATGGGATTAGTGCCTTACCAAAACAGCAAATTGATAAAGCTCCCTTGCTGTTTCCACAACTGGGGAGTACTGTATATAAATCAGAAACTGGATCCAAACAGACACTGAATCTATTTATTCCTTGATCTTAGATTTCTCAGCCACCAGAAGAGAGAAACAGAGCTCTGTTCTTTATAATCTAGACAGTTTATGGCCTTTCACTAAATCATCCTGAATGGCCTGACATCCTGTGTCGGTAATTCTCTAGGTTTTGCAGTGGGCCCTTGTGTTCATGGCTAAGTTCAGTATGATCCAAAGATACAAAGCAAAGTTACTAAGGAAGGAAAGAGCATGGAGAAAGCGGTCTGGAGGAAACCTCGTGAAAGCATCCAAGGGTCCCCTCCAGGATGAACTGCGATAACGTGCCTCACCCCTCCAGCCAAGAGCTGGTGCATCACACAGGAAGTACTGTCTATCAAAAGAACCTCACTGGAGGTTCTCTGCCAAGAGTTTCTACTGAATACTGAGAGGTGCACATCCTTTGCCTAGCACTTAACAAACTTCCCCACAAGGAAAACAGGCGTTAAACATAAACACATGCTGGTTGGAAAGATACTCAGAGATTATAAAGCTATTGCCACCTAAACATGAGGACCTAAGTTCTGATCCCTAGAACCTACTTAAATGCCAACGGGATACAATACCAAAGGAGGATGACTCCAGTCAGCAATCGCAGGACTCCATATGCATGTGCACACATATATCTGCACAATCATACACATACACACATACATGCACAATAAAAATTGAAAACAAATGCTTTTTTGCACAGTTTTGGGCATAGTAAAACAACATTTGAGTAGGGAAAGATTTTTGAGTTTGTTTAGCTATTTAATATCAATGTAGAGAACTCTCACGCACCATGTTCTGGAGCCCAGCAAAGGAACCAGCTTGCCTTCGGGCTTCTCTAAAAGACACTTTTGTCTGAACAGCGAATAGAAAGCACTCAACCATCTGCTTCCTCCTCTGCCTTTATGACTGAAGACTAGAGAGAAAGTTTAGGATGCTAGGTCTAATTTTCTTATAATAAATTTCTTTGTTACTCTCTACTCTGAAGTGCCAACCATAGGCACTGAAAACTATTTTGTTTTAATTACATTTATTTACTTATTTGTATAGGTATGTGTATGTGTGTATGTGGCTACTAAATGCCTGTGGTGGTCAGAGGAAAACTTTCTGGAGTTTTCCCCTTCTATCATATGGGTCCTGAGATCAGAACTCAAGTCTTTGGGCTTAGCAGGAAGCACCTTTGTCCTCTGAACCATCTAGGACACTACATACTCATAATTACTGGTCCTTTCTGAAACCCCAATCCTTGTGGTCATCAATGCAGAGGCAGACTCTGAGAGCCTAGAAGATTAAAATGGAAGACGTCATAGCCCTTCATGGTGACAACTCTCCAGCTCAGTGTCAATCTGGCTGTCATTTTCTCCAATCTGATGAGTCACATGAGGCCTGCTACTGAGTTCAAAGGCTTTGAATCCATAGAAGGATGGCAACTGATAGTGACTTATTAGACTTCATGGATTTCACCCTTCAACCTAGATATAGGTGCAATAGTTAGGTGCCCAATACATTGAAAGCAGTGACTAATGAATGATGAAGCTAAATTCAGGTGTGTACTGTGCACTGAGATGGTTCACAGCCTCTTCATAGGGAAGATGACATGGGCCACTAGCCACCTTTCACATCAGGTAATCCAAGTGCAGGCAGTGGGTCTATGAAAACAACTGAGAATGAGGCCACCCTCATCATAAAGACAGGGGTACAGGGTTGGCCACATGGGACCCACTGGCCGATATCAGAATACGTTCCTGTAATGACATGCTGTTGAACTGTGGCAAACAGGTGGCATGCTGCTGGCACATTTGTAAGGCTACTGACAATGTCCCAAGCCAGTCTGTCTTTTACATCCTTACTATTAGAATTCATATACTATGTTTGAAGTCTCAAAAAAAAAAATCTCTGATTTGTAAGATGTTCAAAAATTGGATTAGATAGCAGGTTCTAGGGAGGGGAAATGGGGAAAGGAGATGACATCTGTATTGTAAATAAATAAAATATCCAATAAAAAAGGAAAAAAAATCTTAAGTCATTTTGAGAGTCAATTTCATGCTTTAATCAGAAGACTGGCAGTTTGGTCTTAAAACTGTAGAAGACGTACAACCTCCATCCCAGGGTCTGTGTTCAGACAGAATGGGTTCTCACTTAATGGACTGACCTTCAACCTTGTCCTGTGATGATAAAACCGATTCTCATCAGCTTAGCACACAACAGTGTTTTATTACCAGGAGTGTCTGGAATAAAAATTCACTTCCTGAATTTTTTTCTGTGTACACTAACTACTTGTATGATATCTGTATTTACTATTTTTATTCTCCCTTCCCCCAAAGTCCATTTGCATTAGCAAGAAGCCAGCTCAAGACAAATATCTTAAATACGTTAAAAAAAAATATTTCAGTGAAGAAGACAAAATACTTCAAACCAAAGTTGGATAATAAATTCTGCTTGCATTTATCCAAGCATAGAGCCATATTTTACCCTCTCTTTATTTTGCATTTTAATTATAGATATGTTCCATTAAATGACTGACCTGTTCTGCACTCTAGAGCATTTTTTAAATTCACGGCCTTCTTCTTTTCAATGAGGATCTGTAGTTTGGATTCACCATTTATATCACAATGGAAAGCTTTTCCTCCTAATCTCATTTCTCCATGTTGCCTTTACTGTGCACCATTTCCAGCCAGAGAGCCAGTTGATTTCACTGATCTCTCTAAAAGCAAAAGCCTGACAGATGTCCTTCTTGTTCCTTTCATTGAAGATATAAACAAAACATCTTATTTTGGTCTAACTTCACAATAGTGTAGCTCATTGAATTTCAGATGAACACTGTGCTGCTTCCATTAAAATTCAATTCATAATTAAGCAATAAAAAATCTAGTCTAAGATAACATGCTCCTTATCGGGCTGTTTTGCAAGTTAAATACATAGAAAATTCTATTTTGTTAAAGTAGTAGAAAATTGTAGTGGCTTTCTAATCTCAAAATGCTAAATTAGTTTTTATATGTAATTGAATTAGTGTCAATTGAACTTCTAACATTTATTTTAGGGTACAGTGTGCTAATTACATGTTCCACATTTACAGTGTAATGAGGAAGGTTAGTTAATATTTTCATCTTCTCATGTTTTTAAAATCTGTTGATTAAGACATAAAATATCTCTGTGTATTGCAGTGAGTTATTTCAATACATGCATACAATATGCACTAATAAAGCTGTGATTAATGCTTTTATATCCTACTTTGTGTTTGGAACCTTAGAACATCTCCTTGTCATTTATTAGAGATGGACTGAACCATCGGGAGCTTACTCCTTATATGAGTGTTTAATTCTAGCTATTTAGTGTCCCATGTACTTCACAACCTCCAGCTATCTCTTTTATACAGTCCAGTTGCTTTTTAAAAATATTCTATTATAAGGGAAAACACATGGAATTAACCTTTGTGTCCCTGACTTATGTGAATTAGTATCATCTCTGATATGGTTCCATCTGTTTTTCTGCAAATGATAGGATACTATCCTTTTGTGGCTAAATAATATTCTACTATGAGAAAATATGCTTCAAGTAAGACTTAAACCCACTACTCGAGTACCCAGAGTGGTAGTATCAACAGAAACACAATGGCAGTTATTGATTTTGCCAATGGGCTCTAGATAATTTTTTATATCTCTGTATTGCTTATTTTTTTCATTGATCTGAAGAAAGTAACTGAAGGAGGGACTTGTTTTGGCTCACAGTTAGAGGGTAAGAAAGAGTACTGTCCATCATGGTGGCTAAGGCACAGTAGTGACATCATGAAGCAACTGCTCAAGTTTACCCATAATGAGGAAACAGAGAAACATGAATGTCTATGCTCTGCTTTATTTCTCTTTTCTATATAGTCTAGAACCCCATGGAATGGAACCCACACTTAGGGTGGGTCATTACATCTTAGGTAAACCAAACTAAGAACTTCCCTACATACACTTCTGGATGGTTACTTTCTAGATCATTCTAGAAGCCATCAGGTCAGCAGTTAAGATTAACCCTCTTAGGCTCCATTTTCTACAGTGTTTAGAAATCCTTGTTTCTAGGCTTGATTTCCCATAGAAATTCCCAGACAACTTTTTAGACTGTGAAGTTGGATAAGCTTAGAAACTACCAACAAACTCAAACACTTCCCATTGACATGTGGCAGACACAAGTAAATTAATATTAGAGATTTTTTATAAGATGTTACTATCTCATAAACATATATACTTATATATAGACATATATACATATATGCACATATATGTATACCATATATACTTATATTTATATATACACTATAAAAACTATTAACACTTATGTGAATTTGCATTGGATGGACAGATGGTATCTAAAGTAATTATCCAAGCAATCTTTCCACATAGAGCAAGGCAGACATCCAACACAGAGAAGATGGATTGAAGGGTGTAGGGGTGGTTCTGATGCTCTGATTGGGAATCTGCATGTGAACCCTAAAAGTCCTGTTTCCCAACTGGTTCTTAATGAATTAATAAAGATGCACGACTCCCAGTTTTCCTTCAGGCAGGCTAGCAGATGCATGGAAGAGGAAAAATGTTCACCATGCTTTGGAGAGAAAACGAGCCACAAGCCATGTGAGATCTAGGGTGGTGTCTCCATTGGCCATTTCATTGACTGGGCCTGGGATAGCAGGTGGGAGATTAGAGACCAACAGAGCTGAGGGCAGATTTGGGGTGCTGAGCTGAGAGTGAAAAGAAGGGTTTGATAACTAAAGAAGGCCTAGAAGAGCCCAGACATTGAGCATATCAAAAATAAGCTTGTGAGTGTGTGTGTGTGTGTGTGTGTGTGTGTGTGTGTGTGTGTGTCTTTCATCAGTGATCTGAGGGAACCTGTGTAGGGCTGGTAGTATGATCCAATTGGAGCTTAAAGTGGGGTAGCAAAAACTACACACTACAGAATAGAAAGAATTAAAATAAACTATTGTATAAACCATATACTCTGGCATTGTATGAGGCAAAATCTGATTTTCAACAATGTTTTAAATTTCATTTTTTTAAAAATAAGAGCCTCAGGCATAAATTTGATAGAATTATAGTTACCTAGAAGCCTTTTTCTGTCCTTCAACATTATAATTATTAAATATACTTTGTTAGGGCAAGAAAATAGGAATGTGGGATAAATAAAACTTTTATGAAGTTCCTTATTTCATAAAATTTTAATTAATGCGATATCTTCATTTTTTAAAAAAAAACTGCTCCTGGCTATTAAATATTAAATATATTTTTGAAAGCAAAGTCACATTGCTAATGTAGTTAGATTTAAACAGGACTCTACGCCCTTGATACAGTGGGACCACTTAAAGAAAACAAGCTGAAAAAATTCACAGAGACATGAAAAGTAACTTTAACTACATTAATATTTTCATAGAAATGTATATTTTATATGCCTCTACCATGAGACCATTAGCTTATGAGACAGAACAGGTACCTCTCATACCTAGCATCTTAAAAAAAAAAAAAAAAAAAAAAAAGTAGGCACTCAGAAAACATCCAAACACTGAATGGATGAAGAGAAAATGACCCCAAGTCACCCAATTACCAAATCTAGACCAGAAAGCACAAAGCATTCTAAAGCTGTGTCAGATATGAAGCTCATTCCTGTACAGTGTCTTCACCAACAAAGTATTGAGAACACAATAAAAGGAAGAAAGGGGGTGTGTTTCAGCTTACTTTCTGCTGCTGTAATAAAGGGTCTGAACAAAAGCAACTTAGGACAGGAAAGGATGCATTTGGCTTACACTTTCAGGTCACAAAGGTCACCGTCCATCACTGAGGACAGTCAGGACAGGAGACACCGAGAAACACTGCTCACTCACTGGCTAGTGTGCAGGCCTGTCCTTAGCCCAGATCCACCTGCCCAAGGCCTCACACTGTCCAGAGTGGAATGGGCCCTCCTACCTCAATTACCTATCAAGACAGGTATGGCCTGATAATCACAGGCCATTTGGTCCAGGAAGTTCCTCAACTGAGATTGCATTGTCAGATGACTCCAGGGCCTAGAGCCAAGGAAGTGTCAAGTTGACAATTAAAACGACCAGAACAAAATAGAAAAGAGAAGTGGGGTGGGGTGGGGGAGACAAGGCAGGGCAGAAGAAATGAGAGATGGCCTGGTTGTGGAAGGAGAGAAAACAGAGTAAGGGCCAGAGAGACAGTGAATGAAATGCAGAAAATGGCGGGGAAATGGACGTGAAGGGAGATACAGAACAGGCACAAACGTAAGCAGACAGCAGTGTCTTTTACATAATTTTTACAAATACAGGTCTGAATCCTGCTGTCCACTGGCTGCTCCAACCTCTGATTACTCACCATTGAGATGTGAACTAACTAGTTAATCGTCGTTCACAGTCTGGAGGGCGCATCTATTTTCTTGTTTTTACAAGTTACACAGCACTGAGGGCCTCCAAGATATCCCTTGTACGCTATTCATTTGAGTGAAAAGAGACCCTGCTACATAGCTCTGGGAGTAGCTACCTGTTTAATATAAAGGAATCTTCATATGGAGTAAAAAACACCTTTGTTGCCATATTAATATGACTATATTGTTAAACCGGACTATTTGTAATTCCTAACACAATTGATATATAACCACAATTATGCTTTAAACTTGAGATTCCCTCATTTACACAACGGGAAACAATATTAGACAAACTCACAAAAGGGCATTTTGAAAGCTGATGCTCCAAGTTTCAATCTTGTCATACCATGGTATCCTACCATCTACTCTTTCCTCACCAACTAGCCGAATTTGATTTGTTTCCTTGGATTACCAGATGGACCTAGAAATCTCAGCAGCTGTAAATAGCTATTATTCTGGCTGAGGACTACTGATGACTGCTCATGAACCCTGCTGTCTATCAGTGGAGTTATGCAGAAAACAAAAGGCTACCTCAGCTGATCAAAAATATCCAGTCTGCCTTCTGCATTTATTTAATCTGATAGAGTAACTCTTCCTTCATTGTCATAGACACTGTGATAATAGAATCAGGAGAATCTTGTTAAATTTACAGTTCATGAGTCAATGTGTTTACACTCCATCCATCACTCAGTCTACATTTCATTTTCAGGAAGACTCGCCTCTCGTCCCACCCTAGAACTGTGCTTCGTATTTCACTGAGAAAGCCGGAGGTGAGTGAAGTGTGAACTTCTACTTGCTCTCTCTTCTATCATCCAAGCAAAACTCTCTGCTTCCTCCTCCGGTGGTGGAAGGAAGAACCACCTGTTCTCCTGGAGTGTGGGCTCTGTCACTGCACAAAAGTTTTGTATCTGCTTCTCTCCCCTTTTTTCCTCTTAATCACTTTCCCCCATTCTATGGGGTCATTTTCATCAGCAGGAAGCTCTTCACAATGACTGTCGAGTTATGTCCTTTTCTCTGACTGTATATACCCTCATGTCATCGCCCACCGCCTTTGATAAGGTTCATAGGCGACAGTAACACGGCCCACTTTACTCACATAATTCCTCACGAATCTAATTTCCTTGCTTCTTTATGATAAAAGAATCCTCCGCTAGCCGTCATTCTTCTGGACCTGACCTTACAGCTGGCGAGCACACACGCTTCTTTCCGTCCCCTTTCATTCGCTGCTGATCGAGACATTTGAAGACAATACAAAATCACAACTTAAATGCCGCTGCTGTGGATAACAGACGCAACAGCACAGGATCCAGCTGCTTCTTTTATGATCACGCTGGTGCCGTGACAGCATCATCAGCAAGAACTGATGTCTTCACGTGCTTTAGATGACAGGTGATGCCAATTTAGGACCTTTCATGGTTAATATGTTTCTTATCTTGTGATGTTGCAGAATAATTACCCCAGCATAACTATATGTATACTGTAAAACATTATATTTAAATGTTTAACATGGAATATAGGTGCAAGTCTAAGAAAAAGACGTGTCAATAACTGGCCATACAATTATGAACAGCACTATATGTAACTAGGAAAGGGAGCCCTCAAAGGAATCCCACATACCTAGAGCTCCTTAGCAATCACCCCCTCCCTGCAATCACGAGAAGCATGCTATTTCCTGTTCCTCCAAGTATGGAGAGATATAATCTCATTTTAAGCTTTAAAGAACCTCAAATCATTCGACCAGATATAAATACCAGTTGTCCTCCTTTGACCAATAATATTTTGCTTTTGAACCACAGAATAAGGGCAACACAATCCATTACGGGAACATCGGAATTTTGCGGCTCATTCCTATTCATTCCAAAAAAGACATTCTTGCCAAAGTTTGATTATAAACATGAGTAACATAAAAATATTATTATGTAAGAAGCATTTGCATGCTGAATAAAGACAACTGTATGCTGGTAATAAGATAGGTATTTGTCAACATAGCTTCTAGGTCCACACAAGTCAAAAAAGAGTATCACTTAGAGATGGAACACTTGGTCTCTGGACCTGAAGCCAGAAAAGCTGATGTGAGATAGTTGTTTTAGGTGAACATGATAACCTTAGCTCACTTCTAGAACCTGAATTTAGCAGTCACTCACATACACATCTCATTTTGAAAACTAAAAACCTAAAGCTTGCAGGGTTATTACGGGATGATCCCAAGGTTACCCCGGGAGAAACTAAAAACGAAAAGAGAGCAGACTGCAAATTGATCCTTCCTTCTGCTGAGTAATTAGTCTCATCATTTAAAAAACAATGTCAAATAAAACCAGTATTTTAAAGTATACCAAGTTACTGTGCTGTGTTGTTAAAAAATAACTCAGTTTCAAGGTTACTATGTATTTTTTTCTTTTATAAAGCAAAGGCCAATAAGATTCAAGCAGCCGTTTACAATACATTTTCTAAATTGTAACATGTCAAGAGTCTATAGCGTTATGTTCATTAAGGCTAATTTATGTCTTTTGAAGTGTGTTCAATTGGCAATAAACCTTTTCAAGAAACAGAAATAATAGCCCTTTACTACTAATGTTTCATTAAATTAGTTGTCTGTGTCTTTAGTGCCAATCAGTTCTTTTGCATAAAAAAAGTTCTATGGAAGAGAGAGGTGTAGTTTCCCATGTATATCCATCCTGAAGATGGAAACAGAATGTTGATAAATAAAAATCTCTGAGTCTGAATAGTAAGGCAAGGCGTGCTGGGTTGCGTTTCCCCCTAAGGGAAATGCCTGCCAACTGCCTTGTTTCCCAAGTTTAAACTTGTTACCCAAACTAAGTATTAAATCCTTCCTTTGCCTGGCTGTAGAAAACAGTCGTCTGAATTGGCCATCATCTGTTCATGTGCACTTGTCACTCTCCTTAGCTTGACCTGTCTTCCCAGATGCCCTCCTGGAAAACAAACCCACACTCTATATTCCAGTTCAAGTTCTCCTTTTTAAAAAGGATTTCTTGGAACCATAATCTCCTGCCCCTTACTAAGTGGCATATAAAACTTCACTGCAAGAATAATCTCTCTGCATGATAGATGTGTATATGCCTGTCTTCTATGGTGTGATGATTCCACTGAGAGCAGAGTCCATGGACAGGCCAGCATTCAACACAGGCTACGTCATGGTACTTCCTGAATGAACAAGGTTTCCATATACCCTGCGAAATATCATTTAAAATGTTAGGTATTTGTATTCTTGGAAAACTAATCATGTAATAAACTCTGAAAGGTTTTATTTATATAATTGACCCCAACCATAAAGAAATTCCACACATAATTCTCTTCTCGTAATCAATCTAAATAATGATAGTTTGTGTTTGTATCCTCTTAGATAAATCTTAATGTATATGTTATTATATCTGCTCAAGTATATTACCTACCATGAGTATATCTACTTCAAAAGCTAAGATAAATTTACAGGTTGTACTTGAATGGATGGTGTCAAACACATCAATAGGGTGTTTTCAAATTAATAAGAAAATATATAAAAAGTTTTTCATTTAGACTGAATGCACATTTTATCTTGTCTAGTTTAAAATTGAGGAATGTTGTAGCTGGAATATCGAAAGTGAATTAAACCAAAATGTATGAACATATTTGAAAATATCCCTCCTTCATTCAAAATTGCTGCCTCTTTGGGTCAGATACAGTAGTTTTCAAATACTATGTACATAATAACCACACGGAGATGTTGCAAATTAAAGTCCTCAGAACTTGGAAGGATACACACACACACACACACACACACACACACACACACACACTCACACACACACACACACATACTCACACACACACACTCACACTCACACACACACACTCACACACAGAGAGAGAGAGAAATATAATTTGATATTTAAATATTGTTTATTTTTACATTTCATTAATTATTCTCTGTGTTGTGTGTGTGTGCATGTATGTGTATGTGTGCATATGTGTACGTGTGCTGTACAAGCACATGCATGCGACTCATGTGGAAAAGTCAAATTTGCAGGACTCAGTTCTTTCCTTCCATCTGTGGGTCCTGGGAATTAAACACAAGTTGTCAGGCTTGGCAGCAGGTGTCTATCCTCTGACCCATTTCACCAGCCTCACATTTAAAATAATAATGATACCTAGTATTCTACTTAGTTCGGTTTTGACACTTACCCATAAAAAATACTAGAAGATAACACAAACTATAAATGTACTTTTACATGTTATGATATATAACTGCAGAATAAGTTTTCTAAGAATTCATTAAGATAGACCTGAATGTAAAACCATGTCGCTTTAAGAAAAGTAAATTCTCACAGCCTCATAGAAGGGTTATAAGGAGGGAGGATGGGATAAGGGGTTCCTGAGTGGTGGGGGAAATGGGATAAGAGGATAAAACTTGAAATGTAAATATTATAACCAACTACATAAAAGGGGGAAAAAAGTTGTTAGAACCAACATCTTTTAAAAAAAAAGTCAGCCCTCTAGAAAAAAAAAATTTTTTTCTTGATACTAAAACTTGTCCAGAGAATTGTATATTGCAGAATACACAGCCTTGGTGTATCTACTCATCAAGCAAAATGAGTGGACCTATTCAAACCTCCAGTGTCTGGGAATTCCATCTGGGTGCAGTGAAGACACAGCGTCAGAAGCTTATCAATTTACTCTTCCCCTCCACCCCTCTTCTAATATCTCAATGCCCGTAATCAGCTTGAAGAAGTTAAAGAAGAGTCAGCGCCCCTATTCCCTGGGCTTGGGGACTAAGGTGGTTAATATTGGGCTGTCTCTCTGGGGAAAAGTAGTGGTTTTGTTGGAACAGGAAGGATTAGCTAGGATTTATGGCATAGCCATAACCTATTGGTAGAAATCTGTATAATTTAGTATCAAGATGAAGTTATAATTTCTTAAATGGTACAAAATTCACTTGGATTTCAAATTTAAGGTTTTCAATGGTATAAGCCTCTTATTGATATGAAAGTGAAATGAATATTGATACTCTCATGGGCATTGTGCCTGTATAACACATTTAGAAATACAAGACTTAGACCCAGTCCTTCTTTAACTTTTTTTTAACTGATTTGGGATGGTTAGCCTGTGAGTTAAGGAACTATAGCAAATTCATGACTTTGAGTTTATTTTCAAGGTGTTTTCTATATTTTATTTAGAAATAGCTGAGAGGAGTTAACAGACAATAGTCCAGGTTATCTTACATGGATAGTTGGATTTCAAAACGTCAGAAATCCATAGAATTGACATCACAAATATTTCTATATTAATGTTCATCTTGATTAGAGACCTGTCTGCTCCTGACAGCTTCCTGTCTTGGATTCTAAGAAGAAATTGAGCATCCTTGGAGTTACTCCAGTTGTGATGAGATAGCCAGTAGGCAAGAATTGCCTCTCTCCATCTACAGACAAATTACTATCCAGAAAAGGACACACTTGCAGAATAGTCGACTGATTATATCTGCCTAAACAGAGTAACCAGCCCTTAATAATTCTGCAGCACTAAGGTCTGTCAGATGAATTTGGGCCAGAAGGCTGAAGATTTGATGCTCCAATGTTCGGTAGTATAGGGGCTGTCCAGGTGTTCAGCGGTCTCTATGAATTGGCTAAGTTTTAGAAGCTATGCTTAGTGCTTCCCATAACTTCAGTTAATCTAGTCATTCTGGATTTCTGACGGCATTGAAGACCTATAGACTCATAGCCAATCCTGGCTATTTACCTCGAATGAAAAGATCTGAGTGGATGGTTTTCAGCTGACATTCATTCTAAAGCCAAGAAAAAGCCAGGTTCAAAATTAAGTGTTTTAGTCAAGAGAGACGACAGAGATTCTGGTTAGTCAAAAAGAAGAGGGACTGGGTATTAAGACTATCTTGTACCTCACTGGTACAAATAGGAATAATTATGCTCTAATTGTATTTTGTGAGTAAAGTTTTATTTTAACAGGAAGGGTAATATGTAGGAAGAGCTAAGGGGGAAGGAGCACCGAGAGGAAAAGATGGAGTAAGGAGAGGAGAAGATGAAGTAGATGAGAAGCTAGGTAATGAGAGAGAAAAAGAGAGAGAAAGAGAGAGGGGGCATGGAGGCAGAAGTTCACATGTCTCCACCAGTCAAAGATAGTTTACATAGCTAGGTTGGGTAGTAGGTTACACTTCTGAATGAGCATTACCATACTTATAAAGTCTTTGATTAACATTTAAAAAAAATTGTATAAAAGCAAAATGGAAAAGGGGGCACGGGATAGGGGTTTTTTAGGGAGGGGAAATGGGGAAAGGGGTTGGTATCTGAAATGTAAATAAAATATCCAATAAAAAAAAGAAAAAGAAAAAGAAAAATATCCAGTGTTGGAGGCTGGTCTGGTAATGCTATGTATTCAAATGCTAAATACTGGCCCCCAAGATCTGGTTGCTCTTGACAAGCAGATCCTCATGTACACTAAGTGAAGCTATGTAAACCTTGCTCCCCAATTTAAAGCTATTGGTTAAATAAGAGTGCCTACAGCCAGTTACTGGGGAGGCAGGGTTTCAGTTACTGGGCTGGGGGCTGCAAGTAGGGACTACAAGAGAAGGACTACAAGGGACAGAGAGAAGGAGAGTGAAGGAGGAAGATGAAGAGAACAGGAGATGTGATGGGCCAGGAGAACATACCCCAGTGAAATATCCCACCCCCTCCCCAGAATAGACTGCTGGAGAACAAGTAACTTGAGAGAGACTCAAACAGTAAGTTCCACGGGAAGAGCAGCTGGGAAGTAGCCAGTCTAGCTTTAGAAAAATAGATTAGTAACTGTGTAAGAGCTTATTAAATAAATCCATAGAACTCTGCCTCAGTTACTGAGGGGCTGTACAGGTCCTATCAATAACTAATAGAGTTTATTAAACTTCATTTACTGGGTTGTAACCCAGAGGCCGTATACTGAACCACTCACATTAGTTACCACTCAGGAAAATTAGTTTTTCTCCCTTCATTTCTGTAGTGATCAAACACTGATTCTGCAACCAGACAAATCGGCTCTATTTTAAAGGGGTTACTTTATCTGTCCTGTTGATCACAAACACTCAGACAACCTTGGCCTGCATTGGTCACTGAGACAGGTGGACTGGACTGAGATGCGGCTTCAGGAAGTTTGCTCCAGCCTCAGCCTGACTCCTGCTGGAGAGCAGCTTTGAAGACTACCTTGATTTTCAGGCAACTGCATAGACCTTGGGGAAACGTTATCCATTCATTTTATTATTTAGTAGATATGTACTTTTACATTCTACATGCTAAGCATGCTAGAAATACAAAAACAAACCAAAGACAGGGTTCATTCAGAAAGTATACAAGTTTTCTGTTTCTAGCATGCTCTGTATCCTGTCCTCCTTACTGACAAGTTCAGTTTTGGCTGCCATTGGAGGAGTCTCTCTGGGTGTGTGTGCAGCTTGTGACTAGTGGCTAAAAAGCTACCAACTTGAATTTGTTTACATCTGGTCATTTTACTGTTCAGATATTTCCTCTAGTGCCTGAAGTATGCAGGAATAGCCTCCTCTAAGAGAGTAGCTGTATTCTCCGCATCTTCCTTCACACAGACATCTCCATGTCTGTGTGTCTGTGTGGGTGCATGTGATGGAATGCACATACACATGCAAGTGTATGTAGAGGCACAACACTGATAGCAGTTATCTTCCTTGGTTACTCTCTGTTTCATAAGGCAGGGTCTCTCAACTAAACCAAACTTGCTAATTCCAGTCAAGCTAGCCAGCTTGCCCCTAGAATCCCATTTCTGATTCCTAAGTCCTTGGGTTGTAGGTGGTCATCATTTCTAAAGTGTGGCTCCTGCATGGGCTCTAGGGATCTGAAATGCAGCCATGTATGTCAGAGAACTCTATGAAGTTGTTTCTCTCCTTCCACCTTTACATAGTATGGGAGTTTGAGTGAGAATGGCTCTATAGGTTCATGTATTTGAACACTTGGTCCCCAGTTGGTGGAACTGTTTGGGGGCACATTTAGGAGGTATGGCCTTGTTAAAGGAAGAATATAACTGCAGGTGGGCTTTGGGAGTTGGAATTTTTAATAAAATTTTATGTGTATGAGCAAAAAAAAAAAAGAAGAGAAAAGTAAATTCTACCTTTCCTATAAAGTTGAATACATGAACCATCATTCCTTCCCACCTCACACACAGCTTTATTTGTGCACATGCATCTCTGTACATAAGCTGAGGAACTGCAACATTCTCAGAAGAGCAGATTCTTGCAGTAAAAGGTACAGAGAGGTGGAAAAACACGGAACCTGCTCACATCAGGTATTTAACTAACATCTCAGACAGAGCAGTCTGTAGTGGTAGAGGAAGCTCCTATCTCCTACATGTGAGAGCCAAGCCAGGCTTTCATGTGACAAATATGAGCAATTAAAAGTCATTGGCCATTTTACAACTATAGAAGAAATATTCAAAGAAGTAAAGAGCATTTAATTGGGGAGGAAACAGGATCATCTTGGTAGGAGAACTTTTGAGTAATCTTAAGCATTATAAGAGAGATTCATGAATACATCCATTCATAAACTAGAACAAAGATAACAAAAATAAAGATACCATTAAAATTCCCAAAATAAGGAAAAAATATTCTGTCATTTATTTTGGAAAAATGAATACTGAGAAAGTCTCCAAAATGGAAAGCAATAAAAGTAGCAGGTAAAGAATACTGACTAACAGTGGAATGTGACTCCAACAGGCCCAAAGTGCTCCCAATAAGAGTCTTTAGTGACAGCAATTGAACTTAGTAAAAGAGATGAGGAAACCACGCCCCAGAGGGAAGTCTCTTGATGCCACCACGGGCGCTATAAATGGTCTAGGGAGTTTCCTTCAGGACAGACGGGAGACAAGACTGGCTCAGCATGTGCTGCTCTTTCCCTGGACATCTGAATTATACGGACCCAATGCTTTCCTTTTTCATTTCATCCCCATTTCCCCTGTATCTCACTCATTTGCTCCACTGTCTCATGACACTCATCACTCTGAACGTCATCTCCAGAGAGAAAACTGCCAGATGTGTATCACAGGTTTCAAACACTCCTCCAAATTTCTGTGCATCAAACTGCTATGTGTACTGGCATCTCAGTAGCATTCCAAAGATGCTCACCCCACTCAAGCACTGGCCCTCCCCAACTCATCCTCATCTCACTGAACAGCAGCACCATTAACTGTGTAGCTTGGATCTAAGTTCAAGACTCATGTGTAACCCCTGTCTCTCTCACACCATGCATTCAATCCAGCAAGCCTAACTTTAGACATGAATTTGAAAGGCAGTATGTCCAAAAAGAATATCAATGTTCTCACACTTTGAAGAATTTATAGTCTTTGTCTATTTCCTTTTTCTCATGAGATCTTATCTAAAAATAATATATTTCTTAAGAACACACTGAAAAACTCCCCTTCCACCCCTCGCCTAGTCCTTGTGTCTGGGGCAGACACCCAGCTGGTCTGCTACCGTGTGAACACCATATCCTGAGACATCCTAGAGAGGTCACTGAACTCAGAGAAGCAGGTAAAAACAGAAACCCACTGCTCTACTTCCCAGAGCTACAACTGGGAGCAGGGAGCGCTCAGGACCCATCAGGCACCCAAACCCCGCCCTGAGGAATACCACTCCGTTTCCGCTCCTCACCTGGTCCTTGTGGCTGGGGCAGACACCTAGCTGGTCTGCTCCCGTGAAGACACCGTATCCCCAGACATCCTAGAGAAGCATCTGAACTCAGAGCAGTGGACACCATATCCTGAGACATCCTAGAGGTGCCACTGCACTCAGAGCAGCGGACACTTAGCTTGTCTGCTACCGTGGAGACAGCATATCCTGAGACATCCTAAAAAAGACATTGTACTCAGAGCAGCTAGAGCTTAGGATCACAGGATAAGAGAGACATCTGGACTCTGAGGAGTTCTGACACAAGCAAGATAACTGGAAAGGCACACTCCAGTCATAGACAGTGAGTGCAGGTAGCACTAGAGTTAAACAGACAGAAAAAGGCAAGCATACGAACATAAGCAACAGAAACCAAAGTTACATGGCATCATCAGAACACAGTTCTCCCAACATAGCAAGCCCTGAACACCCGATCACACGGGAAAAGTAGGATTCAGAATTAAAATCACTTCTAATGATGATGATAGAGGACTTTAAGAAGGACATAAATAACACTCTCAAAGAAACAGAGGAGAACACAGGTAAACAGATAGAAGCCCTTAAAGAGGAAACACAAAAATCCCTTAATGAATTGCAAGAAAACACAACCAAACAGGTGAAGGAATTAAACAAAACCATCCAGGATCTAAAAATGAAAGTAGAAACAATAAAGAAATCTCAAAGGGACACTACCCTGGAGATAGAAAACCTAGGAAAGAGGTCAGGAGTCAGAAGCAAGCATCACCAACAGAATACAAGAGATAGAAGAGAGAATTTCATGAGCAGAAGATACTATGGAAAACATTGACACAATTGTCGAAGAAAATACAAAATGCAAAAAGCTCCTAACCCAAAACATCCTGGAAATCTAGGACACAATGAGAAGACCAAACCTAAAAATAATAGGTGTAGATGAGAGTGAAGATTCCCAACTTAAAGGGCCAGTAAATATTTTCAACAAAATTATAGAGAAAAATTTCCCCAACCTAAAGAAAGAAATGTCCATAAATATACAAGAAGCCTGAAAAACTCCAAGTAGACTAGACCAGAAAAGAAATACCTACCATCACATACTAATCAAAACATCAAATGCACAAAACAAAGAAAAAAAACTACTGAAAGCAATAAGGAAAAAGGGTAAGGTAACATATAAAGGTAGACCTATAAGAATTACACCAGACTTCTCACCAGAGACAATAAAAGCCAGAAGATTCTGGACTGATATCATACAGACCCTAAGAGAACACAAATGCCAGCCCAGACTACTATACTCAACAAAACTCTCAATCACTATTGATGGAGAAACCAAGATATTCCATGACAAAACCAAATTTACACAATATCTTCCCACAAATCCAGCACTTCAAAGAATAATTGATGGCAAACTCCAACACAAGGAGGGAAACTACAACCTAGAAAAAGCAAGAAAGTAATCTTCCAACAACCCCAAAAGAACATAGTTACACAAACATAATTCTACCTCTAATAACAAAAACGACGGGAAGCAAAAATCATTTTTCCTTAATATCTCTTAATATCAATGGACTCAATTCTCCAATAAAAAGATGTAGACTATCAGACTGGATACATAAACAGGACCCAGAATTTTCCTGCATACAGGAAACACACCTCTGCGAAAAAGACAGACATTACCTCAGAGTAAAAGGATAGAAAACGATCTTCCAAGCAAATGGTCCCAAGAAACAAGCTGGAGTAGCAATTCTAATATCAAATAAAATCTATTTTCAATCAAAAGTAATCAAAAAAGATAAGGAAGGACACTTTGTACTCATCAAAGGAAAAATGTACCAACCTAAACTCTCAATTCTAAACATTTCTGCTCCAAATGCAAGGGCACCCACATATAAAAAAGAAACTTTACTAAAGCTCAAAGCATACAATGCACCTCACACAATAATAGTGAAGGATTTCAACACCCCACTCTCAACAATGGACAGATCATGGAAACAGAAACTAAACGAAGACACAATGAAACTAACAGAAGTTATGAACCAAATTGATTTAACTGATATCTATAGAACATTTCATCCTAAAACAAAAGAATATACCTTTTTCTCAGCACCTCATAGGACCTTCTCCAAAATAGACCATATAACTGTTCACAAAATAGGTCTCAACAGATACAAGAAGATTGAAGTAATCCCTTGCACACTATCAGACCACCATGGACTAAGGCTGGTCTTTAATAATGACAAAAGCAATGGAAAGCCCACATACACGTGGAAACTAAACAATACTCTACTCAATGATGACTTAGTCAAGGAAGAAGTAAAGAAAGAAATTAAAGACTTTTTAGAATTTAATGAAAACGAGGGCACATCAAACCAAAATTTTGGGGACTCCATTAAGTAGTACTAAGAGGAAAACTCATAGCTCTAAGTGCCTACAAAAAGAAACTGGAAAGAGCATACACTCACAACTTGACAGCATACCTGAAAGCTTTAGAACAAAAAGAAGCTAATATACCCAAGAAGAGTAGACGGCAGGAAATAATCAAACTCAGGGCTGAAATCAACCAAGTAGAAACAAAAAGAACTATACAAAATATCAACAAAACCAAGAGATGGTTCTTTGAGAAAATAAACAAGATAGATAAACCCTTAGACAGAATAACCAAAGGGCACAGAGACAGTATTTAAATTAATAAAATCAAAATTGAAAAGAGAGACATAACAACAGAAACTGAGGAAATTTAAAAAATCATCAGATCCTACTACAAAGGCCAATACTGAAAAAAAAAATGAAAAATCTGTATGAAATGGGCAATTTTCTAGACAGATATCAGGTACCAAAATTAAATCAGGAGCAGATGATAAACCATCTGAAATGTCCCATAACCCCTAAAGATATAGAAGCAGTCATTAAAACTCTCCCCACCAAAAAAAGTCTGGGACTAGATGTCTTTAGTTCAGAATTCTATCAGGCCTTCCAGAAAGACCTAATACCAATTCTCTTCAAACTATTCCACAGAATAGAAACAGTAGGAACATTACGCAATTAGTTCTATGAAGCTACAATTACACTTATACCTAAACCTCACAAAGACCCAACAAAAAAAGAGAACTACAGACAAATCTCTCCTATGAATATTGATGCAAAAATACTCAATAAAATTCTCTCAAACCGAATCCAACAACACATCAAAATAATCATCCATCATGATCAAGTAGGCTTTATCCCAGGAATACAGGTATGGTTCAATATTCGGAAATCCATCAATGTAATCCACTACAGAAATAAACTCAAAGAAAAAACCACATGATCATCTCTCTAGATGCTGAGAAAGCATTTGAAAAAATTCAACATCCCTTCATGTTAAAAGTCTTGGAAAGATCAGGAATTCAAGGTCCATACCTAAACATAGTAAAAGCAATATACAGCAAGCCAGAAGCCAACATCAAACTACATGAAGAGAAACTTGAAGCAATCCCACTAAGATCATGGACTAGACAAGGCTGCCCACTCTCACCTTACCTATTTAATATAGTACTAGAAGTCCTAGCTAGAGTGATTAGACAACAAAAGGAAGTCAAAGGGATACAAATAGGAAAGGAAGAAGTCAAAGTTTCACTATTTGCAGATGATATGATAGTATACGTAAGTGACCCTAAAACCTCCACCAGAGAACTCCTAAACCTGATAAACAACTTTAGCAAAGTGGCTGGATATAAAATCAACTCAAACAAATCAGTAGCCTTCCTCTACTCAAAGGATAAACAGGCTGAGAAAGAAATCAGGGAAATGACACCCTTCACAATAGTTACAAACAATATAAAATATCTTGGAGTGAACCTAACCAAGCAAGTGAAAGATCTGTATGACAAGAACTTCAACTCTGAAGAAAGAAATCAAAGAAGATCTCAAAAGATGGAAAGATTTCCCATGCTCCTGTATTTGCAGGATTAACTTAGTAAAAATGGCCATCTTGCCAAAAGCAATCTACAGATTCAATGCAGTCCCCATCAAAGTTCCAAATCAATTCTTCATAGAGATAGAAAGACCAATTTGCAAGTTCATTTGGAATAACAAAAAAAACAGGATAGCAAAAACTATTCTCAACAATAAAAGAACTTCTGGAGGAATCACCATCCTTGACTTCAAACTGTACTACAGAGCAGTAGTGATAAAAACTGCATGGTATTGGTACAGAGACAGGCAGGAAGATTAGTGGAACAGAATTGAAGATCCAGAAATGAACTCACACACCTATGGTCACTTGATCTTTGACAAAGGAGCTAAAACAATCCAGTGGAAAAAGGTCAGCATTTTCATCAAATGGTGCTGGCTCAACTGGAGGTCACCATGTAGAAGAATGCAAATTAATTCATTCTTATCCCATTGTACAAAGCTCAAGTCCAAGTGGATAAAGGATCTTCACATAAAACCAGATACATTGAAACTAATAGACGAGAAGGTTGGGAAGACCCTTGAATACCTAGGCACAGGGGAAAAGTTCCTGAACAGAACACCAATGGCTTATGCTCTACAATCAAGAACTAAGGAATGGGACCTCATAAAATTGCAAAGCTTCTATAAGACAAAGGACACTGTCAATAAGACAAAATGGCAACCAACAGATTGGGAAAAGATCATTACCAATCCTACATCTGATAGAGGGCTAATATCAAATATATACAAAGAACTCAAGAAATTATACTCCAGACAACCAAATTATCCTATTAAAAATGGGGTACAGAGCTAAACAAAGAATTCTCAACAGAGGAAACTCGAATGGCCGAGAAGCACCTTAAGAAATGCTCAACATTCTTAGTCATCAGGGAAATGCAAATCACAACCCTGAGATACCACCTCACACCAGTCAGAATGGCTAAGATCAAAAACTCAGGTGATAGTAGATACTGGTGAGGATGCAGAGAAAGAGGAACACTCCTCTATTGTTGGAGGGATTTCGAGCTGGTAAAACCACTCTGGAAATCAGTCTGGAGGTTCCTCAGAAAATTGGACATAGCATTACCTGAGGACCCAGCTATACCACTCCTGGGCATATACCCAGAAGATGCTCCAACATATAACAAGGACATATGCTCCACTATGTTCATAGCAGCCTTATTTATAATAGCCAGAAGCTGAAAAAAAACCAGATGTCCTTCAACAGAGAAATGGATACAAAAAACTGTGGTACATTTACACAATGGAGTATTACTCAGTTATTAAAAATAATGAATTCTAGAAATTCTTAGGTAAATGGATAGAACTAGAAAATATCATCCTGAGTGAGGTAACCCAATCACAAAAGAACACACATGGTATTCACTCACTGATATGAGGATATTAGCCCAAAAGCTTGAAATAGCCAAGATTCAATTCACAGCACACATGAAGCTTTATGAAGAAGGAAGACCAAGTGCGGATGCCTCGGTCCTACTTAGAAGGAGTAACAAAAATACTCAAGGGAGCAAAGATGGAGACAAAGTGTGGGACAGAAACTGAAGGAGAAGCCTTCTGGAGACCATTCCACCTGGGTATTCATCCCATGTGCAGTCACCAAAGGTAGACACTGATGTGGATGGCTGAAAGTGCATGCTGACAAGAGCCTGATATTGCTGTCTCCTTAGAGGTCTGCCAGAGTCTGACATATTCAGAGGCAGATGCTCACAGCTAACCACTGATCTGATCAAGGGTTTCCCAATGGAGAAGTCAGAGAGAAGACTGAAGGAGCAGAAAGGGTTTGTGTACCCATGATTAGAGCAATGATACCAACCAACCAGAGCTCCCCAGGGTCTAAACCACCAGCCTGGGAGCACATAGGGAGGGACCCATGACTCCATCTGTATATGTAGGGGAGGATGGCCTTGGTCCCATGAAGGCTAAACACTGATTGGGGCAGGGGGAGAATTCAAGAGTGGGGATGTGGGAGTGGGGGGGGGGGCGGTTATGTGAGGGCACATCCTCATAGAAGCAGGAGGAAGGAGGATGGGATAGGAGGTTTCTGGGTGGTTGGGGGAATGGGGTAAGGGAATAAAATCTGAAATGTAATTATAATATCCAATAAAAAAAATAGAACACACTGAAAGGGGCTGGAGAAATGGCTTAGTGGCTAAGAGAACTGGAGGCTCTTTTAGTGAATCCAGATTGTATTCCCAGCACCCATATAGCAGCCCACAACTGTCTGTAACTCCAGCCCTGGGGCAGCAGTGTTCTCTTCTGGCCTCCTCAGGAACTGAGCACATATGTAGTACACAAACATAAATGCGAACCAAATATCCATGCACATAAAATAAGTATACCTTTAAAATTGTTTTTGACTGTCAGTATAATCACTGCATGTTCAGCAGTAAATAATATATAATATTTGAAGATTGATTTTACATTTTTTTGGGGTTTTTCGAGACAGGGTTTCTCTGTGTAGCCCTGGCTGTCCTGGAACTCACTCTGTAGACCAGGCTAGACTCAAATTCAGAAATCCACATGCCTCTGCTTCCCAAGTGCTGTGATTAAAGGCGTGTGCCACCACTGCCTGGCTGATTTTACATTTTAATCAATTAAAATATGAAAGACATATTCACTGTATATCTTAAAATGTGAAAGTAATAAAATTGAATCATGGGAAATGAGTTTGGAAAAAAATAAAGGCAGAAAACACATATGCTTTTATGAAGTAGAAAATGACAACACACAGTCAAATCAAATCACATCAAGGCATAGTCAAAGTCTATCAGTTGACAGATCATAGAATACAATTTTCACGAAGGTAAGCATAGAAATGTTTTGATTTATGACATAGATTAGTGTAAGGGATAGAAACCAACGAGGGTTAAAAGTCACACTTGTGATAGAGGGAAATCAATACACTAACAAATAAAGGACATGCACAGGATTTAGAATTCTGAGGAGACTAGCCATAGGCAGTTTAACAATCACTTCTGGAGAGTGACAGTGAAGAAAATGTAGGTAATCTTTCATTTATCATCCTTTTTCATGGCTGCTCTTTGTTATAGTACATGTTGCTACTATAATATTTAAATAAACAGAAAATATTAATGAATGATAAGCAAATAACAATTTATTCTTCCATCTTATTTTTTGTACTAATAATTGAGAAAAGATTTATAAGGAGACCACAAACATTTGTCTCCTTTACTGTATAAAATAAAGGACACAAAGTGACCTGGGATATATAAGAGCAATTTTTATAATCAAGCCACTGAGTCAGTAGATTGGTTAACTACTATTCTGTCTAAATCTGCAGATAGCTGCATGTACATGAAATAAAGAATTCTATAAAAATCTTTCACACAGAGACCAGATAAAGCTCGTGCACTGACACACTGGAATTTATCTGCTCACAGCACTTGCAGTTTTGAACTCAGTAAATATTTCCATTGTCCTAACACTACCTCTTGTCCTACTTTGAAGCTTATAAACATGGCACTATTTTTACCTTGAATAATGCATGGCTTGGTGGCCCGCAATATTAAAATAGAAGTCTGTCGTGTGCTTCATTTCATTGGTGTGCCCAGTGGCCTCAATCCAGTGTCCTACTGGGAGACAATAAACACCATCCACCAAGTTGTTCTCATTGTATGTGCAGCAACGGTCATGGTGAGGTCCATTCCCTAGAACAAGAAATAGCAAATGGCAATTAAGTTTTGCTTAGACAGCCTTGAAATGACTGGGACAAAATTAATAGTAAGATGGAAATAAACAGAAAGCCTGCTTAATTACAAAATGAAACTGCTGCAGTCAGAGAAAATTGGGCTTATAAAAGTTACTTACAAAAATCATAGTGTCTGAGTTCCTTCTAAGTGCGTGAGTTTTAATTTTAAAAGAGAGATGCTTATTAAGTCTTTCAGAAGCCCATGGACTCTCTCAGTGCCCTACAACAAGCTATTACTCTTTTTATAGCCAAATAACCATTTGAAACGGTTTCCTAGTTATCACTATGCTTGGATTCCATGTTATCTTTATGGTATGCAAATTACAATTCAGGTTAGTAATAAAGTATCTCAGTACGAATGCAAACAGTAAATATATAAGTATGAATATATTAATAAATAGTAAAAACAAATGATCACACCCAATCTAACTCTCAGGTATAACATGGATTAGTTATAAATGAGGAAACTAAGTATCACAGAGGTTAATTAGTTTACTTAAGCCTGTTGAACTTCTAAACTCAGTGTGATTAGTAAACTGACTCTAACAGGATCCCTCTCTCTCTTCTATTCTGCTGCTCCTTGCCTCCTTCACGTGCAAAAACGACACACAATCCTCCTTCCCAGTGCCACACACCAAGGGACAAAGAGAAGAGCATGTCTCTAAAACCATCATTTGCCTACTTTGTGGTTCTTTCCAGTATCAACTATACTGATCTGAATGCTTGCGTCACCCTCAGAGTCACATGTTGAGCTGAATGCTTGCACCACAGCCAGAGTCCTATGTTGAAACACCTCCATTTCTTCTCCTTAGGAGAACCCAAGGAGATGCCATCTATGAAGAGGAAAGTAAACCTTCAGTAGATGCTGAATATGACTTGCTTCTCCTCTGACCTACTCTCAGAACTCAGAACTATATTTCTGAGTTATTAAATCTCTCAGGCTATGGCACTTTATTATAGTAGGGTAAATAAAACATTGGAGCCTTTATTTCTATGAAGAATAAAATTCAAACTGTATTATAATTAGATCTTACATGTTCATCTCGTTTCAAATTATCTTCTCTTTTCTCCTATCTATTATATAAGTAAAACAAATGTCTGTGGTTTGTAAGAATAAATTGTGTTTGTTATGAATATGAAAATTTTGACTCACTTGCTACTTTCAGTCTTAAAAAGTTGTTTGGCTAGTAACTTAATCACATAAAAATTTAAAAAGGAACAATAAAAAGAGAGAGAGAGAGAGAGAAGAGCTGAATTTAACCTTAACCTTAATCCAGATGCTCCACAGCTGCTTTGAATCTGCCATTTCTCATCAACTTTTTTGATTCTAAACTTTATAGGGTCAATAAATATGCAAGGGCCACAGGAGAGATAAAAGCCTTCCACCTGATGCTCTGGGAAGGCAGGAACTGGTACCACGCATAGCTATTGGCCCAACCTGTAGACCTGGGAGCCTCAGCCAGGGGCTAGGTGCCTTCCCAGAGGGAAAGAAAGGGCATGAGGCTGCACAGAATTACTTCAGTATTAAGGGCTCCATCTCCTGGCTGTATCAGCTTGGGGGTTGGGGGGAGTAACTGGTGTGCTTGTGGTTTCTATGAGTTTTTTAGTTCCTTGTTCCTTCTCTGACAGGTGGTCGATGAGCTTGTGTTAATTCTGATGTGTGATTCCTGAATTCCTGATCACCCAGTGGAACGATGCTTTAACCTTCCAACCTTTCCATCTTCTGTGTGTGTCTCTACCCTCACTCTGAGCACTCATGGGTGAATTGCCAGCTTCTAGGTCCTCCCCTGGGTGTGCTCCTTACCTGGTTTCTCCATTTAGCACAGCTTTCCTGCCCAGCAAAGCGTCTCAGCCTGAGCTCCTCCCTACCCAAATATAGCAGCCTGACTTCAAATACACGGCCCTGGCCCTGAGGAACCAGACTGGCAAGTTAGGAGTGTGACACCTTATCAGGACTGGTTGGCAACAGTCAGTGGTTGAAGCAGTGGACAAGCAGGTGGCTTTCAGTTTTCAGGTTCCTATGACAAGGGTTTGGGGCTGGTAGCTCTGTGTGTGCTCTTTCTCACAGCAGCTAAGAAACGGAAAGACAAATAAAAAGACCTGAGTACTTCTTCAAGCTGAGGTTGTTTTTGTCAAATGTATCTTAATAAAATTCAAATTGAAGCAGCAAAAAAAGTTGCTTGGCATAAAAATCTAGAAATATTCTTTAACTAGTGGCTGATTCTCTAGAATATAGAACTACTCTCCCAACAGATCATTGCTGATCTTCCTAGATTCCTCTCTTTTCTCTTGACAGCTAAGAGGCACTGCACCATCAGTCCACTAAGTCCTTTGATATTTAGTAGATGATATGAAAATGGACCGGCAATTCAACTCCTGCAAGAATATCCAACAGAAAAGTATGTATAGCAGTACTATTTTAACCACGAATGCTGCAATAATGTTTATTTCTTCTTCAGCAAATACTTGAGACAGATAGTGTGGTGTGCGGAGTATGGTAAAGATTTAAGTACTTAAGAGAAATTTAAAATTTCCAAACAGTTTAAAGTAGCCATATGATGAGACCATACTTTTATTCTGAAGTGACTCTCAGATCAGAGGGAAAAATTAATTCTGGAATAATGAAGCTGAGAGTCCAGGAGCCTGCCAATAGTCCAGTAAAGTGCAAGGACCTGCATTCTATCCCAAAAGCTCATAGAAAAAGCTGGCTCGGCAGCCATGCTGTAACCCTGTAACCCGAGAGCTGGGGGAGAGAGACAGGTGGATCCTCGGGGCTCACTGGCCATTCTGCATGGCCTATTAGGTGAACTCCAGGCAAATGAGAGACCCAGTCTCAAAAATGAGGTAGATTGTGCCTGAAGAATAACATCTGAGGTTGGTTATTTTCTGGTTTCCACACATATACGCTCCCATGAATATATGAACACACACACACAAAGAGGCATGTGTACACAACACACACACACACACACACACACACACACACACACACAGTAGTTTAGTCCGTTTCCAAAATGACTGTCTTAAAGCAGGAGTGTGATGAGGAAATGTTGCTGGTAGAAACAGAAACATTATGTAAATGCAGAAGAAAAAAGCTACTAAATTTGTGACTAATGAGACAAGTAAGGAGAAGATGGTGGAGGAGCAGTAGAGACCTGTAAACTTTCAGTGAACATCACACTACACAGAGTAGTACCATTCAGTGAGAGGAAAGGTCTGGAGGAAAGCAGCTTGAGGATAATGGAGAGTGAGTGCTGAGTACTCTGATATCTAAGGGAGAGTATCAGCAGAGCTGGAGTTATGGATTTGACTCTCTGTCTAAGGACTTGGACTAAAATGCATTAGGAGTCATCTGTATACATCATCCTGGTATACAGATGAGTCACTGAGAGAACACTACATTTGTACACTCAGTAGCTGAGAAGGTAAATGACCTTATAGATGTACAGAAAGAGAAAGTGGAGAGAGAGACAGGGAAAAAATGAGGAAGACCAAGCTGAGTGAAAATGAAATGTAGACAAAAGTAAACAAGTCACGTGTGCTGATATAGATAAGCCATGTGTGCAGTTATAGACAAGTCGTTGTGCTGTTATAGACAAGTTATTGTGCTGTTATAGACAAGGCATGTGTAGACAAGGCATGTGTGCTGTTACAGACAAGGCATGTATAGACAAGGCATGTATGCTGTTATAGACAAGCCATTGTGCTGTTACAGACAAGGTATGTGTGCTCTTATAGACAAGTCATGTGTGTTGCTAAAGATAAGGCATGTGTACTGTTATAGATAAGTCATGTGTGCTGCTATAGACAAGGCATGTGTAGACAAGGCATGTGTGATGTTACAGACAAGGCATGTATAGACAAGGCATGTATGCTGTCATAAACAAGTCATTGTTCTGTTATAGACAAGGTATGTGTGCTGATATAGATGACTCATGCATGCTGTTATAGACAAGGCATGTGTGGTCTCGATAGTGGATGTCTCTATGAAGTGAAACTCAGTGGAAGGGATTATACCATGCTAAACTACCCAAATTGACAGATTTGTTACAAAGAATAGGTTTTAATAAATGAATAACCCATTCTCAAAAGTATCTGAAATGTTATCAGCTTAATAAAAGAATGAATATCTTTCCCAGTGGTCATCATGATAGACTTATGATGACTTAAATAGTACCTCTGAAATATATATAATTATTGAGGAGCTAAAATATAGATGAATCATAATGTTAAATAGGAATGCTTTATACTATCTTCTAAAGAATTTTCAAATCCAGTATTTGTCTCTGAATACTCATTCTTATACATGGATGTTTTAGGCAATTTTCACAAAAGTCTTTTATATCTAGTAACCTATGTTATACATATTAAGTTACAGTGATTAAAGCATCTTTTAGAATGGGGTAGTTATCTTTTGAATTTAACCTAAAGAAATATCAAAAACGAGTGATAAATTTTAGTTGGTGGAATTTCTACACCTAGGACTATGGAGCAAATTTTATTTTTCTTTTCTTTTCAGATCTGGACATTTAATGCACACCAACATAAAGAACTTAGAAGAACACAAAGTAGAATAAACCACCTGAGACTCTGGAGTCTAAGAGACAGCACAGTTCTGGCTTCTGTGGGGCCTTGTTTACTTTATATACCCCAGACTTGGATCTGAAAAGCCAGGAATCTCCTAACACAAATGGGCACAGACAAGGGAAAACACACAGAACTGCAGTTTCCAGCAGAAAAAGGAGAGGAGCAGCTCAGAAAAATAGACCTCTTTCTTGTGTGTGTACCAAGTATGTGTGTATGTGTGTGTCTACAGAAGTAGAAGTAGAAGTGTGTGTGTGTTAGCTGTTAATGTATCTTCACAAGCTGTTATATTTGTATACATGAGCTGTCTTTGTATGTGTGTGTTATAGGTTTGTATGTGTTTATGTATGTGTTGTATGTGAATATGTGTTGTTTTTGTATATTTGTGTATATGTATGTTGTATGTTTGTGTGTGCATGCTATATCATTGTATATGTGTATATGTGTACACATGTGTGTTGCATTTGTGTCCATGAGTGTTGCATGTATTGAAATGTGTGTACATGTGTGTTTGTTTGTTTGTATAAATGTGTGTTGTATGTTTGTTTATGTGTTCATGTATTGATACCACTAATGAGTGCTGGTATTAGTATTTATATGTGTTATATGTTTATGTACATGTTCCTATGTTTTTGTCTATGCACATGAGTATATATTTGTCTTTGTGGGTAAGAAAAGATCTCTCACTAAATCTACAGCTTGCCATTTTGGATAGCTAGCCAGCAAACCTCTAGGATCCTCCTACCTCTTAACTGATAAAGTATGAATCTCCACCCACCAATACAAGCAACCTCCATGCATGACTCCACAGTCAACAAACTGAAATGAAGCACCACAAGCCACTCACTAGGGTAGTATGAGAGGAGGCCAAATAGAGGACTGAGACTTCCAATAGTTTTCATCACAGTATCCCTGGAGACCAGGTGGAAGGTGAATGTCTGTCTCCACTTTAGTCTTATATAGATATCTGTCTCATCCTTTGCCACTGAGTAAACCTAGTAGAGAGTCAAGATTGTCACCTCCCTTCCCACCACTACTAACATGAATGTCACATAGGGTACAGTAACAAAATATTTCTATATACCTCAGAGGGGGGTATCAGTGGAAGCTTATAGAGACTTTGAACACCCATCCATTGAATAATAATGTGACTGCAATCCCTTGATTACCAACAGAGACTGAGTGAGAAGTATCAGTAATGACACAGCATCTTCACACTCCTACTGAATCAGTACCAGAGAAGCCAAGTCAAAAACAAGATTCTCCCAAGATCCAGAGTCTCATTGGGCATTACCCAAAATGTTCAACTTCCAAGCACAAAAGATTCACTATGTCTAAAACCATGACACCCTTAAGCTTATTCCCTAAGGAAGATGCTTGGTAGATGCCAACACCTAAAAGAAAGAGATTATAAAAATTCAACAGTCTCTTACGACCAATTTTGAAAAATGAAAACATCAGTTTCAGTAAAGAAAAAAATATCAAAGATACTGAAAAGCAAATGAAAATTTTACAATTAAAAAGCAATGGAGATAAAAGCACAATTCAATGGATAAACGTAATAGTAAAATGGAAAGAGTCAGAAAACTTCAAGAGAATTATAGAAATTACCCATCCAGGGGAAACTGAGAAAAACAGAAGACAGTCTCTATAGACAAGGAAAGTATGATATTGAAGGACATGATGCCTTGAAACTTCTGAAATCTGTCAAGGAGCATAAGCACAGACACATTCAAGACACTAGTGAAGCCTAACAAGGGTACATCAAAAGAAATACACACTAAGACTCATTGTAATTTCTGAAAACTTGCAACAGAAAATTTTTAAAGCAACCAGAGAAAACTAATAAAAGCAGCTCCAGTCTGGAGTACACACTTGCCTGTAATCTCAGAGGTCTGTACTGGGAGGTGGAAGCAGAATGAAGGCAAGGTCATCCTTGCTACAGGAGACTTAAACAATAAGAGTAGAGAGGAAAAAGAAGGTTGTTCTCATGTCAGCTATCTACCATCAGAAGCCATGCAGGCCGAAGGATATAGCATGTTTCAAGCTCCGAAAGAAAACTATTCACCAAGAATCTTTCATTCAGTAAATACATCCTCCAGAAACAAAGAAAATATTATCGAAGCGTGCTCAATGCAATAAATCTAAGAAAGTTTCTTGCTACTTGAACTACTTTTAAAACTGACTAGCAGAGGGCTAGGAGAAGGCAAGGCATGGTAGTGAGAGCCCTTAACACCAGCATTCAGGTGGCAGAGGCCAGTAGATCTCTTGGAGTTCAAGGTCAGCCTGGTCTATATAGTGAATTCCAAGCCAGTCAGGACTACACAGAGACTCTGTCAAAAAAAAAAAAAAAGAAAGAAAGAAGAGAGAGAAAGAAAAGAAAGAAAGAAGGAAAGAAGAGAGAGAAAGAAAAGAAAGAACGACATGTTGTTGTAATGGCTTTAAAAAATTAATTTTTTTAAATCTGGGCATGACAAGAGAGTGAACTGAGTAGTGTAGATCAATTATTTATTATCATTCATTTAAAATAAATAAACGGTTCATAAGGTTGAAATAAAAACAACTCAATCTGTATTATTGCTTAAAGTGTAGAAAAGGATTTGTTTAGCCAACAAAGCACCTGCTTCCTCAGAGTGTATTTGGCCATTGTGCTTAGCAGTTAAATCAAATTAGGTGAGTCTGAAAAAAATGGGGACTGGTACCGGGATCTGCTGCTTCATTCTCAAACTGCAGTGAGAAGAAACCTCAGAATAAGCTCACTGTTCTCAGAAGTTTTATAAGACCAAAGGCTGAGGTTAAAAGAGGTTTAGTTTTTATAAGGTCATAAATTGAAATTATATTAGATAAGCATCACTTATTGGATAAGTGTAGACATCTTAAGTAAAATAAAATATATTTATTATTCATGCTCTTTGTTTAAATATCTCCTCCTTGGAATTTAATTACTTGACAGTTTTCACTTCTAGCATATGAACATAAATCCTGAACCTAACACATTAATCTCTGATTTTAGCTATTAATTCACCCCATCTGTCACTGCTTCAGAAAATATTAGTGAATAAAGTGGCCAGAGATATGGGAGAGTTGCCAAATCTTTTGCATTGCAATACTGTTCTAATGGAAAATAAATATAGAAAAAAAAAAACATTTAAGATGTGCTTGCCAGCTCCTGCTCTTTGAAAGGGTGGACCAGGCTGCAGCAGACCTCGGTAAGATAAAATGTGACAGTAGAAAGCAGTTGAGTTTGGCTGCAATGATGGAGAGCGCTGTCCTGTCCTGCATAATAGGATACGGGCTGAAGTGAAATTAAAGAGAGTGGGACTAGAGAAAGCTGTGCGGATGTTGAAGAGAAGACAGTGTGAGACAGAACCCTTCATCCCCATCAAAATCCAGAAAACAATCTCAAGATTCATATGGAGGTACAAAAGACCTTGGCAAGCTGAAGCAACCCTTAGCAGGAAGAACAACACTGAAAGTGTCACCTACTAGATCTCAACAAACATTCCAGAGCCACAGGAACAAAAGCAACATGGTGCCAGCACAAAAACAGACATGAGAGCACTGTAATACAAGACTGAGAAAACAAGACTGTTACAGCAACCTAACTCCTGCCAGGCTCTCAAAAGGACCGACAAACATTGCTGGGAACCTGTGTTTCTACATGCAGAAGAATGAAACCAGATTCCTATTCTCTCATCTTTCATTAAAAAAAACAACCCAAAATGGATCAAATACTTTCATGTAAGATCTCGAGCTGGGAAACATGGATAGAAACAGTTCCAGATGTAAGCATAGGGGCTGGATCAATGGATCAAACTGACCTTCCAGAGGACACCAATTTGGTTCTCAGCACCCATGTCAGGTAGCTTGAAACCACTATAACTCTAGCTTGAGGGGTTCAGATGCCATTTTTCCATCTCCCCAGGCACTTGCACACACATGCACAAATGCCCATATACACATAATTAATTCAAAAATAAATTTTAATAGAGATGTATGCATAGACAGGATTCTAATTGCATAGGAAATGATGCCAAAAAAATAATAACAAACAGGATTGAATGGTGTTAAGAAGCTTTAACGAGTCAAAGGAATAAATCACCAGAATGAAGAAACAACCCAAAGAATGAGAAAAGTATCTGCCAACTACACATCAGTCAAGAGACTCACACTCAGGCTACATAAAAGCTGTAAAGATTAAATACCTAAAACCCAAGTCATCCAATCAATAAAGGAGCTAATGGACTGAATAGATAGTTCATAAAAGAAAAAGATACAAATGGCCAATAAATATCGGAAAGTGTTCAATATCCTCACCTATCCAGAAAATGCAAATTAGAACTACTATGAGATTCCACCTCAAGGCAACATGGCTTTGAGTTCAGATCCCTGTAACCCACTCAAGAGCCCAGCAGAGAAGCTCCAATTTTTAATGTCATCATTGGCGAAGCAGACACACAGATTCTTAGATAACACTGGCTGGCCTGGCTAGCTCCAGCCGTGAACTTCGGGTTTATTGAGAGATCCCTTCTCTAAAGATACAAGGAAAATAACTGAGGAGGATTGCCAAAATTGTCCTCTGGCGTGCGCTCGCAGGCACGAACAAAACAGATAACGTGGATTAGTGAAGATGTGCAAAGAAAAGACTTTTTTCTCCTTTTCTTTTTATTTATTCTTCTCACATATATTATCCTAACTATAGTTTTCCATCCCTTCTATCCTTCCAGTTCCTCCCCCGACCTCCTCTCTCTCTCCCAGATCTACTCCTCTGTGGTCTCCTAGGGATATCAAACAAACATAGCATAACAAGCTAAGATAGGACTACCCACAAATCCTCACATCAGGGCTGAATGAGGCAAGCAAGGAGGAAAGAGGTCTCTAAAGTAGCCAAAAGAAAGACATCCCCCACTCCCACTATTAGGAATCCCACAAGAACACCAAACTACATAACCATAGCATGTATGGAGAGGACCTAGGTCCTATCAATGACAGGCTCTGGTGTGTGGGAATATAAACTCATGCAACTTCTATGGAAATCAATAGAGAGGCTCCTCACAAAACCAAAATTAGTACCACCACACAGTACCCTTGAATGTACACCCAAAGGAGTCTAAGTCAACAAGCCATGGAAATACTCAAACATTCATGACAGAGCTGCAACATACATAACAGCCAAAAAATGGAACTGATCTAGCTCTATGCCTATCACCTACCTGATGGATAGATAAGAAAGACATGGTGTGATACATGATGGAATTTTCTGCAGTTGTAAAGAAAAATGAAACCATGGAGTTTGTAGGAAAATGATTGCAATTAGAAATCACCAGCTGATCATATCAGTGGTTAACTGTGAGCAAAGTTCTCTGAACGTGTCAGTCTCTGGCAGATCTCTAAGGAGATAGCTATATCATGTTCTTGACAGCATGCACTTCCAGCCATCTACATCAGTGTCTAGCTTAGGTGACAGTACATGGGATGGATACCAGGTGGAATGGTCTCCTGATGGCCCCTCCTTCAGTTTCTGTCCCATGTTTTGTTTCCATAATTGCTCCCTTGAGTATTTTTGTTACTCATTCTAAGTAGAACTGAGGCGTCCCCTCTTGGTCTCCCTTCTTCATGAGCTTCATGTGGTCTGTGGGTTGTCTTTGCTATTCTAAGTTTTTGGGCTAACATCCGCTTAACAGTGAGTATATACCATGTGTGTTCTTTTGTGATTAGGTTAACTCACTCAGGATAATAATTTCTAGATCCATCCATTTACCTAAAAATTTCTCGAATTTATTATTTTTAATAGCTAAGTAATACTCCATTGTGTAGATGTACCACATTTTTTGTATCTATTCCTCTGTTGAGGGACATCTTGGTTCTTTCCAGCTTCTGGCTATTATAAATAAGGCTGCTATGAACATAGTGGAGCATATGTCCTTATTATATGTTGGAGCATCTTCTGGGTATATGCCCAGGAGTGGTATAGCTGGATCCTCAGGTAATGCTATGTCCAGTTTTCTGAGAAACCGCCAGACTGATTTCCAGAGTGGTTGAGCATAGTTGGGAGAGGAGATTCTTGGTCCCATGAAAACGAACACAGAGCAGGGGGGGATATGAGGGTGGGGAGAGGGGTAGCAGGGGTGGATGGAGGGGTAGGTGCGGGCACAGCCTCATAGAAGCATGAGGAGGGGGGAAGGGATAGGAGGTTTCTGGGTGGTGGGAGGAAGTGGGGTAAGGGAATAAAATCTGAAAGGTAAATATAATACCCAATTTAAAGAGAGAGAGAGAGAGAGAGAGAGAGAGAGAGAGAGAGAGAGAGAGAAAGGAAAAAAGAAAAAAAGAAAAAAGAAAAAAGAAAGAAAAATAGATTTAATAAAACAAATGGAAGGATTTAGAAATTTAGGAGGCAGTTTATGTTAATGGAAACAGCATCATAAAAACTGGAAAATCACACCCTCATAGAAACACAAGGGGGGGGGGATAAAATAAGGAGTTCCTGGGTGGTGGGGGAAATGGGATAATAGGATAAAATTTGAAATGTAAATATTATAACCAATTTAACAAGGGGGGAGAAAGAAAAGTTGTTAGAACCAACATCTTTAAAAAAATGTCAGCCCTCTAAGAAAAAAAATTTTTTTTCTTGATACTAAAACTTGTTCTGAGAATTGTATATTACAGAATACACAGCCTTGGTGTATCTACTCATCAAGCAAAATGAGCAGACCTGCTCAAACCTCTGATGTCCTGGAATTCCATCTGGATGCAGTGAAGACACAGCGTCAGAGGCTTATCAATTTACTCTCCCCCCCCACCCCTCTTCTAATATCTCAACACCCATAATCAGCTTGAAGAAGTTAAAAAAGAGTCAGCGCCCCTATTCCCTGGGCTTGGGGACTAAGGTGTTTAATATTGAGCTGTCTTTCTAGGGAAAAGTAGTGGTTTTGTTGGAACAGGGAGGATTAGCTAGGATTTATGGCATAGCCATAACCTATTGGTAGAAATCTGAATAATTAGCATCAAGATGAAGTTATAATTTCTTAAATGATACAGAATTTACTTGGATTTCAAATTTAAGGTTTTCATTGGTATGAGCTTCTTATTGATATAAAAGTGAAATGAATATTGATACTCTCATGGGCATTGTGCCTGTATAACACATTTAGGAATACAAGGCTTAGACCCAGTTCTTCTTTAACTTTTTTAACTGATTTGGGACTGTTAGCCTGTGAGTTAAGGAACTATAGCAAATTCATGACTTTGAGTTTATTGTTAGGGTGTTTTCTATATTTTATTTAGAAATAGCTGAGAGGAGTTAACAGACAATAGTCCAGGTTACCTTACATGGTTAGTTGGATTTCAAAACGTCAGAAATCCATAGAATTGATGCCACAAATATTTATATATTAATGTTCATTTTGATTAGAGACCTGTCTGCTCCTGACAGCTTCATGTCTTGGATTCTAAGAAGAAGTTGAGCATCCTTGGAGTTACTCCAGTTGTGGTGAGACAGCCACTAGGCAAGAATTGCCTCTTTCCATCTACAGACAAATTATTGTCCAGAAAAGAACACACTTGCAGAATAGTCGACTGATTATATCTGCCTAGACAGAGTAATCAGCCCTTAATAATTCTGCATCACTAAGATCTGTCAGATGATTCTGGGCCAGAAGGCTGAAGATTTGATGTTCCAACATTTGGTAGTATAGGGGCTATCCAGGTGTTCAGCAGTCTCTATAAATTGGCTAAGTTTTAGAAGCTATGCTTAGTGCTTCCCATAACTTCAGTTAACTCAGTCATTATGGATTTCTGATGGGGTTGAAGAACTATAGTCTCATAGCCAATCCTGGCTATTTACTTTGAGAGAAAAGATCTGAGTGGATGGTTTTCAGCTGACATTCATTCTAAAGCCAAGAAAAAAGCCAGGTTCAAAACTAAGTGTTTTAGTCAAGAGAGACGACAGAGGTTCTGGTTAGACAACAAAAGGATGGGCTGGGTATTAAGACTATCTTGTACCTCACTGGTACAAATAGGAATAATTATGCTCTAATTGTATTTTGAGAGAAAAGTTTTATTTTAACAGGAAGGGTGATATGTAGGAGGAGCTAAGGGGGAAGGAGCACCGAGAGGAAGAGATGGAGTAAGGAGAGGAGAAGATGAAGTAGAGGAGAAGCTAGGTGATGAGAGAGAGAAAGAGAGAGAAAGAGAGAGGGGGCATGGAGGCAGAAGTTCACATGTCTCCACCAGTTAAAGATAGTTGATATATCTAGGTTGGGTATTGGGTTACACTTCTGATTGAGCATTACCATACTTATAAAGCCTTTGATTAACATTTAAAAAAATGTATAAAAGCAAAAAGGGAAAGGGGGCACAGGATAGGGGTTTTCTAGGGAGGGGAAATGGGCAAAGGGGATAGCATCTGAAATGTAAATAAAATATCCAATAAAAAAATTAAAATTGAAAAAAAAAGAAAGAAATCATCAACTGAGTGAAATAAGCCAGACTTACCTCAAAACTCATTTTCCCCATACATACATATATATATGACATAGGTTAAAAATGATAAGATTGTATGTGTGTTTAGGTCACAAAACTAGGAAGTAGATCATGAGAGGACAGAAAAAGCTCTCAGGGGAGTGGGAATAAAGAAGGTAATATAATGAATGTGATAAGGAAATAGAAGAAGGTGGGACCAACTTGTAATTGGTTGAATAAAACAGAGGAAGAAAGGGAACAGTGAAAATGGGGGGAGAGTCATAGGAGAGGACCCTGGGGGAGGGTAACAAGTGAGAACAAAGTATAATGAGACCACAAAGAAGCTCACAACTTTGTATACTAACCTAAAACTTAATTTTTAAATAGGACTTTTTTCAAAAGCAAGACATTAAAATGTCCAAGAAGTTCATGAAGAACATCAGTAATCATTTGGATAATACAAATTTAAAGTACGGAAATGTCATCATCACACCTGTTAGAATCATGCAAAAAGACTGCAACCATTAGTGAGGGTGGAAAGAAAAGTTCACAACACTGTTAATGAACAAATTAGTACACTTATCATGGCAAAGATATACCTCAAAAAGCTAAATATAAAAAGCATAAGGTCCAGGAGTCCACTTCTCGATGTGTACACACAGACACACACACAGACACACACACAGACACGCACACAGACACGCATACAGACACGCACACAGACACGCACACAGACACGCACACAGACACACACACAGACACACACACAGACACACACACAGCCAAAGCAAATGAAATCAATCCCCTACAGCATATTCATAACACCCAAGACATATCATCAGCCTGAGTGTCCATCAGCACAGATAAAGAAAATCAGCTGTGTGTACATAAAGGATACCAAAAAGACAACCTTAACATCTGAAATAGCATGCATGAGCCTGCAATACTTTATGGTAAGCAGGACAGGCACCAAAAGACAACTCAAGATCATACTGACATGGGAAATCTAAAAAAAAATCTTCTGTCCTCATAAAAACAAAGAGTAGGAAGGTGGTTACCAGAGACGAGGGGCATCGAGAGGAATATGAGATTTTGTTCAAAGTTTATAAGTTTCACTTGGGAAGAGCAGTGAGTTTTTGAGATCTACTGTATAAAAGGATGGTAATAGGAAAGGATTTAGGTTTCAAAACTAGAAAAGGTATACATCAAAAGCTTGTTCACAGAATAGTAAGTGATATATGGCATCTTAACTAACTGGATTTATCCAGTCATCCATGCATGTAAATTAAAATACCATATTCTGCTACCTGGCTAGGGATTGTTCATTTAAAATGTTAATAATAAAAATACATGGAAACACTATTTTAGCAAGGTTAAAATTTCAAGTAGCAGGAAAAAAAAATCAACCACAATAGAGTTACCTCAGTAATAAACATTTGGTATAATGCTCTGTGTGTGTATCTGTGTGTGTGTGTGTGTGTGTGTGTGTGTGTGTGTGTGTGTGTGTGT
>JANHMN010000004.1:148056357-148084736 GCA_030674055.1 Rhabdomys pumilio
TGTGTGTGTGTGTGTGTGTGTGTGTGTGTGTGTGTGTGTGTGTGTGTCTGTCTGTCTGTCTGTCTGTCTGTCTGTCTCAAGGTAGAAAATTTACTGTTGAAGATGCTGCTATTTTATGGAGAATTGTACAATGAATACAAAATACACAATCACTAGCCTTTCTGCGTACCTGTACACGAAAACTTGTCTAGTCTTTTTAGTTGCAAATGAGCCACACAGCCTTAGAGCAATTATTTAATAGAATTACAAGTTAGTGGATTAACAGCTCTGTGCAGAATTTGTCGGGCCTCATTTGTTCTCATTAGCAATCATGCTTTAGATTCTTTGAGAAAATAGCTGAGTCCTCAAGACAACTGTGTAGAAGCCTGCGACAATGCTTTGCTCCTCTTTAAGGTACGCCTGAGGCATACAGAAACGAAGAAGGTGTGAGTAACAGGGCTTGGCCTCACTGCCCTGCCTCCAGAAAGGCTCTTCAAAAGGAAACTCCCAAAGAGCCCAGACCACTAAAGCTCAGAATTTTACAGAAATGTTTCATTTTAAACAGCTGCTAAACAGACCAGACAAGATCAGAAGTGAAACTCCTGATTAAAGAAAGATACGGTACAGCATATTTTCCAACATAAATCAAAGAAATATGATGATGAAGGCAGATCTGAATTGGGGTGACTTCTTTCTTAAGATATTTACTGATTTAATATCTCATTGACATGGTCTGAATTATGTCTATTCGAATTCAACATATTAAAGCCCTAAGTCAGCAGACCCCTATTTGGAAATAGAAGATAATAAAGGTACAGTGAGCTAGGGTGGGTCATGCCCTAACCTGTCTGAAGTCTCTATCAAAAGAGTAAGAGACAAGGGACTGTTAATTCTTCCCCCCTTGAACCCCTCTCCATACAAGCATTGAGAACACAGTCATATGCAACCAGGGACCAATCTGACCAAACGCCAAATTTTCCAACATCTTAATACAGGACTTCTAGTCATTATAATTTCTGGGAGATGAATTTCTGTTATTTGAGCCACATAGCCTGCGTTCCTTGCTTGCTGCGACCCTAGTACAGCATTACCCTCATACGCAAAATACTCCAGCGATTACTCCAACTAAGAGCAAGTGTTATTGAAAGCTGGTTTTATATCTACTCTTGGTAGTTGACATAACCTATGAAGTTTAAAATGCCACTACTAACCAGGAATGGTCTTGTTGATTAGTCACAATTTTTCCATGGCAAGAATTATTTCAATGAGTGAAATTATGAAATTGTAGAATTTACACATGATACGCAGAATATTCAAGGACTGTGGAGAAACTATGTCTTGATGCCATTTTCCAAGTGAGGTGACTACAAAACAGTGTTGAAATAGATTCTTAGGAATAACCAACTCATTATAAAGAAAATTACAATAGTCTGTCACAGATGGAGAAAGTTGAAGACAATGCTCACTGGAGAAGGTTGCATCAGTGAGAGCTGGAACTTAAAAGTTTATGATAGAGGGGTGGATCATAGGCTGTGATTGACACATATGATGAGCACAACAATCTATGAATGATATTGATTCAAGGCAGCTGCTGAGAAAAAAAATTGACCCGGTGGGTAGAACAACAACCTTATAGTTCACAATGCCCATATTATGTATGAAAGCATACCCTGTAATACACCTGCATTTCATCTCTTGGGTAAGGAGAGAAAAGAATGATACCTACCTTTAATCATTAGAAGGCATACTTGCAAGTTCTTTCACTGTAATGAAACCCCTGAGGTAGTTGACTTATTTCGTTCCATGGTTCAGAAAGCTCCTATCCAAGAATGAGCCACCTCACTCAGTGCTCTGACCTCTGGAAGAGGTACCACATGGCAATGGTGAGGAGGCTGTGGTAAGCCAAACTGCTCACCTCATAAACCAGGAAGAAAGAAGCAAGAACAGGAGGCAGAAATTGGGGTCACATTCCTCCAGTCAAGAGTAAGTCCCCAGTAACCTAGGGGCTTCCTCAAAGCCTGAAAGCATCTTCCAGCAGTACCACCCTGTAGACTAACGTTTTAATGCACCGTGCTATGGGAGGTATTCAGCATTATCCATAATACATCAGGTATTAATGCATTTACCTGTCACTGACATTTCCATTTAAAATTCAACACAATAACCAACTTCCCCTTTATAATTTCCAGAGGAAATCAGAAACTTGAGGGTCAAATCACTTGGTAGCTAATTATACTGTGGTTCAAGGGGTAAAGCAAAGATCCATTTGTTGACATGATCTATTCTGAATGACTGGAGATATCTGCAAGATGCTGCTTTCACTGTCTATGTCACACACAGAGATGTATATTAATGAGTTTATTAAGTTTTTACTTAATTGGTCTAATACATTTTTGTTGGTGTTTCTGTTGCTGTTAAAAAAAAAACAATTTTATAGTCCTGTCCAGACTTTTGCTATTGCTGCCAATAGTGACAGGGATTTTTTCCTCTCCAATGCTCTCCTAGAACTGACTAGTGATTTCACTGTGTTTCACCACATGAACACAAGTCCAAGTTTTAAAAGCAGATACACCACTTACATTAGTATTAGTCTCGCTAAACAAAACAAACACTAGGTCTCTGAGATGACTCAGTGGGTAAGGGCACTTGTCCCTAAGCCTGACAAGCTGAGTTCCATCCTTGAGAGATACATGGTGGAAGGAGAGAACCAGCCTTCAAGGTTATACTCTGGCATTCAAACACGCACTATGGCACTAAGTGCCTGTAGTAACAATTTTGGTTTCTTTAAAAACATAAATGTTATAGGGATTTTGTTTTAAATCCAGGTGTGGGATATGAGGTTGCTTCAGATTGTCCACAGCAGCAGATTAGGATTTGCCTTGTGAAAAACAGACAGGTTCAAAACTAAGTGTTTTAGTTAGGAGAGACGACAGAGGTTCTGGTTAGTCAACAAAATGATGGAATGGGTATTAGGATTATCTTGTACCTCACTGGTACAAATAGGAATAATTATGCTCTAATTGTATTTTGAGAGAAAAGTGTTATTTTAACAGGAAGGGTGATATGTAGGAGGAACTAAGGGGGAAGGAGCACCGAGAGGAAGAGATGGAGTAGGGAGAGGAGAAGATGGAGAGGAGAAGCAAGGTGATGAGAGAGAAAGAAAGAAAGAAAGAAAGAAAGAAAGAAAGAAAGAAAGAGAAAGGGGGGCAGGGAGGCAGATGTTCACGTGTCTCCACCAGTCAAAGACAATTTATATATCTAGGTTGGGCATTGGGTTACACTTCTGATTGAGCATTACCAAACTTATAAAGTCTTTGACTGACATTTAAAAAAAATGTACAAAAGCAAAAAGGAAAAGGGGGCATAGGATAGGGGTTTTCTCTAGGGAGGGGAAATGGGGAAAGGGGATGGCATCTGAAATGTAAAGAAAATATAAAAAAAAGAAAGAAAGAAAGAGAGAACAAAAGAAAGAAAGAAAGAAAGAAAGAAAGAAAGAAAGAAAGAAAGAAAAAAGAAAGAAAAGGGAAAAAAGGATTTGCCTTGTGCTCTGGTGTGGGCATGATTTTGCAAGCCGCAGAAAGTTTTGGCTTTTGGAATTCTGAGAACTCTTGAGAAGGTATAAAAGTGCTGCAGCCCAACGAGGGGCTCTAACAGCTTTGCTGATCCTCCTGCTGTTGCTGGTTGCCCATTTCTGGTTACCTGTTGCTGCTTGCTGGTTGCTAGTTGCAGGTTAGAGATATCCTGATGACAAAGACCAAAACTGCTTGAAGGAACTTGATGTCCCTAATCAGAAGGAAGTAGTCTAACTATATCAATGCCCCCAATTCCTCTAGCCTTCTTTTTCTCCTACCTAGTGATGGGGGCGTGGAAGGCAGGTGAAGGGTGGTAGACATAGGACCACATAAAGTAGTAAAATGTTTGGCTACAAGTGCCCATATACATACACATGAAAACACACAAAAACAATTAGTCATGAAAAAAATGAAGCAAACGTTCCCAACCAGATTTTGCGACTTTATCTGTCATACCAAGAAGCCTTATCAGAAAGCTTCCTTTGTATAAACAGATGCACCAACAACAGAGAGCCACAAGCCAGTGTCCTCTTGGGAGCTATACCTCAACACAACCAATGTTCAGATGCAGAGAACACAGAGCCATCATACTGATCCTGGGAACTCCTTGGAACAAGTCTTGCTTTCAACTCCACCCCAACACAGCCTGGCAAACATTCATTTTAGCAATTTCACAGAAAGTATTTTGGCATAAAATATCTCTTCAATTAAGTTTTTTTTACAACATAGATTGAGTAGCTTAGTAAAACATTCCCTTCAGTTGATCTAGCTCTGCTGTCAGAACAATCTCTGTTTTATGTTTCAGCTTCTTCCACACAACATATTTCACGTGTGTTGTGGACACGCAGCTACAATGAGCATCATATGGACCCTGTTCTAGTTACTGGGAAGAAACCAGAAATGCAAAGCTAATCGTAATAGAGGACTGAGCTTTCAAATATAATTTTTAAACACTGCATTGTTCTTGAAAATGATAGACCTTTCAATGGGATGTTATATGAAAGACGGTCGACCTAACTAAGGAGCTCAAATCACACAGAAATTTCATCTCATGATATATACTGTGTTTGTGAGGATGATCCTATAAAATTGAATCATGATTGAGGCTATTACGTCTTAGCTTCTCTTGCATACACCTAATGTCTGTACAATGACAAAATTGCCTAATAACACATTTCCAGAACAAATCTCTGTAGATAGGCATTGTGGGACTGTTTCTTAGTATTTGCCATCATTGTAAATAGCAAAGGTTGAGGGCTACTTCTAAAAAAATAAAAAATAAAAAATAGTGGTGACTTACACAAATAGAATTCTGTCCCACAGAATGAAGATGGAAAGGCAGAGAGACCAGAACCAGTCAATACCACTTTAGAGTTGTAAAACTCTGAAGCTTTGTCACCCTGCATACACAAACTCTATTGTTATGCTTATCCTGTCCACAGAGAGTGACCCCTTAGCTTCCTCTCTGGAACCCTAGTGAAGGGTTAATTAGTTGAATGCCCCCTTTTAGGAGAACAGTTGATGCTTTCCTGGCAACTTAGTCCAAAAGATTCCACTCATCTCATTACCCACAATTAACAGCATGGGGATCTAGACCTATAAATGGCTAGACATGGGGAGACAGATGAAGATTCTATTAGCTGTGGAAAATGGTGAGAAGCAAATGCTTCCCACGGTAAATACATCATCCTCCTCAAAAATAAATCTGTAGGACAACCTGACTTAATTAAAAATTTTTCTTTACTATAACTAGTGTGTGTGTGAGAGAGAGAGAGACAGAGAGAGAGAGAGAGAGAGAGAGAGAGAGAGAGAGAGAGACAGAGACAGAGAGAGAGAATGAATAGTGTGTCTTCATGCTACAGAGCACATATAAAAGTTAGAGAAAAATTGCCAGGGTCAGCTCTCTTCTTCCTCCATGGGTTCCCAGGTTCACACTCAGGTTGGCAGGCTTGTGCAGCAGTAGCTTTGACTTGCTGAGCCATGTCTCTTGCTCCTCAATATATCACATTGTTAGGTATATAATACTTCTAGTTAAGTAAACCAATAATAAAATAATATTCTAATGCACTTGAAAAACTTGAAAAGAATATTGAGGGTACTCAGACACATAAACAGATTATTTCTCTGGTTTATTTTGTTGTTAATTTATTATTTATTCACTTTACATCACAATCGTAGCAACCACCTCCTCCCAGTTCCACCCTTACTGTGGCCTGCGCAACCGTCTCGCAGGCAAGAACGCACGCGGGCACCAGGATCCTTCTGCAGCAAGCGTTTATTGCTATGAAAGGAGGAAGAGAGAGAGCCCCAAGATGGCACTGCTTTATATACACCCTAGGGTGGCATGGACATATCTGATTGGCTGCTTGCTCAAAACCCTGTATGACGCCTGGGGCTGGGCAGTGACTTGGCGCGCTTTCACCACTTGCACATGCGCAATTTACTTGTTTACCCACGGGAGCGCTGGGTGCCAGTGCCATCTTGTAATGGCAAATGCTGTCACAGCTCGCCGCGGCTCTCTACACCTTACAAATCCCTCCCCCGTTATCCCCTCCCCTTCTCCTTAGAAGCCACCCTTGGGTACCACCACACCATGGGACATCAAGTTAAAGCAGACTTAAGCACATCCTCTCCCAATGAGGTCCAGCCAGGCAGACCAGCTAGCTAGGGGAAGGGGATCCAATAGCAGGCAACAGAGTCAGAGACAACCCCCAATCAAATTGTTAGGAGACCCACATGAGACCAGGCTGCACATCTGTTACAAACATGTAGGGAATCTAAGTCTAGCCCTTGCATGTTCTTTGGTTGGTGGTTCAATGAGCCCATGTGCCCAGGCTAGTTGACTCTGTATGTTTTCTTGTGGTACTCTTGACCCCTCTGGCTCCTTCAGTCCTACTCCCAACTGTTCCACAAGACTCCTTGAGCTCTGCTGATGTTTGGTTGTGGGCATCTGCATCTGTTTCAATCCACGACTGGATGAAGACTCTCAGTTGAGTTCTTAACTGTATTTACTTCTGCAAACTCTTTCTCCTCTCCAAATCAGTACATTAAACCACCCAACAAATTCATCCTATCTTAGTTTTCCAACTGTCTTTCCCCCTACAGATCAAACCCAGGAAGGGCCTCAAGTATGTTGGCCAAGGGCTCTACCACTGAGCTCTTTCCCCAGCCTACTTTGTCGTTATTTTACTTAGAGATGGGGTTCACTAAGTTGCCCAAACTGGCCTTTAATTCATTCAGTAGCCCAGGTAAGCCCTGAGTTTATGATCCACCTGAGGATGGGAATATCAGCCTATGCCACCAGTCCCAGACAAACCATCATTTCTTTTAAATTACCTCTTCTATGGCTAGTCTGCCTTCACCAAATATTCCCACCTACCCCTATTACTCTTCACTACATCATAATATGCCACTTGTCCTCAGCTCTCCACTGCAGACTTTAAATGAAGTCATCTCCTAAATGAAGCAATACTGTTTCATCTTTTTTTACCTGCCTGTGATATTTAAAACCATAACATCCTCTGGTGAAGCCTTCCATACTCATCATGCCATTTTCCTGGAAGACCATGAACCTGGAAGTTCATGGCCTTGTGATTCAGACTCAGACTTCATCCCATGCCTCTGGGTCCAGGGATGCATGTGCTCTCACATAAAGTGGCACAGCATTTGCAAATAACATACTACACATTCTTTCTGTTCCTCAAGTCAGCTCTAGGCCACTTACGCTACCTAACATGTCTTAGGGTGACATAAATAGCTCTAGCACTTTATCATTTAAGAACTAATAACAAAAGAAAAGTCTGTACACATTGAGTACAGATGTCATTTTCCTGATTCAGATATTTCTGACTCAGTGTTGGTTGGTGGGCTCCAGATGTGGAATCTAACGCTACAAAATTCTGAGTGTCTTGTTTACTCTTCCCACACAGTCAGTAATGAGAAAATCATTTAAGCAACCTGTACTTCTGTTTTCTCATTTGCAGGAAAAGGACAAACAGTACTAACTACTTCATGGGGTTGCTGTGAGGGAATCAATTAGATAGTCCATTAAAAGGATTTAACACAGGAACTAACACAGTTGGTGTTCTACAACTCACTAATAGTTCTTAACTGTGATTCTTCTCCAGCATATTCCGACCCTTCTAGAATGCATGGAAATCTGTGCACTGACTGGTAGAACACCATTAAAACATGCTCACATGGTTCTGACAACAGCCTTGTGCAGAGCTTGTTTTGGAACAAGTTCATAATAACAATAACTCCATATGGGCTCATGTGATTTTTCCCAGTAATTCATCTAGTTTTCAGATTCTAACAAATTTCTACCCAAACCATGGAAATTGCCCCTGAAAGCTGAAAGTCATTAGAGGTCCAAAACCCTTCCTCATGACTGTTTTCAAGGTAAACAGTTTCCTTGTTTTCTGTTCTTGGAAAATAATGCAAATATAAGAGTTCATTTTTACTGATTTCTTATTGGTTCATTTCTACTTGGGGGGAATCATATTTGAAAACTAATTTTCTCAAACAAATTTTCAAGTCCCCTGATTTTCTCTTGCCAGTAAGTTTGACAAGCATGCTTCCTGATGAGCAGAGGAGAAGGGAAGACTTGATCAGGGGGTTCTCACTCTCACTCTATGTCCACATTGGCAAACGAATCAGAGCCCTGTCGAATCCATTTGCTCACCTTCCATGAATCTACTTAACTAACTCACTAGCCAGACAACTTCATTTTTTAAATTTATAGACAAAGAAAATGTGTGGGCCTCTCTCCCAGATCTGAGGCCTGGTGCAGACCTGCGCCTGGTCCGCTCCTTCCTGGACACCAGACTCCTCCAGAGACATCCTAGAGGGCCCACTGAACCCAGAGTGGTAGGTAAAAAGAATCAAACACTACCCTACGCTCATACCAGGGTGCAGGGAGTGCTCAGATTCCAGCAGAAACCCAAACCCACCACTACGGAGTGGCACTCCCCTTCAACCCCTCTCCGGGATCTGAGGCCTGGTGAAGACCTGTACCAGGTCCGCTCCAGTGTGGACACCGGACTCCTCCCAAGACAACCTAGAAGGTCCACTGAACCCAGAGTGGTAGAGGGTCCACTGAACCCAGAGCAGCAGAGGTACCACTGAACTCAGAGTGGCAGAGGAACAACTGAACTCAGAGCGACAGACAACATATCCCGAAATATCTTAGAGGAACCACTGCACTCAGAGCAGTGGACACCGTATTCTGAAACATGCTAGAGGAGACACTGCACTCAGAGCAGTGGGCACCTGATCCTGAGACATCCTAGAGGAAACAATGCACCCAGAACAGCAGACACCTAGCTGGTCTGCTACCTTGGAGGCACCATATCCTGAGGCATCCTAGAGGTACCACTGTACTCAGAGCAGCTGGAGAAGATGAAAGAGACATCTGGACCCCTAGGAGATCAGAAACAAGCATGATAACTGGAAAGGCAGGCTTCAGACAGAGACAGTGGGTACAGGTAGCACTAGAGTTAACCAGATGGCGAAAGGCAAGCGCAAGAACGTAAGCAAGAGAATCCAAAGTTACATGGCATCATCAGAACCCAGTTACCCCATCATAGCAAGCCCTGAACACCTCATCACACCAGAAAAACAGGATTCAAAATTAAAATCACTTCTCATAATGATGATAGTGGACTTTAAGAAGGACATAAATAACACTCTCAAAGAATTTAAGGAGAACACTAGTAGACAGATAGAAGCCCTTAAAGAAGAAACACAAAAATCCTTTAATGAATTGCAATAAAACACAACCAAAAAGGTGAAGGAATTAAACAAAACCATCCAAGATCTACAAATGGAAGTAGAAACAATAAAGAAATCACAAAGGGAGACTACCCTGGAGATAGAAAACCTAAAAATTCAATCAGGAGTCATAGACACAAGTATGACCAACAGAATATAAGAGACAGAATAGAGAATCTCATGTGCAAAAGATACCATGGAAAACATTGACACAACTGTCAAAGAAAATGCAAAATGCACAAAGCTAATAGTCTAAAACATGCAGGAAATCCAAGACACAATGAAAAGGCCAAACCTAAGGATAATAAGTATAGATGAGGGGGAAGAATCCCAACTTAAAGGACCAGTAAATATCTTCAACAAAATTATAGAGGAAAACTTCCCTAACCGAAAGAAAGAGATGTCCATAAATATACAAGAAGCCTACAGAACTCCAAATAGTTTAGACCAGAAAAGAAATACCTCCCACCACATAATAATCAAAACATCAAATGTACAAAACAAAGAAAAAATACTAAAAGCAGTAAGGGAAAAAGGTAAAGTAACATATAAAGGACGACTTATAAGAATTACACCAGACTTCTCACCAGAGACAATAAAAGCCAGAAGATCGTGGACTGATATCATACAGGCCCTAAGAGAACACAAATGCCAGCCCAGACTACTATACCCAGCAAAACTCTCAATCAATATTGATGGAGAAACCAAAATATTCCAAGACAAAACCAAATTTACACAATATCTTCCCACAAATTCAGCACTTCAAAGGATAATTGGTGGAAAACCCCAACACAAGGAGGGAAACTACAACCTAGAAAAAGCAAGAAAGTAATCTTCAAATTACCCTAAAAGAAGGTAGCTATACAAACATAACTCCACTGCCAATAACAAAAATAACAGGAAACAACATTCATTTTTCCTTAATATCTCTTAATATCAATGGACTCAACTCTCCAATAAAAAGATGTAGACTATCAAACTGGATACATAAACAGGACCCAACATTTTGCTGCATACAAGGAACGCACCTTTGTGAAAAAGAAGGACACTACCTCAGAGTAAAAGGATGGAAAACAATCTTCCAAGCAAACGGTCCCAAAAAACAAGCTGGAGTAGTGATTGTAATATCAAATAAAGTCGTTTTTCAACCAAAAGTAATCAAAAAAGATAAAGAAGTAAACTTCATATTCATCAAAGGAAAAATGTACCAAGAGGAACTCGAAATTCTGAACATCGATGCCACAAATGCAAGGGCACCCACATATAAAAAAACAACTTTACTAAAGCTTAAAGCATATATTGCACCTCACACAATAATAGGGGAGATTGCAACACCCCACTCTCAAGTATGGACAGATTATGGAAACAGAAACTAAACAAAGACACAATGAAACTAACAGAAGTTATGAACCAATTGGACTTAACTGACATCTATACAACATTTCATCCTAAAACAAAAGAATATACCTTTTCTCAGCACCTCATGGTACCTTCTCCAAAACTGACCATATAAATGGTCACAAAACAGGCCTCAACAGATACAAAAAGATTGAAGTAATCCCTTGTACCCTATCTGACCACCATGGACTAAGACTCGTCTTTGATATGGACAAAAACAATCGAATGTCCACATACCCGTGGAAACTGAACAATGTTCTACTCAATGATAACATGGTCAAGGAAGAAATAAAGAAAGAAATTAAAGACTTTTTGGATTTAAATGAAAATGAGGAAACATCAGATCAAAATTTGTGGGACTCCATGAAAGCAGTACTGGGAGGAAAAATCATACCTCTAAGTGCCCACAAAAAGAAAATGGAAAGAGCATACATTAACAACTTGACAGCACACCTGAAAGCGTTAGAACAAAAAGAAGCTAATATACCCAAGAGGAGTAGACGGCAAGAAATAATAAAACTCAGGGCTGAAATCAACCAAGTTGAAACAGAAAGAACTATAAAAAATATAAGCAAAACCAGGAGCTGGTTCTTTGAGAAAATCAACAAGATAGACAAACCCTTAGCCAGACTAACCAAAGGGCACAGAGACAGTACTCAAATTAATAAAATCAGAACGGAAAAGGGAGACATAACAACAGAAACAGAGGAAATTAAAAAATTGGTCAGATACTACTACAAAGGCCTGTACTCAACAAAATTGGAAAATCTGGATGAAATGGACAGTTTTCTAGATAGATACCAGGTACCAAAGTTAAACAAGGAGCAGATAAACCATCTAAACAGTTGCATAACCCTTAAAGAAATAGAAGCAGTCATTAAAAATCTTGCCACCAAAAAAAGTCCGGGGCCAGATGGTTTTAGTGCAGAATTCTATCAGACTTTCCAGGAAGACCTCATACCAATTCTCTTCAAACTATTCCATAGAATAGAAACAGAAGGAACACTACCCAATTTGTTCTATGAAGCTATAATTACTCTCATACCTAAGCCTCACAAAGACCCAACAAAGAAAGGGAACTACAGACCAATCTCTCTTATGAATATTGATGCAAAAATATTCAATAAAATTCTCACAGCCCAAATCCAAGAACACATCAAAACAATCATCCATCATGATCAAGTAGGCTTTATCCCAGAAATGCAGGGATGGTTCAATATTCAAAAATCCATCAATGTAATCAACTACATAAATAAACTCAAAGAAAGAAAAAAAACATGATCATCTCACTAGATGCTGAGAAAGCATTTGACAAAATTCAACATCCCTTCATGTTAAAAGTCTTGGAAAGATCAGGAATTCAAGGTCCATACCTAAACATAGTAAAAGCAATATACAGCAAGCCAGTAGCCAACATCAAACTAAATGGAGAGAAACTGGAAGCAATCCCACTAAGATCAGGGAGGCTGCCCACTCTCACCCTACCTATTCAATATAGTACTGCAAGTCCTAGCTAGAGTGATTAGACAACAAAAGGAAGTCAAAGAGATACAAATAAAAAAGGAAGAAGTCAAAATTTCACTATTTGCAGATGATATGATAGTCTACTTAAGTGACCCTAAAATTTTCACCAGAGAACTCCTAAACGTGATAAACAACTTCAGTAAAGTGGCTGGATATAAAGTTAATTCAAACAAATCAGTAGCCTTCCTATACTCAAAAGATAAACAGGCTGAGAAAGAAATTAGGGAAATGACACCCTTCACAATAGTTACAAACAATATAAAATATCTTGGAGTGAACCTAACCAAGCAAGTGAAAGATCTGTATGACAAGAACTTCAAGTCTCTGAAGAAAGAAATAGAAGAAGATCTCAGAAGATGGAAAAATCTCCCATGCTCCTGGATTGGCAGGATTCATTTAGTAAAAATGGCCATCTTGCCAAAAGCAATCTACAGGTTCAATGCAATCCCCATCAAAATTCCAAATCAAATTTTCCTAGAGATAGAAAGAGTAATTTGCAAATTTATTTGGAATAACAAAAAAAAAACAGGATAGCGAGAACTATTCTCAACAATAAAAGAACTTCTGGGGGAATCACCATCCCTGACCTCAAACTGTACTACAGGGCAACAGTAATAAAAACTGCATGGTATTGGTACAGAGGCAGGCAGGAAGATCAATGGAATAGAATTGAAGATCTAGAAATGAGCCCACAAAACCTATGATCATTTGATCTTTGACAAAGGAGCTAAAACCATCCAGTGGAAAAAGGACAGCATTTTCAGCAAATGGTGCTGGTTCAACTGGAGGTCAACATGTAGAAGGATGCAAATCAATCCATTCTTATCTCCTGGCACAAAGCTCAAATCCAAGTGGATAAAAGACCTTCACTTACAACCAGATACACTGAAACTACTTGAAGAGAAGGTGGGAAAGACCCTCAAATACTTAGGCACAGGGGAAAAGTTCCTGAACAGAACACCAATGGCTTATACTCTAAGATCAAGAATTGACAAATGAGACCTCATAAAATTGCAAAGCTTCTGTAAGGCAAAGGACATTGTCAATAAGACAAAATGACAACCAACAGATTGGGAAAAGATCTTAACCAATCCTACATCCAATAGAGGGTTAATATCCAAGATATACAAAGAACCCAAGAAATTAGACTCCAGACAATCAAATTACCCTATTAAAAAATGGGGTACAGAGCTAAACAAAGAATTCTCAACAGAGGAAACTCGAATGGCTGAGAAGCACCTTAAGAAATGCTCAACATCCTTAGTCATCAGGGAAATGCAAATCAAAACAACCCTGAGATACCACCTCACACCAATCAGAATGGCTAAGATCAAAAACTCAGGTGATAGTAGATGCTGGTGAGGATGCGGAGAAAGAGAAACACTCCTCCACTGCTGGTGGGATTGCAAGCTGGTACAACCACTCTGGAAATCAGTCTGGCAGGAAAACTGGACATAGCATTACCTGAGGATCCAGCTATACCACTCCTGGGCATATACCCAGAATATGCCCCAACATATAACAAGGACATATGCTCCACTATGTTCATGGCAGCCTTATTTATAATAGCCAGAAGCTGGAAAGAACCAAGATGTCCCTCATCAGAGGAATGGATACAAAAAATGTGGTACATTTACACAATGGAGTATTACTTAGCTATTAAAAATAAGGAATTCGAGAAATTTTTAGGTAAATAGATAGAACTAGAAATTATCATCCTGAGTGAGTTAACCCAATCACAAAAGAACACACATGGTATTTACTCACTGATAAGCAGATGTTAGCCCAAAAGCTTGGAATAGCGAAGACTCAACCCACAGACCACATGAAGCTCATGAAGAAGGAAGACCAAGTGGGGATGCCTCAGTCCTACTTAGAAGGAGTAACAAAAATACTAAAGGGAACAAATATGGAAACAAAACATGGGACAGAAACTGAAGGAGGGGCCATCTGGAGACCATTCCACCTGGGTATCCATCCCATGTACAGTCACCTAAGCTAAACACTGATGTGGATGGCTGGAAGTGCATGCTGTCAAAAACATGATATAGCTGTCTCCTTAGAGGTCTGCCAGAAACTGACACATTCAGAGGACGATGCTCACAGCTAACCACTGATCTGATCAAGGGTTTCCCCATGGAGAAGTTAGAGAGAAGACTGAAGGAGCAGAAGGGGTTTGTGACCCCATGAGGAGAGCAACAATACCAACCAACCAGAGCTCCCCAGGGTCTAAACCACCAGCCTGGGAGCACATAGGGAGGGACCCATAACTCCAGCTGTATATGTAGGGGAGGATGGCCTTGTTGGGCATAGATAGGAGAGGAGATTCTTGGTCCCATGAGTGTAGGGGGGGAATGAGGGTGGGGAGGGGGTAGTGGAGGTGGGGGGTAGGCAGGGACACAGCCTCATAGAAGCATGAGGAAGGGGGATGGGATAGGAGGTTTCTGGGTGGTGGGAGGAAGTGGGGTAAGGGGATAAAATCTGAAATGTAAATATAATATACAATTAAAAAGAAAGAAAGAAAGAAAGAGAGAGAGAGAGAGAAAGAGAGAGAGAGAGAGAGAGAGAGAGGAAACCTCAATTGAGAATGTGGTCTCCTTCGATTGCCCTGTGGACAAGTCTGTGCTATATTTTCTTGATTGATGTGGGAGGGCCCAGCTCCCTGTGGGAAGTACCACCCCTGGGCTTGTGGTTCTGGTGCTATAAGGAAGTAGGCTGTGCAAGTCTTGAGGAGCAAGCCAGTAAGCAGCATTCCTCCACGGTTCCAACTTCAGTTCCTGTCTCCTCGTTCCTACCCTGACTTCCCTTCATGCTGGACTACAAACGAAAGCTAAAATAAATCCTTTCTTCCCCCCCCCAAAAAAAAAGAAAAAAGAAAATGTGTGAATTCTCTGAAACATTTGCTGAAGCTAAAAGTCACCATTCCTGACTCATTTTACCACTTATACAAATGGGGACTGGTGCTTTATCAGAAATAAATTCAAATTTTTTAAAACACCAGAAATATGTCATGGTAGTGAAATTTAGGTGGTTTCTAATTCCCTTCATAAATCAGTGCAAATTTGTGAACTAACATCATCAGAAATATATCTTAAAGCCTTACCCACAGCGTGTCCACAGTCCCCGGGCTTCTGTACGGAGCTAATAATCATGACCCAAGAGACAAAAGAGAAAGCAGGGCTAAGGACGCAGCCCTGTACCCCTGTGCGATTTGGAGGGGGACTTTGTAAATTCAGAACACAAGGTCATTGTCCTCTACATAGTGAGTTTGAAGCTAGCCTAAGGTGCATAGGACTGTGTCTGGACAAAACAAAAAAAGCAAGGAATCGGGGTCAGGCTTTGGCAGAGTACTCTAGACATTTTAAAGCAGAACAAAATAAAATAAACATTTTCTTCCCTGAAAACAGCAAAGAATGTATTTGGCAAAAAGGCAATTAAAATTTTGTATCATGTTTCAGCTGTTTAAAAGCAAAGATAATCTCTATTTGAATCAAATTTTATAAACAACTCTAAATAGCCTAATTTTTCAAAGCAGTTATTTCCTCTTGGATAAATTACAGTACCTGTGGTGGTATCAAAGTTGCCCCTGCCTAAGTAGACACTAGAAGTCATTATGGTGCTGAATAACTGGACTTTTTCATTTGTAACAGGATAAGAATCTTGTAATATACATATGTTCACTCACAATAAAACCTTAATACCAACAGATGTCAGCAGGGGATAATTTATCACAGTTCACAAGGTACTTTTCTTATGCAATTCATCTCGTTGAATTAATTCTCCAGGAAATTCTGACACAGAGCACACTGATATGAAACCACGATAAAGCATTTCTCCAGCATGTCATAAATATCAAAGGCACAGGCATACAATAGCAAGAAAATCTGATATAATGAGCGATGCCTTTGTTGTCAGAAGCATCCACAGGCAGGCTCAGGAGATGGCTCAGTGGATAGAGCACTTGCCCCTTAACCCAGAGAAACTGAATTTAAAGCTGAAGGCTATAGTGTGAATCTGTCATCCTGGTACCACCTCTCAGAGATGAGAGGAGGCAGGAAGATGCAAACAGGCTCAAAGGCCAGCCAGACTCGCATCTGTAGCAGCAAATGAGAGAACCTAACTTAAACAGGGTAGAATGCTAAAATCAACACCAAGAGTCTTATAAGTAATTTTAATTACTTTGTAGGTGATAATCACAGCAAAGTAATTTACATATTTTGGAGCAACATAAAACTAATAATTTACTTCTTCACACAGGGAAGAATTCTGAAAGTTCTAAATCTTATAAAACTCTTTGGGGAATTTTTTTTTTTTCAGAATTTCCTGGGAAGAAATAGGAAGAAAGAGAAGGCTGAGAGAGAATGAGGTACTTGTTTAAAATAAAGGAGGCTGGATGTGGTGCTACACACCTTTAATCCCAGATCTTGGAAGGCAGAGGCAGGTGGATCCCTGTGAGTTGGAGGCCAGGCAGGTCTACATAACGACTTTTATACTGACTTTCAGGCCAGCCAGAGGTAAACAGTGAGACCCTGTCTCAAAACAGAAAGAGGGTAGGGGAAGAGGGAGAGAGGAAAGAGGAGACAGAAAGGTGGAAGAGGGAGAGAAAAAGGGAGGAGGAGGGGGAGCGGAGCGATTGGGAGGAGAGGTTGAGGAAGGTAGGGCACACACAAACCACAAATCAGTGTACTAATGAAACACTGCCACCTAGTGGAATCAGAAGTCAGAGAAAAGTCTGAAAAGGACTGCAAGAATTCGAGGCACTTTTCAGTTTAAATAATAGGAGTTAATCTTCCAAACATGTGATACCTCAAGAAATCCTGCTGTACTTGTAGCAGAGGTGTTATTACCCCTTTCCTTGACTCTGATAATGGAGTCCATGTTTACTTAGTAGCAAAGCCTATGGCACTCTCCTCCCATCTCCCCTCGTTCATCCACAGGGCCACTTCTCAGGAGTCGGTGAGTCCTGCTCTTGTCCAGCGTGACCTCCACCTAGGGTTAGACTCAGATTCAGAGACAATCAAGGTTCCAGACATGCCCAACGTGTCTCCATTACACAGCCTGATCAAGAACTTCATTGACCTGAAAATTCTTGGAAGACTTCTATTATGTTCCTTAAAAAATCGTAACATGTTTCTAGTCCAGGGATAAGTGTATCTATTTTAATTTTTAAATGTTTTCTGTTTTCAAATGACTGATTTTTAAAAGTGGAGTTCTGAACACTGCCATTTTTGTCTGCTGTTACAAACTCAGCTCAGTGGCACGTGATGACACTGAAGAAGAGAAGACGGAGAACACTGAATACTTCAGTTAGATCCTGAAAAGTGACCTTCTCCAGTCTGTTCACTCATCTGCTGTTTAATGAAATTTCCAAGCATTGTTTTAGGCTTTAAGACATGCTGGGATGATACCATGTGTTTCCATATGGTAGAAAGATAATTATTTTAAATTATTTATTTAGATGTGATATGCTTATACCAGACATGCAGACAGAAAGAAGGTCTTTATAGTGCTGTGAGTATAGAGCCTGACTCTAAGATCCAATTTTTGCACGCATCACTGTATCACTACAGACCTGTCAGAACCACTCATGTCTACATCGTAGCAAGGTGGATTATTGTACATATATGCAAAATTGTAGCCAGTTGGGTGAGAGCATCAGGGCTTGTATGTACAGTGATGTCTAGAATCAATATACCACTTAACTAAGTCATAGACTTCCAAGGCTGAGTGATTGTCAACAGACAGGAAGTACACGATTCATACATACACAGAGATGTGATTTCCATACAATGCCAACTAGCCTCATAGCTCAGGAACATTTGCTCCAGCTGGAAGGGGACGAGGTGTCTCTTCTTTCTATTAACGTTGAAGGTTATGTCTCATACTGTAGAGTGAAAAATTATAAAGACCATTTTATGAAATATATATAGGCTTTTCCTTTACCCTGAGCAAAAGAATGCAGACTCCTGAAGGCGGAGCTGAATGTAAGATTTTAGGCCTTCATTGCCCCGAGATACTCCGGGTGGAAGGCATTATCCCTGAATCAGAGGACACTTGCTGGATTACATTCCTCAAGCCTCAGGGAAAAGAACCCACCTATGGGCTTGGGCGAGGAAAGCCCAAAGCAGGAAGACACATTCCTGACCACAAAAAGATGCAAGTCACCTAGGTGGGACTTCGACTAATGGGAGCAAGTGAGAAATAGTTTAACCTGAAATAGTCGGTAATAACATGGTGAGACTACATTCTTGAGAAGAATGAGTGTGCAGAGTGATTTTCACATGATCCTGTATCATTTAGGTTTGGGCTCCTCTGGAATGTTTTGCTATTCTTATGTTATGATTCCTTGACAACCCCTCACCCCCGTTCCCGCTCCCCTGGTTTGTGGTTTACCCCTTTAAAAACCCTCCTCAGACTGACTGGCTTTGTCAAACTGTACTCCTGTGAGAGTGTGCAGTTTGAGTGCTGGCTGCCAGCTCTCTTCCCTAATAAACCTCTGCTGATTGCATCCAGGTACGGTGTCTTGGAGTTTGTGGGTGTTCTCGACTTCCCGAGACTTGAGTAAGGGTCTCCCAAATCTGGGGGTCTTCAATACCAGAGGCTCTGATGAAAAAGTCCCATCAATACTGTCCAGGCACCAGATAGAAGGTGGAGATCTAGTCCTAGAGTGCCACTAATGGACCATGGCAGATGCACATAAGGATTCTTATTTACAAGGTTTATGGTGGGGAAGGGTGCATTTTCGATGAATCTGTGAGGTATGGTCTCCTATAACTTGGGAGCTTGCCTTGGCATCTTGAACCTCCTTCCTACATACTGGGATTACAGGCATGCAACACCAATCCTGGTTGCCTTTTTTTTTTTTTTTTTTGACTGAGAACGGGAAAGTTACGGTGATATTTTCTCAACAACTAAAATTAAATTTAAGGAGTGACGGGAACTAAGGACAAGAGCTTGAAGTCTGCGAGGTGACTGCAGGTTTAGGAAATTGAATTACCTATATTCTTTCAGCCCTGGACTAGGAGGAAATCATTTAGGCAGCAGTCTGAGACAGTAACCTGCCAAACGGTAACTATAAGCAGGTGACCCAAAGTGAATGAGACACAAAATGAGGGTAGCCAGTCTAGACATTTTGTTACCTCATGAGACCTTGTGTTTTTCTTCAGAAGCAGCTTCTATTCAAAGGTCTAAGAAATATTAAAGCATGAAATTTAGTGAAATTAACAGACTTTAGGTTGTATAACATTAGCCTTCTACTCACAGAATATCTAGTTTCCTTTCTTTAAACGGTTTAGTTTGGATTATGTCTTTCTACATCTTATTTCCAGTTTTATTGACTCATGCATGGAGTCTAAGTATCTTTTGTTGGACTCTAAGATCCAAAACCAGGGGACGCATTCCCCCAGAGACACTCACGGACGGGATTTGCTGCAATAACATGAGGTTTATTGATGATGTTAGCCAGTATACTGGGGTTCCCCTATAGGCAGACAAGAGGAACCTCAAGCCAACGCTGTGGGCAGCTTTTATACAGAGCTCACGAGGGCAACCACAAGGCTGACCTTCTCAGGTCCGGTCTATAGATGACTCAGATTCACACATTACTTTTATGACAATGAGTGTCTTCCATTTGCCCAGGTTTATTACATTAAGGGCTCAGTTTCCTGACCCCCTCCCATCCTGGGCCCCTCTCCTGGAATGTGTGCTCTGGGCTTTCCCTACCCGGAAGGTGGGTTCCCTTCCCTGTGGTCTGAGGAATGTTAATCAGCCTCGAACTTCCTCTTCTGAATGTTAATTTAGCAAGTGTCTTCTGACTCAGGAATAAAGTACTCCTCCTGGAATGTGTCTCCGGGCAGTGAATTCTAAGTTCAAACCTGAATTTTAAGTTCAAGCTGAGACCTGAATATTTCACGTTTGGTTCTTACACTTTCTCTAACAATAGAACCTCTTCATTCACAATCAAAAGGCAATCAAATCAAGTGAAAAATCTCCTATCCAAATTCACAAAAAGTAACACAGAAGGCACTTTACACATAGACACACACATGCTGAGTCCAGTTCAGCCACGTAAGCAATGGAATGACATGGTTCCTGCCCAAGGAACAAAACTAGCAGGATGTGGGCCTCCACAGGTGTTGATGGTTGCTGGGGCTGGAAGGCTTGCTTGTATAATACTGTACAAATTTTCATACTCCTCCTTCAAAAAATGTCCTCTCTGCCCAGGTTAATGACTCCATGATAATCAGAGACAGAGTCCAGGAGATTAGAGTGTATCTAATGTCTCAGCAAAAATGGTAAATGCTATGACCTTCAGGAAAGCCCTTAAGGTTGTGGCAAAGAACTGAAAATGTGAGTTCAAAAATATGTAATTTTTCAACTATGAAAAATATAAGGAAGCAATATGAATTATATGAGGAGTTTCACACACATAGAAAAAGCAGAAGCAACTGCAAAAGGAGCCAACTTGTCAGAAAGAGACTAAGGGGAAAGAGATAAAGAGATTTAGGGAGTGGTGACTGCAGGGCAAGGTTCCACCCAGCTAAGTTTACAAAGGCAGGTCGACCTCTGAACTCTTTTGCAAAGTCAAAAAAAAAAAATGTACTTGCACTCCTTTCCCTAAGAGTCAAGGAGTTTAAGGTCATGAAATGCTGATGTGTGGGATGGTCTAGAGGGAACCTGGAATAAATAACTGTACTCTAATTCCTAGAATTACTTAGAGAGCCAGCAGAGCTCATTTAGAATGGGCAGTGGTGGTGCACGCCTTTAATCCCAGTACTTGGAAAGCAGAGGCAGGCAGATTTCTGAGTTTGAGGCCAGCCTGGTCTACAGAGTGAGTTCCAGGACAGCCAGGGCTACACAGAGAAACCCTGTCTGGAGGTTGCAGGGGAATAGAATGCTTTCTAGCAGCTGGATGCCAAAGCTGTCTGAAGAGAGAACACAGCTCTTCTAGAATATTTTCTAGCTTTCTGATTTTGATTGAGAAACCCAAGAATCACTTTTAGACTTTTTTCTAACAGGATTTCTGACTTTGTCAGAAAAATCCAAGAATTAATTTTTTAGCAGTTTTTCTGACTTTGGTCAAAAAATCCATGAGCTATCCAGAAAGCTTTTAAAATTTTTATAGTAGAAAGAGGTGTCTCATTGACAGAGAGCTGTCATAAGCAGAAAGCTAGCTATCTCAACCAGAGAGAGTTGTCTTGAGCAAAAGCTATTGAGAGGCCATCTTGGGACCAGCCTCCATCTTGAAGAAAATAAAAGCCTGAACTTGACCTGTCTGTAGCTTAACCCAAGCCTCACCCACATACCAGGAAGGACCCCATGCTTGCCCTTAGAGTTACTCCCTAGCTACAGTTAATCAAAGATTAGTCTGATTGTTTCAGATGTACTTTCAGACACTTCATGATTATATAAGGTCTTGCTTCAGAGCACCCACTTGTCAGCCAGCCTACAATAGGTATTCAATTAGATACCTGCCTGGCTAAACTACCCTCACTTGCTCACCATTTCCTGTAAAGCCTTGTGCCCCTAAAAGCTTGGAGCTACACTCTCCCTTTCTGCTGTCAAAGACCGAGCTCGAGCTTGTAAATAAAGACTCTAATGCGAGTGATTACATCGGACTCGGCTTCTTAGTGGTCTTTTGGCATTCACAAAAGCTTCCCGGTACAACATTATCTCGAGCAGACAACACAGCCCAAGAGCTATCTACAGGAAGCGGTCAAGGGAGTCGTCTTGAGCATACTACAGGCTGTCAGCTTGGACCCACAATTTGACGTCAAATTGCTTCTTTTTGCCTCTCCCAGACACACCTCTCAGGACCCCTGGCCAAGCCAAGGCACATACACACAAGCATGCACACGTACGCACACACGCACGCAGGCACACACACATACACACACAGCTTATCTGACTTGACTACAGAGCAGACATGAGAACCCCTCACAAGTCAGTTATAAACCCACAACTACACATTCAGTTGATCTTTTATAGGAAGTATAAACTCATGTTCATAAAGAGTATTTGTATGTGTTAACTCATCTGTCTACCATAATTATCCTGAATTTGAATTAAGCCAATGTCTTCTACACTTCTTCAGAATTACCTCTACCTCAGCATTGAATGGGTAACATTTATGATACTTCTAACCCTAAGATGGTATAACTAACAGTGTAACATCCGAATCTGATTTTTCAAGTGTGAGAGTCTGCACTGTCAGTCAGCTAGTTAAGGATTATCAGGTTTGAAGGTCTCTAAGAATGGACCCACCCTCATAAGAAACAGCCTGTAAAAACAGGAGCTGAAACTGTAAGGCTTCAATTCCTGGTCAAAACAAAACAAAACAACAACAAAAAACAAACAAACAAACAAACAAAAGCAAGCAAACAAACAAAAAGCCAAGATCTGAATCATGTCTTTGGCTCTTGATGGATGTGAAACATTATAAACTACCCCACAAAAGATAATAAGATATTGTCTAGCATGAAGCCTTCTAGTAAAGAACAAAGACAAACCTCAGTCCCTTCCCTTAAGAGTTAATTCAAATAAACCTACCACTCACCCATACAATAAAATACCACCCCAGAAAGTCAGGTGTACAGACATCTTAGAAAATACTATGAAGCCTATCTACACATGTAGGTCAACACCGTGGTCTCTCAACCCTTGGGAGCATTTTCCTCTACAATTGTCCCTTCAATCACTGTCAGTTCTGACCTCCTGAAAGTGTTTTCCTCCACAGTAGACTCTCTGGCCCTGTCAGCACTCACCCTGACAGCATTTTCCTCTGTAATTATCCCATTAAGCGCTGTCTACTCTCACCCTTTAAAATGCCCCCACTTTACTCTAAACAGTACACTCAGCTCTCTACCTGATAGAGTTTCCTCCCCAAAGCCATCCCCACTCTAATTAGGAGAAAGACAACAGGAACATTTTCAGAGCACCTGATACGAACTCTTTATAACTATGAAGGTCACATCAGAGACAAGAAAGGCTGTCTGAAGCAGTGGTAATATAGTTGAGATTCTTCTTCTCTCCCACGCTGGCTTCAAACTCATAGAGATCCGCCCACTTCTGCTTCCTGAGTGCTAGGGTCAAAGGTGTGCCCAAGAATGAGCTTCTAAGTAAAAAAGGTAAACTGAGTTAAAAAGCAAGTCTTGGATAAGTATACACTCTCATTAATAATGTATACATAAATCAGTTCCTTGTTTTTTTTTTTTTACAAGCCTAGCAAATCAATATGAGATGTTAGCAACAAAGAAGGACCCAAGGCACATAACATAGTGTTCTGTAACTTCTCAGAACATCTAAAAGTATACTAAACAGTATATTTTTTAAATTCATGCAATATAACCCAAAATATGTCTTTTTCAATCGACAAGTGAAGCTCAGCTGTATTACACACAAAAAGGGCAGGGATTATTTCCAACAATGTCAAAAATATAATATAAATAACACTTAAATGTGACACACTTATGGGAACTAGAAGGCAATGTCTGTGGGCATATATTCAGCATGCTCAAGAATTTAAAGAGCATGAACTAATTAAGCGAGAAAGGAAATATGCAAGAAAACTGAATGAAACATCTAGAGATGAAAATGCAGGATCTCAGGGGCAAAGCCACGACCTATCATTGATAACTGAGAGCTTTCTTCTCCTTTGTATAATAAAGAAATGAAACCTGCCTCGGGGTTGGCCTGAAGACCAAGGATGATTTAATGAGAAGCAAGGAGGAAGTCGCTGAGGCGAGGCCACCTGGTAGACACCTGATAATAACATCCATCTCTTTTGCTCTGGGCCCTGTTCGCCCATCCCATGGTCACTGAGCAGCTGCTATGCAGCAACTACAATAGCAAGATGCAAATGAGAAACAAAACACATAGTCCCTGCCCTAGTGAAGCTCACAGTATGGTAGGAAGACCCATGTTACACAAAAAATGGTACTTGATCTCTTTTGTTTTAAAATGTAGTAGACACTGTTTTAGTTATCCACATAGAGCCTACTCCCCCAACTCTTCTTGGTAACCACAACTACAACTTTCTTCATGCAGGCAGCAGAGTGTTGAATCAAATTCTATAGGAGAAACATGGTGGTTTAAGGAGAAATGTCCCTTAGAAAGTCATGTGTTCAAACATTTGGTCCCCAGTCAGTGGTCTGTGGTTATGGAACCTCTGAGAGGCACAGCCAAACTGGAGGAAGTACATCACAGGACCCACCCTGAGGGTTTATAATCTTATCTCACTTCCTGTTCTTTCTCTTTACATCCTATGTGTATATAAAATGTGACTGACCAGCTTCCTGATCCTTCTACTGAAAGACATCTGTGGAGGGGACACCCTCACTCAAGTCTCCGGGTATCACGATAACTCACCCAATAACTCACAAGACACTGAACTCAATGCAAGTGCAAGAGGTTTATTTCAGGATCAGAATCATCATGCTGAGGCCTAGACTTCAAGAAGTTTAGACCCCGAGGCAGGGGAGTACAGGGTATTTAAAGGAAAAAAAACACAAAGGGGGGAGGGGGGGGCAGGAGGAAACCAAGGAAGAATATCATAAAAATACCAAAAAGTCCCAGACCATACCATAAAAATAGTGTAAAGTCCCAGCCCATTATCCAGATCGGGGATGTGGGAAACATCTTTTACATATTTTTTTTCAATAATTTAACCTTTTTCAACTATATATTTTGTGGTCAGCCAGTTTCTGGAACGACCCAGCTGACCTGTATTCTTGGTTCTGCTGCTTTGTGGTCAGCTAAGTTCCTGGAACACAGCTAGCTGGCCTGGCTTCATTCTATCTGCTAGGGGTCTCAAAAAATTTCCATTCCTTTCATCTCCTACTTCCTCCATCCCGGAATGTGTCTCCTGCTTTGGGCCTTCCCCACCCACAGGTGGGTTCTCTTCCCTGAGGTCTGAGAAATGTTAATCAGCCTCTCCCTTCCTCTCCTGAATGTTAATCCAGCATGTGTCCTCTGACTCCAAAATAATGTACTCCTCCAGGAATGCAGAATGCATCCCGGGGCAGTGAATTCTAAGACCTAAAATCTCACATTTAGTTCTGCTTTCTTTGTGGAACTAGAGAACCAGCTGGCCTACACTTTTGGCTCAGGTCTAGGGGTTTTCCATACTTTTCATAAGTTTTCTATATCTTTCACTGCTGTGCCATGCCTTCCCCACAATGAAGGACTCTATCCCTCTGGATTCTCAAGGCATAATAAACATTTTCTTCCTTAAGTTGCTCTTGGCTGGATTATTACTACAGCAACAGAAAACTGATAGAGATAGCCATCATGACAACTCTGGCCAATTCTAAACATAAAAGAAGTGGGTGTGAGGGGAGATAGTATGCTAATCCTTGAGCTCTCTAGATAAAGGAAAGTCCTAAGACTGACTTTTGCACATTTCTGTCTTCTTTTAAATTCCACAGGAGACAACTCTGATGCTCAGAGCAGAGCTCTGACAACCATCTTATAAGAAAAGCCAAGGAATTGCAGTTAGACTTCTCATTTGATATTTAATTTTCCTTTTCCCAAAACATATGCACATGAATCAGTTAGATTCACATGGAATCACTTAGATTCAGAAAATGAGTTAGAGTCTGGGGAAAGTAAACCCAAGTGGCATACTGAGAAGAACTGAGGAGGGAAAGGCTGTCTGCAAGCTTCTTTCAGCTGGATATGTAAATTAATAGATTTTCAAGCTAATTCACGTTGTAAGTTCCCAGCACTTATCGTTGCAGAGTCCGATACAATCTAAACCTGTGGTGGTTAATTTTGACTGCCAACTTGACAGACTCAAGAATTACCTAGGAGACACACCTCTGCACAGACAAACATAGCTGCATAGGAATGTCTAGATTAGATTAGCTAATGTGGCAGCATCATTCTCCTACATTTCTGTTCTCCTATATTTCATAAAAGGGAGAAATTTAAACCCTAATATTCTTCCCTCTGCTTCCTGACTCTGGGTACAATGTAACCAACTGCTTCCTGCTCCTGCCAGTATGCCTTCCCAACTGTGATGAACAACACCTCAAACTGTGAGCCAAAATAAACCCTTCCTCCAATCAGTTGCTTTTTGTTACATATTTTGTCACAGTAACAAGGAAAGTAGGTGAAACACAATATGACTGTAAACTGTAATAAGTTATTATATGAGGTATGAGGTAAAACAACAGAGAAGTAGAGTAAGAAGACAGTAGCTGGGCTGGAAAGATGGCTCAGAAGTTAAGAGCACTTACCATTCTTACAGAGGACCCAGGTTCATATCACCCACACCAAGACTACCTGTAGTTCCAGTTGCAGGAGATCTGATTCCCTCTTCTGGCCTCCATGGGCATCTGCACTTTTCTCATGCAGGCACAAACTTATACAAAAAAAAATAAATCTTTTTCAAAAGATGTTAAGGAAATCTTCTAGACCAACAGAAAAATGGGAGACCTAACAACTAAGCACATGCCAGCCTGGAAAATCTCTGAAAGAAAGCTTTCACGCCAGCATCCCTCTACCCCAGCAAAAAGCCACCATGAAATAAGTGCTCTGCAAATGTGGCAGGGAAAGATTTCCTGGGAAAGATCCTAGTGTGAGTGAGGTGTAGAGATCTACCCCAGCTCACTGAGATATCTGAAACCCAATAGCCATAGAGTAAAGGTAACAAGGTGGTCTGTGCCTGGAGCTGATCCTGTGCCATAGCACTCCATATCCAAATATCGCCCCCCAAAAAAGCTGGTCTCAAAGGACTGCTGGCACACCTGTGAGCACAGGTAAGACCACCACTTCTGCTCTGTGGGACCCCACAGAGACCTCAGGACACAGGAACCAAGGAGCAGCCTGGGACAGACTCCTTCCAGTTTCCCTCTGCACCCAGAGCTGACCCTATGCCACAGCTCTTCATACCCAAATTCATCCCAGAGAGAACTGGTCTCCCAGGAGTGCTGACACACAGGCTTGCAGGAGGGACAAACCACAGTGAGAGACAGCAAGACCAGCTAACATGAGAGATACTCAGATGGCAAGAGGCAAGGGCAAAAACATAAGCAACAGAAACCAGGGCTACTCAGCATCATCAGAACCCAGTTCTCCTACCACAACAAGCCCTGGATATTCCAACACACCAGCAAAGCAAGACTCTGATTACAAGTCACATCTCATGACGATGATAGAGGACTTTAAGAAGGACATGAATAACTCTCTTAAAAAAAATACAGGAGAACACAGGTAAACAGCTAGAAGCCCTTAAAGAGGAAACACAAAAAATCCCTTAAAGAGTTACAGGAGTACCTGCCGGGCAGTGGTGACACACGCCATTAATCCCAGCACTTGGGAGGCAGAAGCAGGCAGATTGCTGAGTTCCAGGCCAGCCTGGTCTACCAAATGAGTTCCAGGACAGCCAGGGCTACACAGAGAAACCCTGTCTCAAAAAAACAAAAAACAAAAAACAAAACAACAACAACAACAAAAAAAAAAAACCAAAAAAAAGAGTTACAGGAAAACACAGACAAACAGGTGAAGGAACTGAGCAAAACCATCCAGAATCTAAAAATGGAAATAAAATCAATAAAGAAATCACAAAGGGAGACCACCCTGGAAATAGAAAACCTAGGAAAGAGATCATGAGTCATAGATATAAGCATCACCAACAGAATACAAGAGTTAGAACAGAGAATCTCAGGTGCAGAAGATACCATAGAAAACATTGGCACAACAGTCAAAGAAAATGCAAGATGCAAAAATCTCCTAACCCAAAACATTCAGGAAATCCAGGACTCAATGAAAAAACCAAACCTAAGGATAACAGGTATAAAAGAGAGTGAAGATTCCCAACTTAAAGGGCCAGTAAAGATCTTCAACAAAAGTATAGAAGAAAATTTCCCTAACCTAAAGAAAGAGATGCCTATGAACATACAAGAAGCCTAAAGAACTCCAAATAGACTAGACCAGAAAAGAAATTTCTCCCTTCACATAATAATCAAAACACCAAATGCACAAAACAAAGAAAGACTATTAAAAGCAGTAAGAAAAAAATGTTAAGTAACATATAAATGCAGATATATCAGTATTACACCAGACTTCTGACCAGAGACTATGAAACCTAGAAGATCCTGGGCAGATGTCATACTGACCCTAAGAGAACACAAA